>CM060881.1:125945000-126285000 GCA_030762935.1 Hymenopus coronatus | reverse complement strand
CACTACCACTACCACTACCACCACGACTACTACCACTACTACTACTACTACTACTACTACTACTGCTACTGCTACTGCTACTGCTGCTGCTGCTGCTGCTGCTACCAGGAGTACTAAGTGGTGGTGGTGGATATTCATTTTTAACTTGCTCCACTTTTTCGACCATCTATATTTCATAAAAATTTCATTTATTGTAAATTTGAGGGTCCACACACTTCAGCTTTATATAGATCAGTGATGGCCAATTAGTAATTCACTGAGAGCCAGAATACGATAAGGATCTTACTTGAGGACCTGAAAAGTAGTATAACTAACTATATTAAAAATAAAATAATAGCAAAGGCAAATTAAGAGCATATTATTTTTAATACTATTACACGCATAGTGAAGGAACAAGCATTGCTTTTTACTAGAAACAATGAGGTTTGTCTAAAACTTTTACAAAATATTTATTATCCACTTCCAGTTCTGATGTTGCAATTTTAAAAATATGAGATAACATTGAAACAGTTAATCTCTTTCTGAACTTTAATTTCACTAGTTTCATAGCGAGGAAGGCATTTTCACATATTAAACTACGACCAAATATAGAAATAAGTTTTTAAGTCCAGTTTCTAAGATGTGGAAAACTTTCCTTTGAAATGAGTTTCCAAAAATTAACACCAGTTGCCTTTGCTGTTTGGAGAGATGAATCACATTGGAGCTTACATAGTTGTGACTGTAGATCCCTGGGCTGGCAATCTACTTAACACCTCATGCCATTGGTGAAAAGTTTCATCTGTGATCGATATACTTAAACTCTTGAAATCTACCACGAAGTTCTAAATCGAGATTTATACAGGAAGTTAAAAAAAAGGAATAAATCATACATTTATTCGCGGATCGGGTGAAACATACTCGCGGGCCGGTTTAGGGCCGCAGGTCGACATTTGGACATCACTAATATAGGTATTAGTAGCGCAGGATTTTTGTATAGTTTTATTTAAATAAGGCAGTAACCTTAACAATAATTAGAGCATTCTTGAGTAAATCACAATGCAGATGCCTTGAGCAAACTGCACAATGCATAAGCTCCAATTGTTACAGCACTAGCAGAAGGTAGCAGCAGACGCAGCACAAGTGTAACATAATAGCCATTCATCAGCCGTACATAAAGGAAAAATATTAAGTTCTCTGCAGTGTACGCAAACTACACATATACCTGATCTCGCCCAACACCACCTAAAGAGAAAACCTTGCAATATATGATCTGGGATTTTAGCGGGTCGTCAAACAACTGTGCGAAACTTAACGTATCTCCATACCATACAATATAAGAGACTTTGCAGAAATATAAAAAGCAACTTTCTTAATACCTCTGGTATGTTATTTCAATTTTACGAGGGTCGATTTTTTCAACCTTCGATAAGCTATAAATAAAAGACAATTTCATAGAAAATAAGTACTTTTTTACTAAAAGTTTTGTACTTTTCAACATAATCACCGAAAAGATTGAGACTTTTCTCGTACCTGTGCACAAGCTTTGCAATACTCGCTTCCAAAAATGTTGCCGCCAATGATTTCAAATGAGCATTGACGTTGTTTTGAAGATCTTTGTTGGTTTGAAAGTGCTGACCTCCTGGCCACGTCATCATGGAAAAGCTGAAAGTCGCTGGTTGCCAGATCAGGACTGTGCGGCGGATGATCGAAAATGTCCCATTGAAATTGTTTAAGGAGCCGATAGGTGTGCCAGCAGTGTGTGGACAGGCGTTGCCATGGATCAACACAATTCCTGAAGTAAGCATTTCTCTTCGTTTGTTTTGAATGTCTCCGCAAACGTCGTAAAGCTTCACAATAAACAGCTGCATCATTGGCGGCAACATTTTTTAAGCGGGAATTGCAAAGCTTGTGCACAGTACAATAAATATCTCAATCTTTTCGGTGATTATGTTGAAAAGTAACCATAAGACTAAGTAATAAAATAATTGATTTCTATGAACTTGTCTTTTAGATATAGGCTATCGGAGGTTGTCAAAAATGGCAATCGCACTTTTTCTAGCACATATGTGCAATGCACATAATGAATAGAGAAGATAATGCGTACCATCCAAAAGTTCGATACGTAGATTTCACTGGATATACATATTTTAAGATCCCATTAATCTTAAACAAACAAAAAATTGAAAAATTAGAAATGTGTCTGTCTGTGTGTGAATATGTGCACGTGTGTATGCAGCATACTGCACAAAAGAGAAGTCCGGGAACCTGGTTTTAAGTTCAGTGTCTTCAAAGGATGCATTTTGATTTTCTCAAAAATGGCTCTAATAATTTGATTATAATACCTTATATTTGTAGATATTTTCATTATAAATTTTCTGGGAATAGCCTCTAAAGATATCTTCATTCTGGATGACTCTTGTAGAACTCGTAAACCATAAGAGATAGATAAAAATTTACCACACAAAAAAATGTAGATCTCATTTACATGTTTGTCACATTTTTGTTGTAGATTTTTCTGAGGTTCCTCGTTATCGGTTTCAATTTTTAACTACTTTAACTTTGTGTAAGCGGGAATTTTAATATTGGTTTCATCTCTTTTGTTTTACTTCCGGGAATGCAAAAGAGAACTATCAATTGTTTCACGTAGCGATAACGTTTAACAGAAATGACCATCGCTTGAGCCTAGCGTATGCACTTATTCCCCTTCAAGCAAGTCATAAGCTTGTGTTTATTTCGATTAGCATGACATAGATAAAAGAAACATTTTTGTAAGGAAAGTTTTCTTGTGGAAAATCTGGAGAAAGTCATGTGAATGGAAAATTTCCTGAATGTTAATATTTTTAAATGTTTCCGTAACGAAATGCATTTTAACCTATGTTAAAGCAGAAATCGGACCACTAATCTGCTTTGCTACACTGAAACTTCAACCTTAATACAACAATGTATATTTCCTGGAAGGTATGGAACCAACCGTCAGACACAATTCATCTAATTGTTGTGGGTTAACGACGGGTTACTAAACTCAATTCCAAGATTGTTGAAGTATAAACATAATAATCTCTCTTACATTTTCTCTAAAGTGCAGTCCAAAAACCAACAAAAAATGGAATGTGAATGACCGCTAATATGAAAATATTCTACAATTGTACACAAATCAAACGTGTGCTTACTGCATGAGTATGTCGTAACGTCATATGGTAATGTTGGTTGGAAGGCTTTCTCTGTAAGTCGCATGGCTTCCTTCGTAAAGCCGTTGGACCCGCGTCGTAGATTTACGGCACCTGAAAGAACCCCAAACATGATAGAGAGGCTTCTGAGCAAAATTGAGCGGTCTTTCACGCCCAGTATAGAATGGGACGCTGAGAACCACAGCAGTTAAAGAGCGTCCATAAATAACACTCCATTTACATTTTATTTTGTCTGTAACCGAATACAGGATATATATTTGCATACAAAATGTGTTGACCTTCGTTTAAAAGAGAATTTGAAACACGCTAACATTGACCAAATTGCTTCTTACATTCTATGGAAAGTAATTTACCAACCTGTTTCCTTTGTGCAACTAATGATATAGTCTTCAATTTGGTATTCATTCCTTACTCAAATAGGAAAGCATGTTTATATAAAATATAATTTAAAATATCTACAAAATATGTATACAGAAGAAAAGAATATTCTGAACTTTGAATTGGCAGGGTCGAAACTAACTTTTTCCCTCTTTTGAAATAAACGTCAATGAAGATAAAACCGTGTTTCTCGCCCTTAGGATATCTTCCACTTTCGCTGATCTTATTTCCATTTTAGTATACTTTACCCTGCAGTGTTTAATTTCGCCATCCAAATCTTTGAACTTTATAGTCTCCAATAAGAACAGAAATATAAAACTGAACCGGAAGTCATGTCCCCTCGGGAGCGCTGGATCCTACGGGAACAAGAGACAGATAACCCAGGACGAGAAACTGAAAGTGGATGAGTAACCACCCCTATCGCCACATTCCCTGCTTCACCATTATCCCTTTCCTTGCGACAGTCTCTGGTAACTAAGAAAGAGTCACCAAACAGCAAACAAAGGACGGTTGTTAGAGGAGGACCTCGGCTTATGACAAAATCCTCACTAACTCACTGCTTCAGAAAGGGATATCTTTGACTGAAAGGGATGTAAAGGTCCTTTTGAGCGAGGCGTAAATGAGGTAGTCTTTGGACCAGGAGATTGAGGCACTCCTCTCTGCCGCGAGTGACTTGGATAAGGCAAAAGGAGGTGTGAAAATGGCTTTGTCCCTTTGTTAGAGAAGTACCCGCTAATTATCTACAGGAAACACACAAACATTCTTCGACTTCACCGGAGGGTTAACATTATTGCTGGATAAATTATCAAAATGTTGACATCGGGAATATTCTCTCCAGCGTTCAAAATTGTTAACATTAAGTAGAATTTTTACTCTCTGTACTATTTACAATAGAAGTACGTTATTCCGCCTAAATATTCAGATATATATTTCACCTAAAATTTGTTTTGAGGTCCCCTAATTCCGAAAAAACATTTTCAAAAAATCTGTTTGTGTTTATGAGTGCGCGCGCGCGTAGGCGTATGCGTGTGTCTCTAAACGCCTTAGCTCAAAAACAAAAGAACTTGGTATTCAGAAGAACTAGACCGAAATATTTTCACAGAATATGTAGATTACTTAAATAATTTGAGATAGGAGACTTATAGCCTGTTTATTGAAATTTCGAAGTAACGGCTGTAAGTTTCTGAAGTGCCAGTACGCCACGTATCGCGGCACTTCGTCTGGCATGAAAAAAATGATGATAAAAACATTTACTCTATGACAGAAATCGAACTCATGACCTTTGGGATAGCAGCTTCCTGCGTTATGCATTAGGCCACCAAAGCATTGAAAAAACGTCTCCAGAGTAGGTTACATCACTCAAGAACGTAGTTAATGAATGTTCAGTGTCGCACTGTCAAGTGATTAGTTCGAGATTTTAGAGATTTTTGCGACATTAAATCTTGAGAACACTGGTAACGAACTGCTAAAAATCGATCGATATTTCTATACTCGGGCAGCAGTTTTAAAGACATTCTAAGCCATTTTTTCAACCTAAAGCTATGTAGCTGCGTTATGTTTACCCGTGGACCACGTGCATCGCCGATTTAAAATTACTTGTATCAGTCACGTGTACAATCTCGCGAATTATTTCGGTGTAGTTCATTAACACCCTGTATAGGTATATTCTGCATTTGCCAAGGAATTATTTCAGAAATAATATCACGAGTTGTATTTAATAAGACAATTCAGAGAAATGAACTATTAATAATTTATAATATATAGGAAGGGAGATTTTATGAGTGTAATACTTATATTAGTTCTGAAATAGTAGATGACTCATTCGGCCATGTTTACCAATAACAAAAATAGGAGATTAAACAGACGAACGTCAGGTGCGAAAATATTTTAAATAAGGAAATATCAGCTGCGATAAAATGTTCCGACAATATCGCTCCAGTCAGATGGCCGCAATTGGTTGAAATTGCCCTATCTTGAATATTGCATTGGTGCTTTTATAGTTTAGTAAAGTTGTGAAGAAAATAGTCAATATTTCTTTGCTTGGAATATTTTCTCCAACATGTATATTTTCCCAAAATGGCATCTGGTATTTTGATTAAAATACCAGATGTTTAAGATAGTATATGACAAATGAAATGGACATTTTGAATTTCCTGTGTGCAATGTCTTAAGTTTTTTATTCTAAATGAATTTTGCTTAACTGGTACACAAATATACCTGCTCATACACCAAACATAACATATAATGTTCCAATTTGTTGAGAATAATCATAGTTGCAATCAAGAAAAGGTCTGATCAAAATACCCAATTTACGGTCAATACATTTTTATTGTGTAGCTTACTATTTCCGAGATACTTCTTGTTATAGGTTTACATTTTCCAATACTTAGAATTTGTTCAACTTGCAATTTTCTCCGTTTTTTTTTTTTTTTTTTTCCACTTTTACTCAACGTAAACTTTTTAAACGTGTTTATTGCATTATTCTTATGACATTATTTTGTACTTATTATAGGGTACCTGGTCGTCTCCTTAGCGCGGTGGTAGCGCAGCTGCTTACCAAGCGGGAGACCTGGGTTCGATCCCCAGTACCGGCGTGGGGATTTTTCCCCCGCTGGGAGATGCACTCAGCCTCGTAAGGTCCCTGGGGGGCCAATTGAGGAGCTACTTGATTGAGAAGTAGCGGCTCCAGGTCATGAGAACCGCATCAACCGGCCGGGAGGGGCTCGAGGCGCTGACCACGTCTCACCCTCCAATACTGCCCCCCATCCATGACGTCTGTAGTGGACCGAGATGGGGGACGCAGCGGCCGGGCGGTAGGCCAAGGTTCCCCGTGAGCTGTCGTGCCATGGAGTTATAGGGTACCTGATATTGTCATTTTAAATAAATTACATTTTATTTAGCTAGAGTTAAAGTGTCACCAATTTCAGCAACAGATATCGGTGGCTGGATGTGGTAATGCTGACCTAGTCGTGTCCTCTTAAAGCAATGCTGGCATAAGCACGGGTTAAACTATAAAAGGTTCAGTAACTAGGCCACAAAGACCCTTTTTCATCTAAGCTGCTTCGTTGTAGGACGTACTCCGACCGATGTGTACTGAACGAGCCTAGTTTTATTTAAATTTTATTTATTTATTTTATTCACAATGAATTAAGTGAGTTAAATGGAGTTTGACTAATCCTTGGGTTTTCTTTTAATTGAAGCCCTATTCATACATTCATCTTCTTAATTATAAAAGCCCTATGTCAGCTCGCATCGTTGAGTATTTATTTATAGTTTTTTACTGCATACAAAAAATATATACAACACTAATAATTACATATTCATAAATTATTTCAACCTTTTAATTTAATCAGAAATGTGTTACCCCAAAGAAATTATATCCTCATTACATATTTTACTTTTAGGAATATTAGTTTGCACTTGATCTTTCTCACTAAATGTACACCCTCCTGTACCTGCTTCCCTCTCATAGGCGCGATTACCTCTGAATTGCTATCCCTAGAATGCGCAATAAAGGGGTAACTCATACTTCACAGTGGGAATTCTACAATATATGTATCTCTGCCACCGGACAATACCTACTTGCAGAGGAATAATTGCCGGATGAATTTTTCTGAATTTTCCACAACTGACAAACCGTAAGAGATAGACTAAAACTTACTTCCTAAAAGATGTAGATCTCCTTAAGACACAATTTATGTTATATGCATTTTTTCCCACAATTGACCATTTTCAAGATATTCCTTATTATTAGTTTGAGTTTTAAAATACTTTAAACTTTTCTCATACGGGAACTCAATTCCTGGCCTAGCAAAAAAAAGGATTTCAATCCCATAACAACCGCATTTTAAAACATTTGATTGTCGGTTTAGTCTAGTCCATTCCCTTATTTCCTTTCTACTTATAAGGAACTAAGCAAATGCTAATATTTATCTCGATTAGCGTGAAGTAAATAATAGAATAAGCTTATTAACAGTAATATGTTACAGAGAGATAGATACAGATTTTTACTTTCTCTACACGTACTATGTACATAGTGTATAGGGAAGGTATTGCATTCCACCCAAAAATTCGATACCGAGATATCACCGGAAATATATGTTTTAGGGTCCCCTGTATCCAAAAAAAAAACATTTTCACAAAAAGGTCCGTGTGTGTGTACGTGTGTCAGTGTGTCCATGTGTCTGTGAACACGATAACCCAAAAACGAAAAGACGGTAAAATACAAAAATTGGTATTTAGGTTCAATATCTTCCAGGGATGCGACACGAAGATTTTGAGAAAAATCTCCACACACTAAACTACCCTTTACATGAAACTTTTTTCGAACATTTTTAATTTCTCAAAAATGGTTCTAACGATATAGATTAAAATGTCGTATATTAAGCATATTTAAATGACAAATAAAATGTGTATCTTGAATTTTCTGGGAATAGCCTCTGAAGACTAATTTACTCTGAATGATTTTTATGGAATTTGGACAAAAACTTACAACACAAAAAATGTAGAGCACTTCAAAGCACACAGTTTATGGTATATACAGTTTTTTCGTGGAGCTGATCGTTTTTAGATATTCCATGTTTTTTGGTTTCACCTTTAAAAAACTTTTACTTTTCCCATACGGGAATTTGTCAACTCCTGTCCATACGAACAAAGGAACTTCAGTCACATAGTAACCAGCTTTTGACTATCACTTCAACCTATGGCACTCCCTTATTTCGCTTCTACTTATAAGGAAGCAAGTAGTAAGACTGTTTCTACTAATTTTTTCTCAATTAGCATGAAGTAAATAGAAGCATAATATTTTAACAATAATTTGTTGCCTAGATGTAGAGAAAGACATGTGAATAGATCACATCAGAATCATTAAAGAAAATGCAGATAAACGTTACGTTTTGCATTTCAACTGTGTAGTTCAAAGTTAAAGTGTATGCTATAAGTTTCTCCTAGTTGACGCTTTGACAAGAGTTCCAAAGAAAGACAGAGCACAGAAGAATAAGACAGCAGCAGTTATACACTCTCATGCTACATTAATTCTCTAGGAAGTTAGGATGGTAATATGCTGCTCGTACAAAAGGGAAATGGTACACGAGTACCAGGAAATTGAATTGAGCTTGTGCTTGTGTGAGCGCGTGCTCTCATTAACATAAAGCAAGCTCTAAGTGAGCTAGGGCATGAGAAGAATGTAAAGGAAACGGATGATACGCCGGTGGCCCAACTAAGTAGACGAAATGAGGGACTTACTTCGCTTCGTCTCTTCTCTGAGCAGATGATGGGCTCGACTGTGTTCAGATAGCGTGCGCAGAGGGTGCGGCTGCATCTTGCAGAAGCAATTGTCTGTGTTTCATTGTGCTTTCCTTTTGGCACTGGATTTCTATTCGGGTTAAACTGTAGGTTTTTATAACATTCAAAATGTTTCAAAACTACAAAGAAACACATTACTTACCGAGTAAGTTGATGCCATGGTAAATTGTAACCCTAATTCGGGAGGAAGCAGTCACCCACTCCGAGCTGTGTGTGTGTGTGTGTGTTTTTTTTTTTTTTCGTGGGTCGCTATGCGAATTTTGGGGTGATTCTCATCTACTACGACTTCCTTTCCATGATTTCCGTTGTATTCCGCTTCTTTCTTATATTTCAGTTGTGATTTCAATTCTTGGTGCATGGTGGTGCCGGACATATGGCGCCGATGCTTGAAAATAATATTCCCATGTATCCTGGATGAAAGAGCAGTTCCAGCTGTGGGACGGATCATCATACTGGAACAGTTTAGGGATTTCCGAGCGTCTCTGTGATCTACTCTTGTGCTTGCAGCCTGTTTTCTTCTGTAACCTTATTTCATCCGTTCCTCCTGCGGGTTGTAATCACAATCATGTAGATGGCAGTGCGCGAGGTGTTTCTCTTCTTTATCTTTCATTATTTTTACACTCACAAATATCACGGTAAAACATTGCCTCTAGATATTCAGTACGGGGACGGAAAGTAACTGAAGTGTCCGCATTACTATGCACTAAGTATGCGCAGGCTCCATATAAATATTTCATCAGAATACATCTTTAGGAGAAACAAAAGGTGGACAGGTATTTAAAGTGTTTGTGCATTCCTAAAGAAATTGTAGTGTATCTAGAATTTTGTGCTGTGAATTGTACACACCTTGACGGGAATACCTAGTTACGTAACTACACAGGAATATAAGTGTTTTTTTTTTTGTTTGTTTTTTTTTCCAGGACGAATAAGTTGAGGCCTGAGTATCAAAACTATTCCTAAAAGAAAATTTCCTGGGAGTAGTCCTATGTTTCATTTGCTCATTGCAGCACCAACAGTTAAGTTATTGATTAAACAATTCAAAGAATACTAAAAGCATCATGATAGGTGTTTCAAACAAAGACCTTCCAAAGTAGATAATACAGACCAATGAGGAATCAATGGAGAAATTAGTTCCAACTAACAGAAAAACGGGCATTGAAAACTAAAAGTCATGTTGAGGTATTATTTGGTGCTGGAGTGGACGGAAAATTTTAATTTGATGTGCCGATTTGGAAACCGAAAACATAAAATTTATATAGCATGAAACAAATTATAACTCATACTCACCTTTGAGTAGACAGCTAAAGTTTATCCTACCTTTAGGGGGCTATTAAATATGGGAGCGCCTATTAGCTCAAGCCATGTGGTTTATTTCTTTGCAAATGCACAAGAATTTGTTTTCTCCATTTATTGCTTATAACACCAAATACAGATATTAACATAGCTCATTTAAATTTGAAGCCGTTAAAAAATAAAAGTAAGAAAATTAAAGTACAAAAAATAATACAATAATGAAAAGAGCTGTTACAAATGGAGTTGAAACACGGAGATTTAACAAAGCCTTATAATTAACTAAACTGAATCAGCGAGATGCTCAAGATTGAAAAAGAAGAAGAAGAAAGAAATATTGCTATAAGAAAAAATCTGATGTGATCCATTTACATGACTTTCTCTACATCTCTGCAGCAAATTAATGTTAAAAAGCTAATGCTTCTATTTACATCATGTTAAATGAGAAAAAAATTAGGAGAAATAGTCATATTACTTGCTTCCTTGTTAGTAGAAGCGAAATAAGAGAGTACCATAGGTTAAAGTGATAGTCAAAAGCTGGTCCTTTGTATGAACAGGAGTTGACAAATTCCTGTATGAGAAAAGTTAAGTTTTTTCAAAGCTGAAACCAATAACAAGGAATATCTAAAAAACGATCAACTACACGAAAAACATAAATAACACAAATTGTGTGTTTTAATGTGCTCTACATGTTTTGTATAGTAAGTTTTTGTCTATTCCTTACGGTTTGGCAGCTATGCAAAATTCCGTAAAATTCATCCAGAATAAAGTAGTCTTCAAAGGCTATTTCCAGAAAATTCTAGATAGGTAAATATCTTTAATATACGATATTTTAATCAAAATAGTCATTTTTAAGAAAATCAAAATTTTAGAGAAAAGTTTCATGTAGTTGTGGGTGGGGGGATTTTCTTGAAAATCTTCGTGTCGCATCCTTGGAAGATACCAAACTTAAATACTAAGTTTGGTTGCTAATGGACTTTGCGTTTTTGAGCTATGCTGCCTACAGACACACACACACATAGACAGCCAGCCAGTCAGCCAGCCAGCCAGCCAGCCAGTCAGCCAGCCAGCCAGACAGACAGACAGACACACGGACATTTTTCTAAATGTTTTTTGGGGGATTTAGGGAGTCTGAAAACATGTATTTCCGGTGAAATCTCAGTATCGAATTTTTGGGTGCATTACAATACCTTCTCTATACGCTATGTACATAGTATGTGTAAAGAAGGTAAAAATTAATATTAAAAACTCACAGTTTGGGAAATAACAACTGGAATGAAAGCAAGAGAACTGGACAATATTGAAATTGACGGATACAGACGAGTGGAGGAAAACATTTTATGCACAGAAAAATGTGAAGGCACTAAAATTCTATATATAAATAAACAATTTTGAATTAATAAAACGTTAAGTCAATCAAAAAAACTGTATATATAAAATTAAAATATATATGTATACAGACATATATGTGTATATTGATGTTTTGAAGCAATTATACAATTTACTTACCTAATGATAAATGCTAGGTTTACTATGACTCGTATTTATTCATTCATTTCATTCATCATATTTTATTGCTCAGCGTTAATAATGTGTTATATGATATTCATTAATGTATAAGGTTAGAAATGCAATAGACTAATTACAGGGTATTAAAAAGAGAAACATGAAATTGTAAGTACAGTGAAATTCATTACACCTGTAGAATTTGTAAAAGAAAAAAAATAACAAGCAACAACAGTTGTTGACAAATCATTATAGAGATTGCCTCAGTCAAGTGTGTAGAGCATTTGTCAACCAGTGGAGCTGCTCAGCCAAAAGTTTGATATTGAAGATATTATTGTAATCAGACACCATTTTAACACAAAATAGATATAACGTAAAAGTATAGCATACAGCGCAGAACGCCTGAATGAAAAAAGTGTATAACATCATATTTTTCAATGTTTTTAACAGCATATTAAGTGTAACTGAAAAAAAAGTCTCGTGTATTACAATCGCATGACTTTCTCTAGATTTCTGTAACAAATTATTGTTAAAAATCTTATTCTACTATCTACATCATGCTAATTCAGATAAACAGAGACTATCCTTATTACTTGGTCCTTCGTAGGTAGAAAAAAAAACATAATGTTTTCCATTCACATGATATCCTCTCGACAAACAAACCGTTTATTCAAAATATTAATATGTTATCTACATCTGCTAATCAAGCTAAGCATTAGTTCCATATAAGTAGCAGGGAAATAAGAAAATAAACAGGATACAGTGATAGTCTCACCCTTTAATAGCCGGTCGCTAGGTGAAACAATTGAAATGCTAATCTCTTTGCTTTCCAGTAGTAAACAAACGAGAAACAAGAAGAAAGATGTCTTCCCGTTTAAGAAAAGTTTAAGTGGCTAAAATTGAAACTAATAATGCGGAATATCTCGAAAACGGTATGCTGTATAAAAAAATGTATACAACATAAATCGTGTGTTTAATGAGATCTACATTTTTGTATAGTAAGCTCTTGTATATGTCTTACGGTTTTCTGGTTTTACAAGTCATCCAGAATGAAGAAGTCTACGGAGGTTATTCCCAGAAAATCCAAGATATGCATTTCGTTTGTCATAAAAATATCTTAAGCATATGGTATTTTAATAAAAATCATTAGCCATTTTTGAAAAAAATCAAAAGATGTTCTATGTAAAGGGTAGTTTGGGGTGGCGGGATTTTCTTGGAAATCTTCGTGAGCTATGTGCGACACTCACACGCGCGCGCGCACGGAACTTTTTCTATTTTTTTTATTTCAGGGGATCTCAAAACATGTATTTCATAAGATGTCTATATCGAATTTTTGGGTGCATTACAACACCTTCTCTGTATACTAGGTACAGTACGTGTAGAAAAAGAAATATAGAGGCTTTGCCCGCATACTACTAAATAAGAAAAGAAATGAAAGATGTTACAGCTCCAGCAGCAAACTACACAGTAATATTATAAGTACCAGTGAGGTACCACCGTAGTATTCAGGGGGAAATAATAAACAAAGCAATTTATTGGATCAACTCGATCAGTAAACTTAGAGGACATTCACTTTTCTAAACATTCTCTTTTTGTATTTAGGGGGTTCAAAAACTTGTATTTCTGATGAAATCTCGGTATCGAATTTTTGGCTGCAATGCAATGCCTTCTCTCTATACACTATGTATGTACATAATACGTGTGCAGAAAATAAAAATGAACCTGAAAGCAATGAGAAATAGTTTATATCAAAAATAAGGCAAGAATGGTAAAAAGAGGGGCAATGAATTAGAATGTTGTGTTTTGGGCGGGGAGTTGTACAGTAGTTATTGTTCACTGTTTAATTAAATGTAAAAAGGTAAGAAATTTAGAAACAAAATTAGGACAGCATACCAGGAGAGACGGTAGTGATGCTAATGTTGAATGTAAGGGGAAGGAGAAGAATTAAAGAAATAGAATGATATTTGGGAGAGATAAAAGAAAAGTGGATAAAAAAAAAAAAGAGAGAGAGAACAATAAAGAACATTTAGAGAACCTGAGAGGGATATCTTGGGCGGTTTCGTCTATGCCCCGCATTAGAAGATGGCGGGTTCGATCTCCTGATCCATGGGTATTTTCATGGGCTTACTTGGGCCTCCAGGCGAATACCGAATAGATTTTTTTCATCCCCTGAATTTCTTGTCGCTTCATATCGGTTCCATTCTCATTTCACTCATCCTTCATCCCGTTCTTCCAAGGTTAGAAGTGTCACCGACGCGGTTAAACAAGTGAAAGGATTCTCGCTGTGACCCTCCGTAACCAGTTTAAGCTGGACCCTAAGTGCGGAGAGGTCTCCGGTGTGGCTGTAGGGATCCCGTTGGTTCTGGTTTCAGCCGACCAGTGTGTCGCCCTACCGGGGCGCCGTCTCAGGGTGCAATAACCACCTATGTTCGGTGCCGAGTCCTTTCCATCCGAATCCTAATGCTAAACACAGACAGGATCGGGTTCAGTAGGTAGACAGACAAAAGAGTGCTACACCTGCTAATAGCGGCTTGTACCGCTTAAGGGGTACTCAGAACTAATATATATATATATATATATATATATATATATATATATATATATATATATATATATATAAACACACACACACACAGAGGATGTTAATGAACTACACCGAAATAATTTGCAAGATTGTGCACGTGACTGATATAAGTAATTTTAGATCGGCGATGCATGGTCCCCGGATAAACATAACGCAGCTACATAGCGTTAAACGTGTGGGTATCAGGTGTTGATAGGTCAATATTAAAGCAAGGCAGGTTGAAAAAATCTGATGTGTATCATTCACATGACTTTCTCTATATCCCTGCAACAAATTATTCTTAAAAAGCTTATACTTCTATTTACTTTATGCTAATCAGAAAAAAAATTAGCAGAAATGGTCTTATTACTTGCTTCCTTGTAACTAGAAGCGAAATAAGGGACTAACATAGGTTAAAGTGATAGTCAAAAGCTGGTTGCTATGTCAAAGAAGTTCCTTTGTTTATATGGATTGGAGTTGACAAGTTCCTGTATGAGAAAAATATGTTTTTCATAGCAGAAATCAAAAATAAGGAATGTCTCAAAAACGACGAACTCCACGAAAAAAAAATATATAACGTAAATTATGTGCTTTAACGTGCTCTACATTTTTTGTGTAGCAAGTTTTTGTCCATCTCTTACGGTTTAGCAGTTATGCAAAATTCTGTAAAATTCAACCAGAATAAACTACTCTTCAGAGGCTATTCCTAGAAGATTCAAGATTTACATTTTATTTGTCAGGTAAATATGTTTAATATACGACATTTTAATCAAAATCGTTAGAGCCATTTTTGAGAAAATCAAAATTTTCGAAAAAAGTTCCATGTAAAAGGTAGTTGGGGGTGGGGAAATTTTTCTCAAAATCTTCGTGTCATATCCCTGGAAGATATTAAACTTAAATACCAAGTTTGGTATTTTACCTACTTTTCGTTTTTGAGTTATTGTGTTCACAGGCACACGGACACACACACACACATGGACCTTTTTTCCGAAAATGCTTTTTTTTAGATAAAGGGGGCCCTAAAACATATATTTCCGGTGAAATCTCGTTATCGAATTTTTTGGTGGAGTGCAATACATTCTCTATACACTATGTATGTACATAGTGCCTATAGAGAAAGTAAAAATGGCTTAGAATGTCTTTAAAACTGCTGCCCGAGTATAGAAATATAGATTTTCAGCAGCTCTTTATTAGCGTTCTCAAGATTTAATGTCGTAAAAATCTGTAAAATCTCGAACTAATCACTTGACAGTGCGACACTGAGCATTCATTAACTACGTTCTTGAGTTATGTAGCCTACTCTGGAGGCATTTTCTCAACTGCTTTGGTGGCTTACTGCGTAACGGCGGAAGCTACTATCCCAAAGGTAATGAGTTCGATTCCTGTTATTGAGTAAATGTTTTAATTATTCTTTTTTTCATTCCAGACGAAGTGCCGCGATACGTGAACGAGACCCGAACTCGGAAACTGTCTTTCACTTGAAAGCCAGTATCATAACCACTACACCAGGGAGGTACGCTGTAATATGTCCCTTCGTTTTCGTGTTATGCTCTCGAATGGTTGCTAAATTAGCCAGTGGCGTACTGGCACTTCACAAAATTATAGCCGTAACTTCGACATTTCAATGAACAGACCACGAGTCTCCCATCTCAAATTACTTATTTAAGGTATAGTTCATTAACACACACACAACCACATACTATTTTAAAACTTGGACCCATATAAAAATGACATCATCCCTTGCTTGGCCGCATCATTGCAAACAGGCGTGTCTTAAGGCATTAAAATGACTATGAAGGGTCGGCCAGTCGTAAGGCGCACAGGCGGGCATAAAAAGTGGCCCATTCTATAGCTGTTCTCTCCGTAAGGTTTCTACCCTCAGATAACCACTTTTTGACTCCACCCATCCCGCAGCCGGCACCAGTCGTCATGCAAAGAGGTGGAAATTTCAGCTGCATTACATTTCTACCAGGTTTTAAAGAATCTGAATATAGCTTTAACCCAGTGTATTCCTTTATTTACCTTCTACTTACAAGGAATTAAGTAATAAGTCAATTTGTGTTAATGTTTTTGTGGATTAGCATGATTTAGACAAAAGAATATTTTTTGTAAAGTTGTTTGTTTTCAGAAGAGGTAAGGAAAACTATGTGAATGGAACACATCAAATTTTTCCATATTGATTGTTTCAGATATTAATTTCACATATGGTTTTAATTGCTCCAATTTATTAACCTTTTCGCATTTGACGTTTATAAAATGATTTTACACGCATTTAATAAAAGTAAATGTTTGGTGCAATACTCAATGAAAATAAGATCTAAACTATAAAAAGCATAAGGCGTCATAATCGGTAAATTTGAACTTTCCTGAATTTCTCCTTCAACGACTCAGTTTTTATGAATTATTAATATTTATCCAAAATTCTAAAATGTGAGCTTTCTGAATTTCCCCTTTAACAACTCAGTTTTTATGACTTCACAAGTTTAATTAATCATATTTTAGGCGGCACTTCAGTTATAAGTCAAAGATAATGGTTCAGTTTTTACGATTTCACAAGTTTACTACTGTATCGGTTTAAATCATATTTTATAACGGTTTTTATAACCTGGATATGTCAACCAATAGACAAATCATGTTGTATGAGTACGCACGTTCAAATATTCTGTCTTCATCGGGATCTGTGTCACCTCATTGATGCTGTTGATGAAATAATTTTCCGTTTAGTGAAACATGAATGTGTAAAAATGCCTTTTGAATTGCATCCCATTTTGTTTGCTCTATTTTAGAATAAATTCCTGTATATTTGATGTCAGCATGTATATGAAGACTCTACGGTACTCAAAAGAGAAACAATAAGAGAACCAATCACTATGTCAGGAGCATTTTCAATTGCATCAACTGTTTCCGATTTATCAATCCCCTCTTTTCCGGAAGAGAGCAAATTAATATTCAGTGCTTCACTTTACAGCTATAGATCACGCCAATTAAGTTAATGGAAAACGACTTCTTGCAGGGAGGAACGTCGACGATGCCTTCCTTCCATTATTATAAAAATTGGGCTTCAACCCACTTTGATATGCTCTGGTAATGAATTAAATGCGACAGGCTAATCAAAGAGAAAGAGGAAGAAGAATAAGTCAAGGTTAATTTCATCACCCAGTGGAAATTAAAATCAGCGAAGAGTTCTTCATTCTGAAGCAGTCAGGTGCTACCAGTTTTCATCAAAGGAAGACGTGGCTTTGTAATAAAGACTTTTTACAAATGACTATTGTTCAGTCTATGAAATTAACTGCTATATTCCGAGCATAGTTCATTTCACTACCTGCAGTATGGTAAATTATGTTGCAGATAAGAGAGCTGATATGCATTGGAATTAACCCTGACGAAAATAGAAGAATAACAACGACATTTTGTCATTTTAGATGTTGGTGCCATGATGGTACTACTTCGCTATTAAGACAGTAAGAGTGTATCGAATTCGGAACTAATTAAATCAGATTGTGTGCTAATCCATTGTAGCCGAGTGATATGGTTCAGGCAGTGGCCAACATATTTAGGATCCCGGGTTTATCAGCCGAGATTCTGGCCTATGGGTTTTGCATGGTTTTCCCAGGTCGGAAGCCAAATACTGGAACGGGTCATTTTCTTAGATGGCATTCATATCCATTGCCTTTTCCCTCATTTCTTTTTTCATATGTTTGGGTTGAAGGTCCGGACGAGGGTGTTTGACATGTTGCAGCTGGACGGTGACTTGCGCTCTCCCGGCATCGTTCCAGTCAGGATCTGCTTCCGGATTCTTCGTGTGGGACGCTATTTGTAGTACCATCAGAGGTTCAGAGTCTTGTGAGAGTGTGCCGGGCGACGTCGGATGCTTTATACCTGAAACGTTAGGGACCTCGTCCATACGCCCGCCATTACCTGGATCTGATTGCTCCGGGTTGAGTTGCGCCCTTCATCTGTCACCACCAGGAGTCACTAAGCCACAAAGGGCCACAAGGGCTTGTGGTGCTGCACCCCATCCGCGATGATCCTAATCTTAAATCCATTTTTATGCTTCCCTGAATTAGAAACCAATTCTCCCTTGAGAAGTTTCACACAGATCAGGCAATTTTCCATGGCGCATTAGCACATACAGAGGAGTGTAGCTGAGCATTGGTATTATTTGGTTTCAGAGAGAAAAACCAAATCACCTTTGTGTTTCAGATTAGACAAATCAGTTTTATTTGCATCTTAACTAAGCCAGAAATTTGTAGAATGAACTTCTTATCGTATTTAACCTTAAAAAAATTCTTTAACTTTAATAAGTAATTAATTTACACAGTGGATTATTAGTTTTAGCTCAACGCTTCATGTTTCAGAATTCACCGCACAAATTTAAAGGGATGCAGGGGGATAGTAAACAATGATTTTGAGATAGGGAACCTATAGTCTGCAGACTCCAATTTCCCTGCAATGAAGTGAAATCTAAAATACGGTCGCAAACCGCTGATTTGGCAGCCACTCTTTTTCAAGATCAAAGTGGGCAAAAAAGTAGGTCCTGTTGCTACATAGCTCAGTGAGCAGACTGTGCGCCTGCAAATAAGCTCAAAATGAACGACAAGGATTCGGGTCCCAATGAGTACATTGTGTTTTTTTTTCTTTATTTCTCTCTCTCTCTTTTCTTTCCTCCTGTTCCTTTATTGCGAAATGCGGTTGCGGTTTAGTGATGTTATGAAATGCAAAAAGTACAACGGCACCAAATAGTGATATTGTAAGTTTTCTAGTTTATTTGAAAATTATTGTTTTCGTTTGTTTATCAGCAATATGAAAAGCTTGTATACGATTGAAAGAATAAAGTAGACATTTACTATGGTTGAAAACAAATTTCCATCTTCCGAAAGGATAAGCAATAGATTAACAGTAGGGTGAAGAAAACCACGACAATGTTTGGTTTTAGGTTAAGTAAAGATGTTAAAAGTTAATAAATGATAAAAAAAAATCGAATATGCTCCATTCACATAACTTTCTCTACATCCCTATGACAAATTATACTTAAAACGTTTATTCTTCTATCTACTTCTTACTATTCGAGATAAACATAGCAGAACTTACTTCCTTATAAGTAGAGGGGCGTAAAACGATACACTAGGCTAAATCGACAGCCAAGTGTTTTAAAATGTGGTATAGAAATCCGTTTCTTTACACTGTCAGGTGTTGTCCAATTTCCGTATGAGGAAAATATGCCTAAGTATATAAAACGGAAATCAATAACAAGGAATATCTTAAAAACAGCCAACTACACGAAAAAATGTATATAACATATATTCTGTGTTTTTAAAGAGCTCTACATTGTTTGTTAAGACGGACAAATACCTCCTCTTACGGTTTCCAGTTATGCAAAATTCCAAAAAGTTATTCAGAATAAAGATGTCTTCGGAGGCTATTCCCAGAAAATATAACTTATTTTATATGTAAATGTCTTTAGTTTACGATGTTTTAATCAAAATGGTTAGAACCACTTTTGAGAAAATCAAAATTTTCTAAAAATTTAGTTGGCGGTGGTGGAATTTTCTTGAAAATCTTTGTCACATCCTTGGAAGGTACCAAACTTAAATACCAAGTTTGGTATTTAACGGACTTTTCGTCTTAATTAAAGCTGCACACACACACACACACACACACTCACACATGGACATTTTCTCTCAATATTATTTTTTTTTTTGATTCAGAATGTCTCAAAACATATATTTCCTATTAAATCTCGGTATCGAATTTTTGGGTGCAATACAATACCTTCTCTATACACTATATACATAGTAGGGTAGAGAAAGTAATATACAGATGTTTTAAAAAAATAAGTTTCCCACTTCTGAAAAGGTAAACTTTGTGAAATCAAAGCATGATGAAAGACATAAAGACATTCTTTGCTGTTTGGTTAGTAAAAGTGTTACAAATTCAGAAATTCATACCACATTTCAGTTTCTTCATTCTATAAAAACGAAAGCAAATAGCGTGAGGAAAATCTTTGACCATGAACTATGATACTGCAATGACACTTGTCCTTGTTTTCACGGTTTTGTAGTGATTTTTAAAACATTGCAAAAAATCTGATAGATTCCGTTCACGTTCATCTGCAACAAGTTATTGTTAAAAAGCCTATTCTTCTATTTACTTCATGCTAATTGAGAAAAAAATGGCCGAAATGGTCTTATTATCTACTTCCATGTGAGTAGAAGGGAAATAAGGGAGTACTTTAAGCTAAAGCGATACTTAAATCTTTTAAAAAGCTAGCTGCTATGTGAGTTCTTCTGTTTGTATGAGCAGGAGTTGACAAATTCCCGTATGAGAAAAGTATAAGTATTTTAGAACAGAAACCAATAACAAGGAATATTACAAAAACGGTCAACCCCACGAAATAAATATTTATAACAGACTGCCTCCGCGGTGGAGTGGTCAGCGAGCTGACTTCTCACCTGGAGGTCCCGGTTTTATTCCCGGCTGGGGCGGGGAATTTTTCTTTAACAGAATCCCCCATAGAGTCTGGAAATATGACTGTGCGTGTGTTTAGTAATATAAAGTTTATTAACCTAATGTTCTGAACCTACAGTTTCACAAGTCAAAGCCCCCAATATATATAATTTATTTGTGACTAGAACCGTTTGACTATCCCGACAAGCACTTTGCCTAACATACTAAGTTCCTCTATTTACTAGTACTTCATGCAACTTTATAGCTCCGACAACTGAAATTTACATTGTATATCTAACAACTGAACATCACGTTGTGCGTCTAGCAACTGAGTATTATGACGTGTATTTAGCAGCATTGTGTGTCAAACTGACTTCAAGCTGCTACCTATATAGCAAAATATGGTGTCATGGCTGCTTCATTTCTATTAGTCAATGTGTTCCATAATGAATTTCTTGCTATTCATACGCTATAAACACCTCGTGACTATCCTTATACGATGGAGAAAAACTCGTTTCTTCAGCGTTAGAGACTTCCCCCAATTCGCGTTCACTTGTTACTCTATTGCACGCACATGCATAAAGGAGTACGTGACTTTTATCAACCTTCTACCTCATAAAAGAATTCTTCCCCTTATGCAGCGACCTAGTAAACACCCTAATCTGCGCTTGCTTAAAGTTAGCTTTCTACATATATTGAGAAATGTTTTATTTGTACGTTAAGTAATAATCAATAATTAATAATGATGATAGTAATAATAATGAGGCCAACTAACGGTCTCATCCTCTATGGTTCCGCAGCTGCGGATACATATCTTCCTGCTTCACCATACAATAAATAGATGTCCACCAAATGCCTCTGCAAACGAATAATCGTTATTCATTCCCTTAAAACTGTACACTGCGTACATGTATCAAAAATACTTCGCATTGACGTACTAGGAGTGGACAGCCCAATAGCAGCATACGAGGTAGTGAAATCAAACATCAGCGAAGCAACACGGCCTCTCTCTCTCTAACCTGTTTATTTTATAATTAAGACTTTGTTGGGCTGTCACCAGTTTTTGTTTATTAGTACAGCATACGGAGGATTACTGATATCTTCATTTATTGCAATAGTGGAGTTTCTTAATAATTTGGCTTTCCTGCTAACCTAGGATTCATTAAATGTTTGTTCCTCTCTGCCTGATTTCATAGGATTTCCGATGTTTAAATATGAAGCATGGATAACATTTATATTCTGCTATGTTGTGCATATCTCAAACGATCGTTCGATAACTCTGTGATTAATGTTTAGACCAAATGCATTCTCTACAGACCCAAAACATAATGAATTTATTTTTGGAAACTTTTTAAGAAAATATTTTCGATATTTAAATGTGACAAATGGATAGATAGCTGATATACTCTGCTATGCTATACATATCACAAACGTCGTTTGATAATTCTGTGATTGTTAAGAACAAATGGGCTCTCAATAAGCCCAGAACGTAATCAATTTAAATTACGTCAACTTTTTAAGAAAATTAACAAAAACAAACAATTATGGCTGATATACGGGATTCGAACCAGCTCCCCTTTAATTAGCAATATCGTATCATCCTACCAACTGAGCTAAACAGACACCAGATTGCACACATCATAGATCTTTTATGATGTTATCAGTGGTCTGTATACTTTTGCAATACACTAATATTAGACTAATCAGACACCTACAAACAAAGAAAAATAACAATATGAGAAAAGAAACAGACAAAAACAAATCCATTGCTTGGCTGCCTTACATAGCAGACACCGCCGACAAGATAGCCAGAATTTTACTCAAACACAATATTGATACCGGATACAAGTCCTCTAAGAAACTGAAATCTCTTCTACGTCCAATTAAAGACACTCGTGACCCCCTGTCCAACCCGGGAGTTTACAAGATAGACTGTGAATGTGAAGCATCATATGTTGGACAAACAGGCAGATCGGTGACAACCAGGCGACAAGAGCACATTAGAAGCTTAAAACTGCACCAACCAGAGAAATCAGCACTTGCAGAGCACGCCATAGCCACAGGACACCACATAAACTTCGACCAGATACAGCTACTGGCACATTCTGACTATTTCCCACACAGGATGGTACGGGAAAGCATAGAAATTTACAAACAACAACACACCTTCAATCGAGACAGCGGCAAACATCTCAGCTCAATCTGGCAGACCCTAATTAGGAATGCGGAGATTGGCAGACCACCAGTCAATAGGCGCGAGAGGGGCCGGCCTTTGCCCCCTCCCACCACAGTATAAAGAGCGCCTGGCCACGCTGTCGGAACACAGTTCACCTGGCACTGTCGTGATGAGAGCACAGACCCTGAGGAAGCCCCACATAGTGAGGCGAAACGTCGGCAACATTTCAAGCCAAGACACGGTCTTCACGGAAGACCAAGATACCATGGACACTAGCCGCCGAAACTTACGCAAGAAATTCTCGGTATGGAATTTTTGGGTGGAGTGCAATACCTTCTCTATACGCTATGTACGTAGTGCGTATAGAGAAGGTAAAAATGAAGAGGATTAATTCCATTTCAAGTCATAAATTTCTGAAATGCTACAAAGAGGATTTGCCTTCAAGATTGTTTTGATCTTCCTCTTAAAATTTAACAACGGAAGAGTCTTGATGTTCTGAGGAAAGGTGTTGAAAATTTTAACTGACATGCACAACAGGGTACCATAACCTAGGTAAATATGAACATGAGCATAATACACTGAAACAAGAGTAGAACGGGAGATACTGTACTTAATAAGAATAAGTATTTATTTTTTTACTTAAATTTTTCTCACACGGGAAATTGTAAGGTCCAGGCAGTGCAGAGAAACGGATTTTAACCACATGGCAACCAGCTCTTAAAAGAATTATCACTTTAACCTAGTGTATTCCCTTATTTCCATCTACTTATAAGGAAGCAAATAATAAAACCATTTCTGCTAATATTTATCCCGATTATCATAAAGTAGATAGAAACATATGCCTTCTAACAATAATTTGTTACAGCGATGCAGAGGAAGTGTGAATACAACACATCAGATTTTTCTTTCCTGAATCTATATTTATTTCTGTGTTTATGCATAAATTTTCAATAATATTAGATGTTAGAGGTAATTTTTTTTCATAATGCAGAAAAATGAATCGGATTACTTTATCACTAGGGTTTAGTTAACGAAAATTCAGTAGGCACATTTCAATTTTTTGCGGCACTTTGAGGAACATAAACATATGAAACACATTATAGTATATTTCGTTTCGTACTCAGATTTCCCTCCCTGTATTTGTAGGAGTGGTACCCCCTTAGGACTTACAAGCCAATGCCTAGGGGTCAGAAACCTGTCGGGGAGCCAACTGCACGAAATCACGGGTCGGCTCGAAGCCAGGCACGAACTTGAAGTGGATGATATAAAATGTAAGGGAAATTGATGACTGGAAAGGTGATCATGGAGCAATTGATAGAATGAATGGCGGGGGAAATCGGAGGATCCGGAGAAAACATGTCCAGGCGCCGCTTCATCCACCACGAATCCCACTTGCGGGTGCTTGGGATCGAACCCGGGCCGCCTAGATGGGAGGCGAGCGATCCAGCCACTCACCCACGGTGCCGGCATTATTTGAGGTCCTTTTTTTCAATGTTTTTCAATAGCCTATAAATAAAAGACAAGTTCATTGAAAACAATTATTTTATTATTAAAAGTTTTGTACACTTATGGTTACTTTTCAACATAATCACCAAAAAGTTTGAGACATTTATCATACCTGTGCACAAGCTTTGCAATGATTTCAAATGAGCATTGACGTTGTTTTGAAGATCTTCGTTGGTTTGAAAGTGCTGCCCTTCTAGACACGTCTTCAGTTCAGGGAAAAGGTGAAAGTCGCTGGGTGCCAGGTCAGGACTGTACGGCGTATGATCGAAAATGTCCCATTGAAATTCTTCAAGGAGCCGATAGGTTGTGCCAGCGGTGTGTGGACGAGCGTTGTCATGGATCAACACAATTCCTGAACTCATCATTCCTCTTCGTTTGTTTCGAAAGGTTCTCCGCAAACGTCGTAAAGTATCGCAATAAACAGTAGCAGATAGTGGTTCCGGACTGCATCATTGGGGGCAACATTTTTTGAAGCGGTTATTGCAAAGCTTGTGCACAGGTACGATAAATGTCTCAATTTTTTCGGTGATTATGTTGAAAAGTAACCATAAGTGTGCAACACTTTTAGTAATAGAATGATTGTTTTCTATGAACTTGCCTTTTATTTATAGCTTATCGGAGGTTGAAGAAAAAAACGGCCCTCGTATTTAAATGTTGAAGGTGAAGGTTAAAATTTCAGTTCTAGAATGGTATAGGCATTAACATGGAATTCCTCGGAGCGTGACCAGTGCTGGGGCACCTGTCTTCAGGGTGGGTTGAATATGTTTGCAGAAGATGGTATCCATTAGCCCCCGCACCACCCTCTCTGCGCTGGACTTTTGGAGAGGGAGCCGTAATGGAAACAAGATTTTCCCTCTCTCTTGAAGTAAACTTTACGCCCCAAGTTACCCACTCCCGCTAATGTCTGTCATTTGTACGATCGCATTAGCATTAGTTTAGTTAGAGGGTTTATACTGCCTGGCCCTTTCTCAGGATTAGTTACTTTGTTATACGCCGCCGCAGAAAGAAGCTCCTCTGAGGAAGCAGCAACTATGCAAAGTTGTGCGTCTAATTCTAGTTGACCAACAGCCTAGCAACTGTTAAACAACTGACGCTGCTGATATGATTGCTTGTTTGTCTTCTGCCTACAGATGATAGCGAGTATTGGTTCCTACAATAATCTTGTGATCCTGCAACTTTGAAACTGCAAGTACAAACTCATCTTAATCACATTAACAATGAGACTATCTCCAACATAAATCAAACTAGAACATAATGATTGAATATAACAAGCTTTATATATGTGATAATTTAATTTGTTCTCACATAAACCGTCTGTAGGACAGGAGTTGGATAGGTAGAATCAGACTGAAAAATTCAATGCCATAACCGGGATTTGAACCACGAATCTCCTGGTCTCTAGCCGATTGCTCTACCACTGAGCTACCATCGCAACACGCCGGTACGGCACTCGCAAGTTTCCCGGTAAACTACAAGGTGATCTTAAATTACTTTGAGATGACAAACCCCAATGGCAACTTACAATGTTGTAAGTACGTCTAGACCCTAAGTAGTGTAGCCAACTATTATGGACAATTGTGAAAATCTAATTGTTTTCTCCAGAAATTGTGTGTAGGATAGGGGTTGGGTAGGTAGAGTCAGACTGAAAAATTCAATGCCATATCCGGGTTTTGAACCATGGATCTCCCGGTTTCTAGCCGGTTGCTGTACCACTGAGCTATCAGAGACAAAGGCAGGGCCGGCTACATTCTCGCCTCCTGTGTTTTGTGCTCCCTGTTCAAAAACTGGTTCGGAGAGCACGTGCTGCTTGCACCCAGAAGTAAATGTGCTGTGAACTTCTGTCTTTATTTACCCCAAATGCACATACTATGGTTGGTGAGAAATTTCCTTGTGATTGACGCATGTTGGCGCGTCGCCTGCTGGCAGAGGCTAATCAGGTTGCTGATCAATCATAGTGTAAAAATACATAACCGTAAGACACACCATGTTATCGGCGTTGCAGCACCTTCGCGCACGGTCTCTTGCATACCTCATCTGATTGATTTCATTCTGTGAACATTTCGGTTGTGTTATACACAGTGATTCCGTAAGTATTTACTCTTATTATTGTTACTACCTTTTATATATCGCGGACATTGCTCTTGTTCTCATCCTAGAACTACCACTAATAATACTGACATTTGAAAATGTCTTAAGCTGTGTTAGACGAGTGGAGGTTACGTTAGCCGAAATAATTAAACTTTTACGTTTAGTGAAGTATTGAATCCAATGTTGAAAGGAATAAGATAAGGTAACTATTGATAAATGGGGAAAGGTAGTTCAACGCACGAGAAGTGTGATAAAAAATGCATAGGAAACAATGGAACATGTGACGCATGTGACCGACTGCAAGTAAATATGGTAAAAGTGTACCGAGACAGCCATGTATAATAATTTCTTTCGCTGGTAAACCCCGAAGAAACCTGTTATGCTGTTCAAACACTTCTTGGAAATATATGTATTGCTGGAGAAGAATTCTCAGCAAATATCTATGTGAGGTGAATAACTCCATGGCACGACAGCGCACAAAGAACCTTGGCCTACCGCCCGGCCGCTGCGTCCCCCATCCCAGTCCATGACAGATGGATGGGGTGCAGTATTAGAGGATGAGACGTGGTCAGCGCCTCGAATCCCCCCCGGTCGGTTAATGCGGCCCTCGTGACCTGGAGCCGCTACTTCTCCATCAATTAGCTCCTCAATTGGTCCCCAAGAGACCTCACGAGGCTGAGTGCACCCCACTACAGGTCTCCCAGAGGGGGAAAAATCCCCACACCGGTACTGGTAATCGAACCCAAGTCTCCCGCTTGGTAAGCAGCTGCGCTACCACCACGCTAAGGAGACCACCTAAACATATGTATTGCTGGAGAATAATCCTCAGCAAATATATGTGTGAGGTGAATACTTATTTTTAATTCGTACAATAATTGTTTTTTCTTTTGGTATAATCCATGCGGGCTTTTTTTAAATGTATTAAAAATACATGGAATATACAATAACGGGTTAAAGAGGTGGTTAACTTTAAAATAGTCTACGGGACCTAAAAAAGGCAAACTACTATTGCGCCTATCGTCCCCAAATGCCGATCCCCATGGCCGCGCTCGCCAAGGCTTTGGTGCTTCGTAGCGCTGGGGATCGTGGGTTCGAGTCCCGCCTTGGGTACGGGTGTTATATGTTTGTGTATATGTGTGTGTGTGTTGTAAAAAGTAAGAAAACAGTAATAAAAAGTAATAATACGGCAAAACAAAGTAAAAAGAAAAAGGTAAATAAAAGTAGGATATACAGTGCCGGAGTCCTGATCAGACTCCGGTACTGTATTTAAAAAAAAAAAAAAAATGCGTGGAAACGTGTGTATCTCTAATAGGTCTTTCATATTTAGTCTCCAATTAAAAAAGGCGTTTTGCCCAATATTTGGGCTCTACTTATATATTACTAAACATCTGACGTGTTCCATTCACATGACTTTCTCTGTCTGTTCTTCAAACAAACTATTCTTACAAAAGATTGTTCTTTTATCTACAGAATGCTAATCAAGACAAACATTACCAGAAATAACTTATTACTTAGTTAGGTTAAAGGGACAGTAAAATCTTTTAAAAGTTTTCGTAATATGATTGTTATTGAAACTGGGTTCTCTTTTTGGACCAGGAATAAAGCATAGGAGATATGACCCGGGTGAGGTCTTCCCATTTCAGATAAGTATTTTAAAATTAAAACCAGTGACAGATTATCTATGGAATCAAAACAAATGTACATGACATACATTGCGTGTTTTAATCAGTTCAACATATTTTATGCAGTAGATTTTTGTATATCTCCTATGGTTTACCGTTTTTCAAGTCATTCTAAATAAGAGAACTTCAGGGACTATTCCTAATAAATTCAGGACATACATGTTATTTGACATGTAAGCATATTTAATATCATTTATACATTTTAATCAAAATTAGAAGAGCCATTCTTTATAAAATCGTAAATTTAAAAAAGCTTATATGTCCATCACATGATTTGCTTTACATATCTCTAACAAACTATTGTTATATCATCTACTTCATGCTAATCGAGATAAAATTAGAGAATATGGTCTTATTACTTGCTTCCTTACATGTAGAAGGGAAATAGGGGTGTATAGGTACTAGCTAAAGCGATAGGCAAATCTCATAAAAGCTGGTTGGCATGTGATTGAAATCCATTTCCTTTCATGACCAGGAGTTGACAAATTCCCGTATGAGTAAAAGTTTTAAGTATTTTAAAACTGAAGTCAATAACAAGAAATATCTCAGAAATAGTCAATACCATAAAAATGTATCTATAGGTATGAAATAAATTGTGTGTTTTAAAGAAATTTATACTTTTTTGTGTAGCAAGTTTTTGATTATGTATCTTAACATTTACCAGTTATACAAAATTCAGCAACATACATCCATAATGAAAAGTTCTTCATTCAAACATTCAAAATATGCATTTATATCTTTAATGTACAGTATTTTAATCAAAATCATTAGAGCCATTTTTGTGAAAATTAACAGTTTCGAAATTTTTTCCATGTAAAGGATAATTTGGGGTAGGAGATTTTCCTCAAAATATTCGTTTCTCATCCCTAAATACCAAGTTTGGTATGTTACCGATTTTTAGTTTTTGAGCTATCCTGTTCACAGACTCACGGACACACACACGGAGCTTTTTTCTAAAAATACTTTTTTGTGAGGATACATATGATCCGGTGAAATCTCGGTATCGAATTTTTGGGTGGAGTGCAATATCTTATCTACCTATGTACTATGTAGAGATAGTAAAAAAAAATGTTTCATATAAAAAGTAGTTTGGAGTGAGGATATTTCCCTGAAAATCCTCTTATCACATACATCCTTTGAAGAACCTAAAAATGTATATACAGTTTGGTAATTAAACAGCTTTGCTACCTCTCTCCTCACACATACATAAATATGAACCTTTTTCTAAAACTACTTTTTTATTGTACTCGTGAATCCTCGAAATATCCGGTGAAATATCGATATCGAGTTTTTGTCTGCAATACAATACCTTTTCTACCCAATATGTACATTGTATATAGATGTTAGAGAAAGTAAAGTGTAGTGGTGCATTGTGAAGGTTAGCTTGTCTGCTAATGAGAGTCTTGTCACTGGCATTTGTCGTAGATTTTCATTCCTTCACTTACTAGAGTCACAGTTTGACACAGCAGAGATTAAATCGGCCAGTGCCGACGTTATAATTAAACGAACCTCAATTCTCAGCTGTGCGTTGCTTATGCTTGCGTTAGAGTGAACTTCCATGGCAGCAGTAGGAGTTAAATGTAGCAAGCAATATAGCAGCCTTCCACCAAAGTTAGCAGCCCCTCCCCCCCTCCCGAATATCTGGTTTCACCAAACATCGGGTCGACTCTGTTTGGAGGTTTCCGCCAAACATTGCCCTCAGAGAATTGCTGAATCAGTTTAAGTTCCCGTCGGGGGAGCTGCTTCCAAACCCCGCCAGCAATTACCTCTCCCAGCGTCCGGCGGATTCAATGCGGTCATGGGCCCCCCAAAGTTTCGCCCTATTTAGACCCTGTTTTATTTTCACAGATTGCTCAGTGAAACTCGCAAGGCAGGTTAAGTCAAAGCCTTAATGCTATACTTTCTCTACATCTCTGCGACAAATTATTGTTAGAAAGCTTAGGCTTCTGTTTACTTCATGCTAATTGAGAAAAAAAATAGCAGAAATAGTCTTATAACTTGCTTCCTTAAAAGTAGAAGCGAAATAAGGGAGTACTATAGATTAAAGTGATAGTCAAAAGCTGCTTGCTATGTGACTGAGGATCCTTTGTGTGGACAAATTCCTGTATAAGAAAAGTTTGTTTATTAATAAAGAAACCAAATACAAGAATCTAAACAACGATCAAGTCCATGAAAAAAAATTATATAACAAATTATGTGTTTTAAAGTGCTCTACATTTTCTGTGTAATAAGATTTTATGTATCTCTTTCGGTTTAGAAGTTATGCAAAATTCCGTAAATTTCATCCAGAATAAAGTAAGTTTAAGAGGTTATTCCCAGAAAATTCAAGATATACTTTTTATTTGCCACATAAATATCTTTAATATATAGCATTTTAATTAAAATCGTTGGAGCCATTTGTGAGAAAATGAAAAGTTTTGAATTTTTTTCATGTAAAGGATAGTTTGGGATGGGGGAATTCTTCTGAAAAGCTTTGTGTCGCATCCCTGGAAGATACTAAATTGAAACACCAAGTTTGGTATTTTACAGACTTTTGTGTTTGTGTTATCATGTTCACAGACACACGGGCCTTTTTCTAATTTTGGGGGGATATGGGGAAACCTAAAGCATATATCGCGGGTTCAAACCCGGCGGAGGACGATGGATTTTTTCGGGCATAAAAATCCTTAGCATGGCTTCCTTCGGAAGGGAAGTAAAGCCGTTGGTCCCGTGTCGTAGATTTACGGCACGTAAAAGAACCTCAAGCCTGATTGAGAGGCCTCTGAGCAAAATTAAGCGGTCTTTCACGCCCAATTTAGAACGGGACGCTGAGAACCACAGGAGTTAAAGGGCGTCCATAAATAACACGCCATTTTTAAAGCATATATTTCCGATGAAATCTCCGTATCAAAATTTAGGGTGGAGTGCAATACCTTTTCTATACACTATATACATAGTATGAGTAGAAAAAGTAAAATTCAATACATTTGTGAAATATAGCTAAATGCACCATTTTGATCACCTCTTCATGATGTTTGAGATAAACACATCTTATTACAAAGTATAGGATGGCTACAAGATCCCATTCCTTTAGAAGTTTTCCTCAGATGAAACTCTTCTTCTGCTTTGATGATACAGATTCTCGTCATTTATCCTGATGACTTCAGCCTGATGCTTATCGTTTAAAGGCAACCTATTACATCTGCATCCCTTAAAAAGGAGTGCAGCCTTGCAATGGATATGGTTGAACTACTTCTGGTTTTATAAAAACGTCCCCAAAAGTTTTGTATCTCCTGCAAACATAGCTTCACAGGAGCATGGGCTGTTTCAGTTTCCTCATTGAGACATTGATTGAGACATTTATTGTACCTGTGCATAAGCTTTGCAACACCCGCTTCAAAAAATGTTGCCGCCAATGATTTCAAATGAGCATTGACGTTATCTTGAAAATCAGGGAAAAAGTGAAAGTCGCTGGGTGCCACGTCAGGACTGTAAGGCAGATGATCGAAAATGTCCCATTGAAATTGTTCAAGGGGCCGATGGGTTGTGCCAGCAGTGTGTGGACGAGCGTTGTCATCCTGAAGTCAACATTCCTCTTCGTTTGTTTGGAATAGCTCTCCGCAAACGTCGTAAAGTTTCACAATATACAGGTGCATTGGTAGTGCATCATTGGCAGCAACATGTTTTGAAGCGGGTATCGCAAAGCTTGTAAACAGGTACGATAAATGTTTCAATCTTTTCGGCAATTATGTGTATTTGTTTTCTATGAACTTGTCTTTTATTTATAGCCTATCAGAGGTTGAAAAAACGGCTCTGGTACATAGCACGTGTAGAGAAAGTAAAAACCACTCTGGTGAGGAAAAGGAATAATCTTGGCTAGAGAATAATTCCAAACGTTCAGCTGGAAATCGAAAGTGAGATCCCTCGCAGAGCAGGTCGATGCTCTACTGTTATGGAGTCTGCCTCTGTAATAGTAATGGTCGTACTCTTTAATATACGCCTTTATTAACGTTAAAACAATGTTAATTTTGAGTGGTTACTGCAGCTAACAGAATGCATTTAAAAACTGAAAGAAACTTTATCTCTTCGGAGCTTCCACAATTCATGATTTGCAGTAACCCTCTGCGCTCGCCCTGTAATTTTAAATACCTAACACTACGAAAATTTGCGTTTGATTTTCAAAGGCTTACACTTTTTCAGGTGGCAATTATATAATAGAATTAAGGACAGTGAAAACTTTCAAGAGCTGGTTGCTCTGTGTCAACTTTGAAATTACTGTTTGCTTGCCCAGGAGAAAAAATCATAACCGCTTCACATTTAAGAATAATAGTATATTATAAATTGAAATCAATGGCAAGCAATTTTGGAAACTGTTAACTCCACTAAAAATAAATTCTGACTTTCCTATGTGCCCTCACGAGATTTTCCTTATGTATAACAACATATTGTCTTTGTTTAGGCTTATGCAAAAGTCATCCAGAATCAAGAGAAATTCAAAGGCAACTCTCAAAAATTCAAAATATACGCATTATTTATCCTGAAAAATTCTAAAACATATCTTATTTTAAGAAAACGTTTGAGCTAATTTTGAAATAAAATTGTCGAGAAGTTTTCCACATGAAAAGTAGTTTCGGGTGGGAGAATTTTCTTGAAAATCTTGGAAAATGCTGAACTTAAATATCAAGTTTTCATGTTTAAAGGGAAACAGTTGTATCTTTAGCAAATTTGGTAAAATATATTGGTGTAAATGTTGATGCAAAAGTTGAAGGGATTCTAGGGAGGATATTGAAATAGTGGTATAGGGGTGTAAACGGCAAAGGTGAGAATCTGCTACAAATATGTATCTAAGAGCTCATGATACTTAAGAATGAGAAGTGCTGGTGGGTGGAGTTTGAACAAATATTGACGAAGATAGGGTTGGAAGGAAGGGAGGGAAATTCAGGAAATCGGCGAAGATAAGCAAAGAATGGTTAAGATAGTAGTTTGTAGAGATAGAAAGGAAAGGATTAGCGTGGATGTGGAAAGGAGCAATGCTTTTGAAAAGTAAGAGATGTCATGAATTAGAATGTTTTATTTAGTGCGGGGAGCAAGACAGTTTTGTTCACTGTTTAACTGAATATAAATAAGAAAGATACTGGAGTAAAGATATGTGAGAACATTAGTAGTGATGATGAGGCTGAAAGTGAGGCGAAAGAGAAGAATTAAAGAAATAGGGCGACATTTGGGAAAGGTAAAAGAAAATTGCTATTAAAGAAGAGAACATTTTTTTTTTTGGTAGTGTTTAACGCCCGCTTTAACTACTTATGGCACCGCAGGCGGTGATACTGATGATACATGAATGATGATGGAGCACCGGTGGATTGCGATGCCGGGGGAAACCGGAGTATCCGGAGAAACCCGCTCCAGCGACGCTTTGTCCACCACAAATCTCACATGCGGTCGCTTGGGATCGAAACCGGCCGTCTAGATGAGAGGCAAGTGGTCTAACTACTCGGCCACGGCACGGCCCCAAAAACAAAAAGAGAGAGAGAGAACAGCAGAAAAAACACAGGGAATGGGGTGAAACATGTAGGACAAAGAAACAAATCTGATGTATTCCAGTCATATGAGTTTCTCTACATCTCAACAAATTATTGTTTAAAAGCTATCTTCGGTCTACTTCATGCTAACGAAGATAAACTTATCTACTAGAAGTTGCCCGATTACTTGCTTCCTAGTAAGTAGAAGGGAAATATGTGAATGCACTAGGCTAAACTGTTTTAAAATGTGGTTGCTATGGGATTGAATTCCGTTTCTTTACATAGTTGAGAGTTAACAAGTTCCAGTATGAGAAAAGTTTAAGTATATTAAAACTGAAACAAATAACGAGCAATATCTCGAAAAAATGTATATGACATAAATTGAGTCTTTTAACGTGACTCACATTTTTTTTAGTAACCTTTTGTCCATCTCTTACGGTTTACCAGTTACGCAAAATTCATTCATAATAAAGTGGTCTTTATAGAGGCTATTCCTAGAAAGTTCAAGATATACATTTTATTTGTCTTATAAATATCTTTTATATACGGTATTTTAATGAAATCGACAGAGACATCAATATTTTCGAATTCTTTTCCATGTAAAGTTTAGTTTGGGATGGGGGGATTTTTCCCAAAATATTCGTATTGCATACCAAGTTTGGTATTTTACCGAGTTTTCGTTTTTGAGTTATCGTGTTCACATGGACACACGAACACACTGGCACATGCATACACACCACACCGGTCTTTTTTTGGATACAGGGTGTATTTCTGATGAAATCTCAGTATCGAATTTTTTGGTGCAATACAATACCTTCTCTGTAGGTTATATACATAGTACGTGTAGAGAAAGTAAAATGTGCTCTGCACGCTAGTAGCCAGGGAACTATGTGGTTGTAAATAGTACTCAAGAGAATATTAGGGTAAGGGATATAGTTTAAGTAAAGAACATGATATAATTAAAAGTGTAATCCAAGTATAATATATTGTATATTTATTATTATTATTATTATTTCTATTTTAATTAATAATTGCAAATAAATTGTTATAACCGCATTTATAGTTCTTATTATTAAAACGAATTGCATACATCGACATTAATAATTTATCTTTAATAATAATTTTAATAAAAAGTGGATACAATAATACGATTGTACTAATACATTTTACAGGAATAAGTAGGAAAAATCATGATAATATGGCTTATGATATTTTCCAATTTATATTATAATCCATAACTCCTGTTTTAAGTTAATAATTAAAAGGAACAAGAGCGTATAATTGACCTGCCTGCTCACTTGCTGTGTACATAGCGCATAGAGAAGGTATTGCATTCCACTAAAGAATCCAATACTGAGATTTCACCAGAAATACACGTTTTGGGGTCCCTGTATCTAAAAATGCATTCTTAGAAAAAGTCCGTGTGTGTCCGTGTGTCCATGTGTCTGTGAACACTATAACTCAAAACCTAAAACTCGGTAAAATACCAAACTTGAAATTTAAGTTTGATATCTTCCAAGAATGCGACACGAAGATTTTCAAGAAAATCCCCGCATCTCAAACTACGCTTTACATGAAAAAAATCGAAAGTTTCGATTTTCCAAAAAAAAGTCTGCAACGATTTTGATTAAAATATCTTATATTTAAGATATTTACACGACAAATAAAATGTATATTTTGAATTTTCTCGAAACAGCCTCTAAAGACATCTTTATTCTGGATAAATTTGGCAGAGTTTTGCACAACTGGTAAATCCTAAGAGATACACAAAAATTTACTGAACAGAAAATATGGATCTCGTTAAAACACGCAGTTTATGTTAAATACATTTTTTCGCCGGGTTGATAAGTTTTTAGATATTCCTGTTACTAATTTCTGCTTTAAAATATGTACACTTTTCTCATTCGGGAATTTGTCAACTCCTGTCCATACAAACAAACATCAGTCGCATAATAACCAGCTTTTGAGTATCGCTTTAGCCTATGGTACCCCCTTATTTCCATTCTCCTTAAATGGAAACAAGTAATAAAACCATTTCTGTTATTCTTTCTCAATTAGCATGAAGTAAATAGAGGAATATGTTTTTTAACAATAATTTGTAGCAGAGATGTATAGAAAGTCGTATGAATGGATTTTTTATTAATAAATTACATGGTAGAGAAATTAAAACTCGGAATATTGATTTAGTCTGATTTATGTTTCTTATTCTTATAACGAAATGCATATGTCCACATTGACAGTTTATCTTTTATAATAAGATTAATAAGAAGCAGTTAGAAGAATACGCTTGTACTATGGGGTGGTAACGTGGTTACGGGTTCGGATCCCGGTTGCAGGTTTTGGTTATTAGGAATGGTAAGGATTTGTGGGTGCCCTATCTCAAAATTTTCACTAGCATGGAAAATTTTTTTTCGGGTATGGTAAGACACTAGTGCTTTATTCATTTAGTTCGGCATTTTTCCGCCGTCGAACACACACGCATTCCTCCTAAACTTTCTACTGTGAAACTACACTTTACCCGACCGCGACTATTATTACTTATTAATTTTGATGCAGCGATCTCATCCGTGCTCTGGTCAGTATTAAAATTAACTATTTCCGTCACAAGTAGGGGTAGCCCATTCGGCTCCACTATGGACCTTAAATGTCACATCTTGGTTCTGCCGATGTTCTACGCCAAGTCTCTCAAAAAGTGTCGCTTGACCAGCGGGAGCATTGATGTCTCTTTTCCTGTTTTGTTCCCCTCGGGTAGTGTACTCTCACCTCCTTCGGGCCAATGCTCTCCCCTAACGGTATACTATGGTATCTGCTCCTGACAATTCGGCTACTTAGACGTGTTTGAAATCTTTCTTCCCTTTTCATTTTCAGTGTACATTTATATTTCCCTTCTTGATATAATTTATATTATTAGCTATGAATAACTGTTTATCCCGTGACAAGACGTGTACTGTCATGACTAATAGTTTGTAGAAGAATAAATAGGAAATGTTATCATATTTTCCAATGTATACTGTAATCCATAACTCTTGTTTTAGGTTAATAATTAAAAGCACCAAGTGCGCACAATAGCTGACCTACCTGCTCACTTGCTCTCTATTATTCTATTCTTGTGCCCCCAAAAAAGCAGCGCCGGGAGATGTGTGTGGTTGACTGCATTACTCCGCTCTATATTGAGCTAAAGGGCACCAAATATGCACCTGCCGTGAGCAAACCTCGCTATAGCGATAAATTGATGCAGGGCAGCAGACAATGGCGGTCAACAGGTTGCGTATTGATTTCATCTGCGCTTCATCAAGGAATAAATACACCCCGCTGCCTGGCCTGCTTTTACTAGAACAAACATCTGACTATGACAGATATCATCACATCAATTAATACTACTCGTTACATTTAAATGAAAGAGACTGTGTTGCAAATTGCATGTGATTCAAAACAAAGAATATTCGCTTACAAATCGCGAGATAACCAGTCATACAGAATCGCCAAGTAAATTATTTTATTATGCAGCTCTTGATGTTTGTTACACACGGTGAATAGTAAAGAAAAAAACATCTGATGTGCTCCATTTCTCTGCATTCTCTGTTACAAATTAATGTTAATAAGCTTATTTTTCTATCTATGAGGGCCTTTTTTTACCTTCTCTATACGCACTATGTACATTGAGATGTACAATGAGATTTCACCGGAAATATATGTTTTAGGGTCCCCTGTACCCAAAAAAAGTATTTTCAGAAAAAGGTCCGTGTGTGTGTCCTTGTGACTGTGAATACAATAACTCAAAAACGAAAAGTTGGTTAAATACCAAACTTGGTATTTAAGTTTAGTATCTTCCAGGGATGTGACACGAAGATTTTCAGAAAAATTACCCCACTCCAAACTACCCTTTACATGGAACTTCTTTCGAAAATTTTGATTTTCTGAAAAATGGCTCTAACGATTTTGTTTAAAATATCGTGTATTAAAGATATTTACCTCTCAAACAAAATGTATATTTTGAATTTTCTGGGAATAGCCTCTGAAGACTACTTTATTCTGAGTGAATTTTACGGAATTTTGCATAAGTGATAAACCGTAAGAGAGAGACAACTTACCACACAAAAAATGTAGAGCACTTTAAAATACGCAATTTATATTGTATACATTTTTTTCGTGGAGTTGATTGTTTTTTAGATATTCCTTGTTTTTGGTTTAAGCTATAAAAACTTACATTTTTCTCATACAGGATTTTGTGAACTCGTGTCCATACAAACAAAGGAACTTCATTCACATAGTAACCAGCTTTTGACTATCACTTTAACCAATGGTACTCCCTTATTTCGCTTCTACTTACAAGTAAACAAGAAATAATACTATTTCTGCTAGTTTTTTCTCGATTATAGGAAGTAAATAGTAGCATAAGCTTTCTAAAAATAATTTATTGCAGAGATATAGAGAAAGTCATGTGAATGGAACACATATTTTTTAAACTTCCGGTAGACTATAAATAAAAGACAAGTTCATAGAATACTGTTATTTTATTACTAAACGTTTTGTACACTTATGAAGATTGAGACATTTATCGTATCTGTGTGCAAGCTTTGCAAAATTCGCTTCAAAAATTTTTACCGTCAATGATGCAGCCCGAAACCGCTATCAATGCAGCTGTTTATTGTGAACCTTTACGACGTTTGCGGAGAGCCATGCTGACTTCAGGAATTGTGTTGATCCATGACAACGCTCGTCCACACATCGGCTCCTTGAACAATTTCAATGAGACATTTTAGATCATCCCCGCACAGTCCCGACCTGGCACCCAGCGACTTTCACCTTTTCTCTGAACTGAAGACGTGGCTAGGAGGGCAGCACTTTCAAACCAACGAAGGTCTTCGAAACAACGTCAATGCTCATTTGAAATCATTGACGTTGAAAAAAAAAAAAAAAAAAAAACGGCCCTCGTATTTAATGATAAAACATTAGCAGAAACGACCTTATTACTTAGTTCCTTATAAGTAGAAGGGAAATAAGGGAATACACTAAGCTAAACCGACATTCAAATGTTTTAAAATGTCGTTGCTATGGGATTGAAATCCACTTTTTTGCGTAGCCAAGTGTTGACAAGTTCCTGTATGAGAAAAGTTTAAGTATTTTAAAACTAAAATGAATAACAAGGAATATTTCGAAAAACATCAACTCCACAAAAATAATGTATGACATAACGTGTGTGCTTTATCGTAAAATACATTCTTTGTGTAGTAAGCTTTTGTCTCTCTCTTACGGTTTACCAGCTGTGCAAAATTAAATAAAAAAATCATCAAGAATAAAGAGATCTTTAGAGGCTATTCCTAGAAAAGTCTAGTTATACATTTTATTTGCCATATTAAACATAAGAGATTTTAATCATAATCGTTAGACCCATTTTTGCGAAAATGAAAGTTTTCGAAATTCTTTCCATGTAAAGGGTAGTTGGAGGTGGGAGTTTTCTTGAAAACCTTCATGTTGCATCCCTGGAAGATACCAAACTTAAATACAAGGTTGGATAATTAACGATCTTTTTGTTTTTGAGCTATGCTGCTCACACATATACACACATACCTACACACACACACACACACACACACACACACACAGACTATTTAAATGCTTTTATTGAATTTTGAATTTTGGGTGCAATACAATACCTTCTCTATACGCTATGTACATAGTACGTGTAGAAAAAGTGATAAAATTGTCAGTGGGGACCAATATAATAAACTAGTAATATGTGAAAATGGTCATCCTGCACATTTAGGACTACTAATACTATTAAGTTATACGATTGAAATGGAGTCAAACTCCTACATGGCAACTGGATGGGAAGAGAATATGGATGGAGGCACAGTCACCGAACCTTATGTTGGCTATTGTATCAATGCAGCTTGAGAGGGCGCCCCCGGGAGGGAGGGGTAAGGTGAGAGGATACACCCGACAGCCGATACAAAAGTGACGGCACAGTAATGACAGGGTCGCTACGGTTTCCGCACCGAAGCACCCGACAACCAGACAGACGAGGGACCGCGCCCCTCTCAGGGTCCAATGCCTCCGCCAGAGGCGGTCCTCATCCCGGCAACCATCCGAAGTCGGAGGACGGAGAATCACAATGAACAAGCATGTTTTATCCTGCCACGCTGCACCATTGCTGACAATTGCCGAATGCTGAAAGAACCAGCAGGCTGAAGGTTGAATGAAATGACAATGGAAACGACATCAATGCAGGAAATTCGGGTGATGAAACATGCACAACCTCACCTGACGACCGAGGAGATCCCCGAATAAAGCCCATCGATCAGGTGGACCGGCTACGGGGAACGAACCCGTGACCTCTAAATGATGGCCACAGACCAACCACAGTCTATTGCTTCCTCTGGCAATTGCACACCAGATATCCCAATGCCCCGTATTTTGTGTGTGCAGATATTTCTTCGTGCGTTAAAAGAGTTTAAAAACTGAAAGGAGTTTTTGAAACAGGCAGGTGGTGAATTGACTGAGCGACATTCGTTTTATCCCTCTTGCTTATTGCGGAGACGGTGAGGCGGATCACGCTCATTGACAGAGGTAAAATGGAGGTATCTCTCGCTAGCTCTCCACTCGCATATTAACCTTGAAATAACCGCGTTGAGTTTTAGAACTATCTTAACGCACGAAGGAATATAATTATGCACACACCAAATTCGGTGCTGCTGGGCCATCTAGTATTAATTCTGTTTCCTTATGGAGCTTACAATACTGTAAAGCAATGTCATCATCCTGTACATACTAATACGTGCACGGTTTCTGAAAGTACTAAACCCACTTTAAAATTAAAAACCATTGGACATCAATGAAATTGAAGTTGTGAATTTCAGAGTTTTTTAATATGACTTTCCCTTTTCTTTTCACATGCTTTAGTACTAATTTCAGGGACTTTGACAACTGACGATTTCAGCAACACTTCGCGCTGTAGAGCACTCCCTCTCCCTTCTTCCTCCCGCTCTCTCTTTTTCACTCTTTAATTTCCTTACCACTTACTTGCAGTGAGGAAGGAACCAAGGTTTCACTTGAAATACTTGCTTTGGAATCACTTGAACTTGAAAGATGGTTTTTAGGAAAACGTGTAACAGAGAAGAGAGATCGAACAGCATCCTAATAATTAAAGGCAGAAAAATACGAAATTACATATTCAAGGGGCAAATTTTTAGGAAAATGCCTTCCCACACCAGGCTACTCTTTTGTGGAAAACATATAACTAAGTTGGTGGGAAAGAGAAATCTCGGCACTGAGCAGCTGGTTACTGTATCTATGCCCTCAAGAGGGTGGCATGAGATGAGGTAAGACACTAGGTGGCCAGAACCGGGAGCAAGGTCACTAGTGTATTGCTAAAACATGCTCTGTGTTCGGTTCATGTTTGTTGAGTGTCGCTGCTACCGAAGTTTGCTTTTAGAACGAGGCAGGCTACATTCGTTAGACATTGTATTCTGTTTACTGGATGGACTCTCTCCATCTGAGTTTACACGATGACTCACTCAAATTAAATGCTCTGTACAGCTTTAGTGAAAAACTGTAATCAATCTCACGGGTTGCCAGCATATTTTTGGTGTAACGGTCTTTATTGATCACAATATACGGTATATATAATTTGTGTGTATTTATATTTATACACACACACACAAAGTATTGGATTGTATTCATACATGTATAGGATATACGTTGCATTACTGGTGATGCCAAAGATATATTTTATAAAACACACACATAAAGTTATGAAACTACGTTTATGAACCTAAAATTACAGTGCAAATGATCAACTCATTACAATCATAAGCATAAATAAAAACCAAAATTAATAAATTTATCAATATCATATGCAAATGGAAATAACTAGATTAGAGATGTTACCTCCAAATAGGAAGAAATTACTGATTACCAATTATTATTATGATGTTATGAACAAATTAAAAGCCGTTAACTTGCTCTAGACTAAACCAATACGTTACCCTTACATACCAACAAATTAACGACCTTTGTTGTATTTTGTAAACAAGGCTTTACACCACTTAGAACGTCAATAAATTGAGCAAGGGCATCCTTTCTGATTAGCAAATATCGCTTCGAAAATGCTGTTCGAACGACATTGGAATATTCGAATATTTTATATTACACTCTACAGTCATTGGTTTTGACAGATGCATGTGTAAGCTAAGCTCTCGTTGACCCGTCTTAGTTTTTCGTCTGAAATTCAAACGTTATCCGACACTAGTATCTATAGTTATCAGATTGAGATACCCAACAGTCAGAGAGTCAGACCAGAGATCAAAGTCCAACGTCCCCCAAGGGCGGTTCTTATGTCCGAGGAACAATCTAAGGCTAAGGAACAGCGACAATTCCAGAGACCTTTTCCATTCCATGCCGCACGTAGCACCATTGCAGACACTTCCTTTTAGGAAGATTTCTATTCATTGGAATAAATTAAGATTTTTATGTTTTGAGTATTAATTTGAGCAAATTTAAGTAAAAAATGCACTCATAATATAATAATTTAATAGGATGTATTTATTTCATTTATCTTAAGATTTATTTACATTTTATTTACATTTATACATTCTTATTTACTTTACATTCTCTAATCAACATCTTTATTTATACAAGGTGTAATAACCTACATGAGAAAGAGAAAAGGGTCAGAATAATAAATACATATGATGTGCATCCAATTATTTTTATTTAATTTCAAAAGTATATAAAATACTTTATTATACTTTATTATTTAACTATATTAAATACTTATTATATGCTCTAAACAGAGCAGTGTTTTCTCTGTACACTGATATCCACTATTCACGGGATTACCCCTTAATCCTAACTGATTCACAAAAATTGTTGATATTTTAAAATCACAGTTTAATTCTGTTAAATGTAGTAAATATAGATTACGATCGGTGAGGGGTGAATTGAAGTAAAATAAACAAAGACCTTTCCTTCCAAAAAAAATAATTTTCGCCAAAAATTAAACTTTTAAGAACAAAAAAAAAAATTGGTCCCATTTAAAATACTCAACGGGTCTAAGGATGAAATGAAATGATGAATAGAACGATGTGGAGGGAAAGGAATTTCTAGGGATTAAATAACTACTCCAGCATTTGCCTTGCGATCCGGGAAACCCCCCGAAAAGTCATAGAGGGAGGTCCCCGGAATTGAACTCAAGAGGAGAGTCTCACGCGTGCCATACTCCACCTCAATCCATACTACGATTGTTACTCAATAAAGACTTAAACTTTATTTGAAAGATTGTTGTACTTTAACTCCAACAACCATGTATTGTAAATGATATTTTAGTGTGTTTTGGTCATCTAGCAGGTGAAATCAGAAGCTGTCTTACAGTCTTTATCCATCCAAGAAGAACAAGATTTTCCAATGGTGAAAAAAAGTTATCAATCTGAGTTGAGTGGTAAGTGAAAAATAATATTTAACGACGGTATTAGTTGCCAGGGTCATATCTGAGTAACCGTGTGCCGGAATATTGTCCCGCAAAAGTTATTTTACATGCAAGTAAATCTATGGAGATGGTCATACTTAAAGCACACTTAAAAGTCTGGGCCGGATTTAAAGCCAAAAAATTATGATCAGAAGGCTAGAGTCTAAATAACTGAGTCAACCAGACCAATGGGATCTTCCCCCGCCCCCCACACAAACAGAACACTTATTTTATAATCGTAATATTAGTGTAATGACGTAATACTATTTGTTCGGCGCTTTTCCCGCGTTGTTCAAAACTCTTCCTTCTCCGTCAATTTGGGTATTTATAACATTCGCAAGATCCGAGCTGTCGAAAATTTTAGGATTATTCTATTTTAGTTTGCGCTTCTTATAGTCTTACCTTATATGGAACAGTTTTACGATGTGCGCATAGTGGCAAACTTGCGAATTAGAAATTCCAATGATTTAGAAACTATTAGAGGAGGTCAAGACTCAAAATTAGGCTGTTGTGCCTAATAGTAGATTAATACATACATCGTATACAGTACCTTGAGTTATTTATTAAATCTGAGTGTAACTTATCTATTATGAGTCATTAGAAATTATTTAAGTATTATACATAATACCGTCTGTAAGGTTTACGGTTCCCATTAAGTTGCGCCTTTTGAGGGCCCTCATAGTCCCTTGTTAATCTACGCCTGTGAATTCCGGGGCATTGCGGCAGACACCAGTCTGCTGTTGTTGCAGTGGGTACAGAATAGATACCTCCGGGCCAGCTATTCTGTGCCTTTTGGATTTCCTACGAGACTTCTGCACAAATGCTCTGGTCTACCATACCTGGAGGACGAGATTAGGCGTCGAGCAACAAAATTCAACGAAGGGTTACCATTCCATCGGAGCGCCCTCGTTAGGTCTCTTGTAGATTACAGTCCCACAAACCGCCGTTTCAGGCGATACCGGCTTCCCCGCATGGCTTGAGGGCATCGCCGGTAACGAAGGAGCACCTCCAACAGGTGCTATGGCTCAGCTCCTTCAATCCTTCAAGAGTTGCTTGGACATCAACATTTCAAACCCCCAAAAAATAAACATTTTTGCAAAACCTTTACACCAGCGGTGCACAATGGCTGTTGTACCATAACTGGCAACCTTTGAGGAGCAAAATTGCCTCCTCTTGTCACTCCACAATCTCATTCTCACCCGCCATCTTGCAAAACCCACAATCCCGTCAGAACGGGGTTAAGTTCTCTCAAAGAAAGGGAACACGTCTAACTCTCCTCGGGCTGCCCTCAGCCTGCCAACTGCTCGTATTGCTAAAGAAACATAATTAATTGTGACAGTGCCGTGTTATGCAATAGTTCTCATGCTCGCCTCAGTATGCGAATTCATTGCAGTTGGAATGCGTAAACAACACGCAAGAGTGCTGCGGGTAACAGGATCCTTTGAAACGCGTGGACGTGACTCTTCTCAATTCTGCGGCTTCCAGTATCGTCGACAGTCCCCAGAAGGTTTGTGACGTCATTTTCCAGCTATAAAGGAGGAAGGATTGTAGTGCAGGTGGTTGGAATTGCATTGAGTCGTAGTGACTGGAGTGTTAAGCGCTCAGTGATGCACGGATCATGGATGCCGTGCAGCTGTAAGCGTTGAAACGCCAAGAGAATTATTTGCAGCAGTGAATCAAAGACTTCATTTTTAACTAATTGTTGAGGCAATAAACCTTTGTTACATATTATAAATCTATGATACAGAACAGTGAAAAATGTTTCCAAGACCCCTTTCCGTAAAAATAATGCATCTAAACGGTACAGTAGACTCCAGATATAACTTGGGAAAATTGAGAAGTAAGCATGATATGAAGATATAAAGGAAAAATATAGCAATTATTCAGTAGCTATTATTTATTAATTAATTTCAGAATTACATTTTTTTTTTCCTCTTTTTACGTATATGCTGTTGTGATATTGAGTTTTTTATGTGTACGAATTATATAATACTCGAACCGCTAAGCTTACCTAGTTAAATGCGTATAAACGTTTTAATAAGACATTTCGAGCTATTTCAGCTCTAGTTTGAAATAGGTTCAAAATTAAGGATTGTTTCAATGGAGAGGATTCTAAAACGAATTAGAATCTATAGCATTTTATACATAGTTAAAGGAAATTGGAAATTTTAAAGTCAAGCTTAGGTCATATGAACCACCTAAAAATTACGAGATTAAGCGAAATATATAGGAAATTTTAGAGGTAAAAGTTCAGTAAATGTTAAAACATATCACATTTGATAGAAATCTATAGTCAATTAAAGGCGGATATAAATGAAAATCCCCTAAAATTTAGGGATTTCACACAAACTACTGCGCTTAAGGTTAAAATGATGTCCGCCAGACTTAGAGTAGCGTTTACAACAGTTAAAAATATTGTTGAAAGCAGTACAAAGTAAACATTGGTGTATTAATGAGGTGCCTTCTACGTCTGTTTTAATTGCCACAATATACATGCAAATATTATTGAATGTTCGTTAGCCAATTGACAGTGGTCAAACCATACTGCACTGGTAGTAATGCCCTTCGACTACTGTACTGATAGTATTTATTTGTTCCTAATTTATAGCAAGCATGCGATGTCGCATAGGCCATGATGTAATGTCTATAGGCCCGAGAGATTGATGAAGATCAGTGTATGTATGTGGTATTTAAATAAATACACTTATTCATTCTACAAATAAAGCATATGACAGACAACCATGATTACCTAAACTAGGTTTACTCTTATATTAGGTTAAACTTTTTGGTTCAGTATTATCAAACGAAGAAGTAGCCTTGGCTACTAGATTTTTAGCACAATTTAATTTTGTTTTAAACTCATGCATCTTAAACAAGTAATCGTTAGTGCCAATTCATTTTCGGCAAGCTATCAGTATATGTGCTACTACTGCTGATGGTTTTACCAATGCCGTTGCTTTAGTTCTATCACAAAATGACTTTACAAAACTATGTTAGTCGACATATCCAATTTATTTTTTCATTCAGGTTTTTAAGACAGCTCTTTAATTAATTAAATCTCTTACATTACAGATGGTTTAAAGATTTGCAAATATTTCAGCGGAACAAATGGATTTTAAGTAGAAAAAAAGAAGACTAAGTCTAACAATGTCCAAGAGAAGGCGATATAAAACGTTTCCAACAGCTTTAATCATAGAACTGGACATTCTCTCAGGAAATGCCACAAAGAAATGGTTTATTTGCTCGTGTAGATTTCCGATGCCATTGCTAAGGAAGGCAAACAAATTAAAGCTCAATCTGCTGTGAAACATTTTGTGATGAACATAGGAGAAACGTAATTTGAATGGAAGCGAGGGAGTCAGGAAGGAAGGAGTGGACGAAGGAATTTGTAAAGTCGTGGTCGACACTGGGTCTTTTGATGAAAGTCAGATTAGGGAATGATGTGTGCAAGAGTATCTTCCAGAGTCTAGGACAAATACTCATATGTTCAAGACTTCAACTGGTATTCTTTTATAGCTTTCAATTTTTGAGCACTGAAAAATTGCATAGAAGAAACAAGAGATATCGGTAAATAAAGAGCAAGTATTCCTGAATTTCATAAAGGGTACTTTTGTGATCAAGAGGAATAACTGCTTGGGTAGGAAAGAATATTTATATTAACCATGTTTGCATTGTGCGTATAGGTATAAAATTTATATACGGACATGTAATTCAACATAAACTAAAACACCATTAAAATCTAGGAGTATTGGCGACTTTCGATTCACACAAGTGTACTTTTCAATCTCCTTAAGGGTTCCAACTTCATGTAAGCAAAAATGCCTCCCCCAAGCTTGTATTATTTTTCAATATCACTATTCGTATATTAAACCAACAAACAGCTTCTTGATAACCAGTGATACAAACATCGGTAAGAAAAATACACTAAATTTTCTGCCCCAGGTCCATTTGCCTCATCCTTACCTGCCCGGCCTTTATCCTTAAAGCTCAATATAGACAACAGTAGAAACAGCAATGTTACACGCAGCGGAAATATAAGAGGGAGATAATCAGACATAGCAAAAAAGGAGACCAAAGAATCGTTTTGTAAAGAGATTTTAGGGCCAATGAGTAGTAACAGTAGAATTAGGAAGACCAAGAAGAAATGGAATGGTCCTAGAGAGGGTATTCAAACATTGGTATAGATGTATAAAGAACGAAGACGAGAATCTGATAAAGTGTACAAAACAGCTCAAGATAATTAAGAACGAGAAGTGCTGTTGGGGTAACTTAGAGTTAAAAGGTCGCTTTGTTAATACAGAAAAGTATAGAGAGAATAGTCACGAGAGGAGTATGTAGATATATGTAATAAACAAGAGAGAGAAGGATGAAAACAAAAGGAATACTTCTGAAAGGAATGAGAGGCAATGTACTATAACGTTGTATTTTATGCGGGGAGGAAGGCAGTGTTGCTCACTGTTTAGCAGAGTATAAAGAAGTAAGGAATTGAAGGAAAGACATTTTGCAGCACAAATGGGATAGTATGCAGGAGAGATGGTAGCAATAAAAATGTTGAATGTCAAGGGAAAGAGAAGAAATAAAGATATAGGGAAATTTTGCAATATAATGGGATAATATGCAGGAGAGATGGTAGCAATGAAAATGTTGAATATCAAGGGAAACAGAAGAATTAAAGATATAGGGAAATTTTGCAATATAATGGGATAGTATGCAGGAGAGATGGTAGCAATGAAAATGTTGAATATCAAGGGAAAGAGAAGAATTAAAGATATAGGAAAATTTTGCAGCACAAATGGGATAGTATGCAGGAGAGATGGTAGCAATGAAAATGTTGAATGTCAAGAGAAAGAGAATAATTGAATGTACAGGGCAATATTTGGGAGAAGTAAAATAAAATAAGTAAGAAGGAGAAGTAGGACAGGGGAGAAAACACAGAAATTGGGATGAAATAGGTAGGTAGAACAAACTAAAGGGCAATACTTGCAAACAGAGAGGGAGCTGTGCGGATATGGTGCCTAAGCGGTACTCAACCCTAATTATAGAAGTTAAGTAATAAGAGTTTTTGGTATCTTTATCTTGATTAGCATGATATGGATAACATATTTTGTAAGAACAGTTTGTGTGCAGAAAAGATAGAGAAAGTCATGTGAATGAAAAAATATAAAAATAATTAAAACATTCAAATATTTAAAATAACCTCTTAATATGCAAAGCAGCACTTAAAGGTTAAAGTGAACATCAGATATTTTATTATAAAAATTTAGTCAAAGCAGGAATTTCCAAATCATGAGACGTGGCGCCCAGGGACTAAGCATTGTAAAGATAACCGCGGCAATTATTCTGAACAGCTCCTTGCACTCTGAACAGCCCAGGATAATAATGCGAACATATTTTTTTTCAGTCGTCATCTAGGTTGAAGGATTAAAACATATGTTTGCACTTTGGAAAAACTATTTGATGATAGGTTGATTATGCGATGTTACTTCCTTTGAACCAGTTACAAACATGTTACAAGATGAGCTGTAAAGAGCATTCATCCCTTCTTGCCAAACCTTTGTTCCAATTTGAGAATACATCCCGAAAGCTGAAATAAAATTTATTATAGAGGATAAGTGAACCTCTTAATTTGGAGGCAGCTAAGAATTTTACGAACAGGAAACAGATCAACTGATTGACACCGAAATTTAGATTCTAGGCTTATTCTTTCTTTGAATTTTGGTGAGGAGCATGGAATAATAAACAAGAAGACACTTAGTTTTCATATAATTTGGCAGTCTTTATCTTTGTGAATGTCTTTTTTTCTTCAGTTACTGTGTCAAAATATAAATATTGATATATATATATATATATATATATATATATATATATATTACGAAACGCAAACTTATATTGCTTTAACAAAAATTACACACTGACAATACGAACTGATAATAGTTTTCTAAAACTATGTTTATTAAGTCAATGTAAAATGCTGTATTTATTTTGAATTTATGATGCATTTCTTTAATAATAAATTATTTACCTTCGTGTTACACATATTGTTTCTATATATTCATTTTTGATGTTTCTCTTTCGACTACTTCGTATTACATCATTTATAAAAAAAGTTTTATTAATAAAAGTATCATTAGTTGAATTTCCTATTTCAAATTTAAAACTTTATAGAATAAAAAAGCTGTATAAACATAATTTATGTGTTTCTGCTATAAAACTTGTTTTAAACATCTTTGTGTCAAACTTTATATTGGTTCATATTGAGAGCGTCATCAGAAATAATCAAATTAAGGTAGCAGCAGATATCCAAAGTTTCGGAAGCTGTGATCTAATCAGTAGTGTTATTTCCTTATATGAAAGAATTTCACATAATCTAAAATAGCCAATATACACATTTCTGGAATCAAGCAGTTAAATTGTGATTCTTACTCCAGAAATATTACGATCATATATGAAATCTGCAACTGATACATTCAGTTTATCAACAAACATAATTTTCAATCTTGTGTTACCTTCTCTACACGTACTATATACATAGTGTATAGAGAAGGTTTTGCATTCCACCCAAAATTGAGACCGAACTTTCACGGAAATACACGTTTTAATGCCCCCGTATCCCAAAAACACATTTTTGGAAAATATCTGTGTGTGTGTGTGTGTGTCTTTGAACACGATAACCAAAAAACGAAAAGTCGGTAAAATACCAAACTTGGTATTTATCTTCAAGGAATGCGACACGAATATTTTGAGAAAAATCCCCCACCCCAAACTACGCTTTACGTGGAAAAAAGTTGCACAATTTTATTTTCTACAAAATGGCTTTAGCTTAAAATATAGTATATATACATAGAACATTTTTTGAGAATAGCCTTTAAAAACCTCTTTATTCTGAATGAATTTTGCGCAACTGGTGAACCATAATTGCTGGCCTGCATAGAAACGGATTTCAACAACGTGGCAATTAAGGAAATATCTGCTTTTTAACAATAATTTTTACAGCGATTAGAGAAAGTCATGTGAATGGTACACATTTGATTTTATTTTTCTTATTCTTGCTTTATCTACAAGATCACCATTTTAAGGATAGATGCTCCCTCCAACATTGGTAACGCTTATATAATAGGTATTCAATAGGTGATAGGAAAACGAAGAAAAACATAGGAAAGCTAAATAGCTGTCTACCACTTGTTTGCAGTCCTATCTGCAATTACGGAAAACATTTAATTTTTAATTTTGAATTCGAAGATAAAATTCACAGACATTAAATTAAAGCTGACAAGAGTTTGTTGTACCTTCCAGTGCCTCTGTAGTGTTTGGTTAGCGTGTCTGCATCACATTCAAGAGATTCCGGGTTTGAATCTCGGTTAGGGCGAGTTATCCATATATATGTTTTCCTTCTTTCTTTTTTCTATGGGAGAAGTTAGGCTCTCACGGCCAAAGTCAATGCAGCTAGAAGTACTTTCGGGATGTTGTGCCGTGATATGCTGGAGGTAGATGTACCATTAACTATGGTGCAACTGCGGGAAATGACACCTGGTAATTTATTTTACAGGATTTTTCCCTGTGAGTCTAAACGTAAAATGCTAATCTCTACTTCCCAAGGTCGCGAGGTCAAACCCGGCTAAGGGTGATGGGTTTTTTCTGGCGTAAAAATCTTTAGCTTGTCTTCCTTCGAAAGAGAAGTAAAGCCAATGGTCCTGCATCGTATACCTACGGCACGTAAAAAACCTCGAGCCTGATAAAGAGACCTCCGAGGAAAACTAATTGGTCTTTCACGCTCAATTTAGAATGGGACGCTGAAAACTAGAGCACTTAAAAGAGCGTTCATAAATTAAACTCAATTTAATTTAATCCTGAGAAGACCAAGGTTTAAAAATATAAGCTCTGTGGTCCCCAAGGTCATCTGAGCATCGTTTACTCATTTAATTCATTCATCGTCTAATATGGTCTACTAGGATAAAACACGTTATATGCAATACGAGGGCTAATATTTATATTTTGAGCCTTGGCAACACTGATAGACATATGAGTTTCTAGTGGAAAATTTCACATTATGGCCCTTAAACTACTTCAGATATTTTGTCAATAGGGCGTTATTTGAATTACTTAAGGTGAATTTAAAATTATGTCTCAAAAAAACATATGTTCATGCGGTGGTGTAATATGATTTTCGACGTGGATTTTCAAGACAAGAGAGTTTGATTAACTTATTACTACTTTGGCAATGAAGCTTGGTTTGCCACTGTGAAACGCTGGTATAATAAATTATGAATTTAATTGTTGCCAACCAATCACTCACTGACGAAATTCGTGAATGTCATGCAAAATCAGTTGTTCCAGAAAGCATTAATGCTGTGCAAAAAGTGAGAGTACAAGATCGTCATGTCACATGCTCTGAGAGGCATCAGTTCCATCAACATATATAAAATATTGCACTTTGGTTTAGCCGTGAAAAAGATTTGTTTTCGTTGATCATGTATAATTTGTCACAAGGTCTAAAGGCAGCTCGAGTCGATTGGTGCACACAGTGGCTCAGGAATACAAGGGAGTGGAGTCTTTAAAAGACGGATATAAGAATGCAACAAGTGACGATCATAGATCTACGCATATGAGACGGAACGTAATTATAAGATAATTGTATGAGTGTTTCAAGATGAATCAAATCCGACGAAAGTTGCTCACAGTCGAAGCACTTAGATTGAAATATTCGCCTGTTTTTTTTTTTCAGAAAAAAAAAAACTGATCATGTGGCAACAGTGTCTTTAGAGGATCGTCTTCGGTGAAAGTGCCGTCTGATCTTTTTTAATCAAGACAATGCGAGCACTCAAACATCTCGAGTAACAACCTAGAATTGAACACTCGACAAATGGAATTGATGACTCATCCACCATACAGTCCTGATTTGGCACCCAATGGCTTCTGTTTGTTCCCGAACATCAGGAATAAAATGCGTGGACAACGATTTTCGTTAGTAGAAGAAACCGTTGATTGATGTGTTCAAATGTTTTGGAGGTGTGTCGAGCAGATTGGAAAAATGCTACGACAGTGGTTCGAACGGACGCAGAATTGTATTGATAGAGGAGAATATTTCGAGAAAAAATAAAGAAATTTTCAATGACAAAGTACTGTTATTTTATTAGTAGTAAAAAAATCCAAATTAAAGTAAACTTTACTTGTTAAAAGTGTTGATGCTTTTTAATTTGTAAACATAAACTGTTCCTACACTGCACAATGAATCGCTTGCTTGTTTATTGCGTTTATCGTAAGAAGGTTTGTTATACCTAACACGCGAACTGGAATGCCAAACGAAATGACATTTCATGAGACTGGTAAATTAAACAGAATGTAATTCAACTCTAAAAAGGCTTATGGATTAGACTCCTCGCTTGTTTATACATGCAGAGGCATAATACCAATGTTTTGCATTCCATGGAGTTGTGTGTAAATAAAAACCACTCAAATTTAATAAAATTATACACAGCCACAGGATTTTGCTTACATCACAGTGATTATACACTCGTATTTGTTTTGTGCCTTTATGCGAAAACTGCAAATAGTTAAAACAGGATACGTTTTCGATTTAAAAGTTGCAGATATGTGAAGGAGGGATTTTTTTTCAAGAAGTTCAACATTTATCAGTTATTAGGTTGAACATAGGATTTTATTTGATAGACCGCATTATCGCGATAGAAAATAATGGCTTTTGTCTTCAGTTTACCATACACTTATCTGCAAAAGGATAGAGAGTTTTGGCCTAACCCAGGCATGGTCATTCTTGACTCCACATACCAAATCACTTCTGATTTGATTTTGCACACAACCAAGCGTTCAACTCAGTGCTGGAACACTGCTGTGCGCAATTACGAGATGCTTTCAACATAAAAATATACTAAACAATAAATGGATATAAATATATAATTGAAATTATTGGCAATAGAAATAATTGTTAATAAAGTTGTAGCATATAAAACTCAATGAAACTAATTATATTATACAAGATGGGAGGTAAATAAGTGTTTGAGGATGATGCGAAAATCCAGAATTTGCAACTTTTTTCGCTGTTTTCAGAAGTTATTTTCATTTGAAATATCAAGGTATCTTAGGATGTTATTATTCCCTACCTTAAATGTTCGGTGATTATTTATGATAACAGGTCACACTTTGCCCTGCCCTGCCGACTACAGTAGTGAGATGTAAGGGAAGAATATTGATCACTCTGAAACTTCAACCTACGTAAACATAAATGTTTGTTTTCATAAAATTTATGTGATAATGAGTCACAATGTACTCAGGTTCCAACTTAAAAATATTGAACCCAATGACAATATTATACACTATTTAAATTTGATTTTATTGGAAACTTACATAACTTAAACCAACATGTAAACATTTGCGATTCTGTTCATTAAACTGTTTAATCACCAACATTTTAAGTAAAGTTAAACCTCAAAAATTAAAAAAAAAAACTCAAATTTGAATCAAGAGAATTTGTATCACAAATGCTTTGAAACAGTTCTTATTTCTCGCCTTTTGGGAAGATGATTTCTAAATCACCATGATGTAGTCCTCCGCAGTATTGGCAGATTCCCCAGTTGCGCCTTAAATTAAATGAATATCCATTAAGTAAATGTAAAACCATTCATTGTGTAAAGCAAACTTGAATCAGTCCTTCGTTTACTTACTGTGAGTAGTGTGGGTGCAGGTTGGCGGTGTGCGGGTCGTAGTAAACATAATGGATTGGCGTTGCGAATGCGTGATAACACAGGAGAAACAACGCAGGACCGATCAAAACACGGTAGACACTGAAATTTGTGCTTCATCAATGAAGAATTTTATTATTTAAGGGACAAAATGAGATAAAATTCTGTGTTATACTCCACGAAATATCCAATTATTTGTACCTATTCACCTTTCATCCTTGTGTTATATATGTTTTAAATATATATTTAAAATATTAAAGTTTGTATAGAAGAATAAATTAGTTTACATACCAAACAATTATTATTTTTCATTGTAGCTATTGGCACTTTAATCACGTTGAGATCCACTGCTTTAATAAGTGAATTATTTAATTGATATTTTCTGCAAATTGAGACAAAAACCATGGAATAAAGCTCCCGCTAAATTAGTAAGCACACAAAATTAATTGAAGCCAGATAATATTTATTTACTCTAAAATATTTAAGTATTGAGCATTTCTGTTCATATTTCCTGCAAGTTTATAAGCGTTATTATATTAATTTCTTCAGTTTGATAAGACACATGGTATATTTTGAGTTTCAAAAATTTATTGTATAATAGTAATCAATAATGCATTTTGTTTTATCCTCTAATGCATATCTTGTTTTAATAAATAGTAAATTATTGTTATTCAAAACTTTCAATCGCATAAACCACTGCACCGAAGCAAGGGTAACTGTTCGTTGCACTTCCCCCCCTCCCCTACGAATGATTCATGTTCGCCCATACCTGACCTATCCGATTTTGAATGGCGGTAGACATTGCGACCTAATACTGATGCTCCTAATACTCATTGATCAAATATTTGAAATTCATAAATAACTCGTAATTTTGATAATTTGGCCACCATTCGAATTCGTTTTTTTTTTCAAAATGTTTCTCACTACTCAGTATACCTTTCACTACTACATTCCTATTCGACATCGAAATAATTTTAGATTTCATCACCACGCCCAGCTCAGAAGAAACATTAACAATTCAGCTAGATTTTTTTTGTCAATCAACCTTCCCTTTACAAGATCGAGCCTTCAGTTATATTACCTTCTCGTATTATTTTAGCACTGACAACAAATTGCATTAAAAGAGCTTATTTCTTTCTCTTTCCAGATCCAAAATAATATTGCTCATCAGTTTATTTTTGTTAATTGGGCTTTGTTTCATTTCAACTATACAGTAAATCTTACGGTAAAATATATTTACAACCTTGAGCAGTAAAGTACTTTTTATTATATATTGTACATGCAAACACGTAACACTTACATATTTCGAATTGATTTAAATTATTCGCTAGAGACAAATAGCAGCGTGTAGATTAAGTCAAAATGCAATGCATTGTAATTTAATTCTAGCAACAAATAAAACAAAAATAATGTTTTTTAAAGGGAAGAGTCGTGATAGATCTAAGATACCAATAAATGAGAAAATATTGGAACTTGTATCCCAATTTAATTATTCTTAATACAATATTGGTTTTTATATTTGACAAAGATTAATGCAGGTTACTCTTAATGCAATATTTATGAAACAATTAGAAGAATGAAGAACACTTTAAGCCACTCTTAATATACACTTTCTTTTCATTCATCAGTGGACTTCATCGATTTTCAAAAATACCCTGGTATCGAAAATTCAAGCGTCTCCGAATATTAATGCATTGTGTGGAAGAAAAATCTGATGTGCCCCATTTACACGACTTTCTTTGTTTCTTTGTAACAAATTATTGTTAAAAACATCAGGAATTTGTCAACTGCTGTCCATACAAGCAAAGGAACTTAGTCACATAGCAACCAGCTTTTGATTATCACTTTAACTTATGGTAGTTCCTTATTTCGCTTCTATTTACATGGAAGTAAGTAATAAGTCTATTTCTGCTAATTTTTCCTCATTTAGCATGAAGTAAATAGAAACATAAGCTTGTTAATAACTAATGCAGAGATGTAGAGAATGTCATGTGGATGGAACACCACAGTATCTTGTCCCCTTAAGAAAGTACGGATGAGTGCCTTAGGCTGAGCAACAACATTATTTAGGATGAGTAGGTCATGAGTATGCTCAATAGAAGTCATTCGACGATGATGCCATCATTTTCGCTTTCCTTTACTACAATTGCGGTCAACATGATCTCCCTTCTGCATCCCCCCCCCCTCACTTGCAATTTTGATGTTCTGTCGCTCCATCACTTTAATTAACACAGAGCTGGGTATACGAATTCAACGTAATCCCACTATCCATGTCTGTATTTGCCAAAAGAGCTTTTTCATTTGTCGCTTTCCCTCTAGATCCGTTAAAATTAATGTCGTTGTTGTGGTGGCACTGCATTCTCACAATACGAATTTACACAGGCGTGTGGAATAACTGATATGAATAGAATTTTTAAAAAATTGATTTGTCTTTCACCGTGTAAAGTTTAATGGCTTGAGGGCAAGCTAAGTATAGCTGATTTTATTGTGGAAGAACGCAATTCGTATAAATGCTACAGCCCACTAATATTTTTGTCAAGTTGGGTTTTCTCGTTTAAACTTTAAATGAAAAGGTACTCTCATTTAGTCACTCTGTCTTTGCAAAAAGCTATTAATGGGTTGGAAGTGTACTGTAAATTCATTTAGCTTTCTAATTAGTGTGTGCTGATAAGCATTTACAAAACAAAAACAATTGCTTTCATATGGTTATATGTATAACAAGAATGAAATAAAATGTAAATATCGTGTTATTTAACTATTCTTTAACTACTATGGTCTGAGCGTTCCATTCTAAATTGGCGTGAAAAACCGATTCATTTTGCTCAGAGGCCTCTCTATCAGGCTTCCTTTACGTACCGTAAATCTACGACACGGGACCAACAGCTTTATTTCCCTTCCGAAGAAGGCCATGCTAAGGATGTTTACTTCCGAATAAATCTATTGTCCTCCGCCGGGTTTGAACCTGCATCCTTGGGTATATGAAGTTAACATGGTAACCACATGATGTGTTCAAATCAGAGACTTTCTGTACCCATTCTATAACAAACTATGTTTATTAAATGTTATTCTTCTATTTACTTCAGCTAATCGAACAAAGCGTTAGCAGAAGCTGTCTTATTAATTAGTTCCTGTAAGCAAGAGAAATAACGTAATGCACTTGGTTAACGTAATTCAGATGACTAGGGCATGGCTAAGAAGGAAAAACGAATGACGAACTACCGCAAAGAAGTTTAAACTTTTAAAATTTACATCAATAAGCATAAATATCTGAAAATCGACAGTAAATGTCACCGACATAAATTGTGTACTTAAAAGAGATTTACAATGTTTATGTAGTAAGATTCTTGCATAACTGGCAAGAGATAAGTAAAGCTATTCAGAGTGAAGAGGAATTCAGAGAGAAAAGAAAGAAAATCTACACACATACATATATATATATATATATATATATATATATATCGTTTTTCATGAAATTATCTTAAACACATGGTATTTTAGACAAAATTGCTAGCAGCACTGTTTAGAAAAACACATTTTTCTAAAAATATTTCATATAAAGGGTAGTTTCGCTTTAGGGGACTTTCTTCAAAATCAACGCATGTTGAAAGTTTCTGTATTTAAATACTAAGTTTCGTATTTAACGGGCATTTCGTTTTTGAGTTACGCTGTTCTCTCATACACAGAAACATACATACACACACACACACACACACACAAACACACGAATCTATTTCTAAAAATGTTTGTTATGTATTTCCAATGAAAACTTTTATTTAGAAATAATTACTTTCTCGCACCCACACGCCTCACTAGATGGTAGAGAAGATACTGTATCGCACACAAACATTTCATGTCGATATTCACCGGAAATACATGTTTCGTGGTCCTGTGTACAAAAAAAGGGGAAAATTCGTTCTTAGTAAAGGATCCGTGTTGTGTGTTCCTGTGTATTTATGAATAGCATAACTCAAAAACGAAATATCCATTAAATGCCAAATTTCCTATTAGGTTAGGTATCTCTGAAGGATGTCCTTATTCTTGAACATCTATTTCTAGAATATATTCACTTAATTGTTATAGCACCATGAGATTCTATAATTATAACTAGGTCCTTAGAAGGTTAACTTTGTGAAAGTATCTGAGTGGTTGCAATGTTACTTTGGGTATTTCTTCCGTCAGTAGCTAATACTGTTGTAGTTGAGGTTAGGTGTGTTGTATAGAAATACCATAACTCGTGCCTGTGCTATTCTTATCTTAGACAACTCACTTTATTTTAAACAATAGTACACTATGCTTAGCTAAGGAAAGGCTCATTATGACTAAGATAGCATATTTTTAATATTGCACTTGCTGTTTTGTAACTTTTGTTACGCTGAATGTTATGCATTTTGTTTTCATCATTTTGTTTTCTCTCTTGTTTACAGGTAAGAAATCCTGAATGAAGTCACTACTTAATCAACAGAACGTAAGTCAATAATACTTAAATTAATCGGTATACAAGAGGCAGTAGTAAATTATATGTTGTATACTCATGATGTATATTAAATATAACATATAATATCATCACCTATTAAACACATTTCAATAGTTATGAAACTCGAGTACTTAAGTGACACTTGAAATGATGTACTGTTGAATTTGAATAACTTGAAGCTGAAGAGATAAGAAAATGATTGAATTATATACAATTCTGAATTTGGAAAGTTGTAAGATATGAAAGCTTAAATTCCTTGAAAATTTTAATTTTTGAAAGTTTAATTTTGGAAACGTTTTCAATCCGAAAAATTGCAATAGATTTATATACAGTTATAGATTAATATACCGTATTTGTAATGTTAAAATATAGTACTGATTTTAAGTGCTTAAATACGCTTGTTTTTTAGCATTTGGTATTGCACCCTCACAAAACTCTTGTAGTTTATTGGGCGATTGCAAAATTGTTGAACTGAAGTTGCTCTGCTGCTCAATTTTATTACTAGATGTAGTGAGTGCATAGCCTCACAAATTGTGGCAATTGTTTTCCCTGAATGTTCTTCATTTGAAGACAGGACGACAATCTAAATGCTCAAAATTTTTATTTTATTAACAACGCTGTCAAATTCCAGGATCATTTCAGCGCCGCCGATATGCCGGAATTTCGTCCCGCAGAAGTTCTTTAAAATGCTATCTTGAGGTCAGAAGGTCTGCGCCTAACCAACTCAGTTGTATAACTCCATGGCACCACAGCTCACGGGGAACCTTGGCCTACCGCCCGGCCGCTGCGTCCCCCATCTCGGTCCAATACATGGATGTGGGGCAGTATTGGAGGGTGAGACGTGGTCAGCGACTCGAGCCCTCCCGGCCGGTTAATGCGGTCCTCATGAACTGGAGCCGCTACTTCTCCATCAAGCTCCTCAGTCGGCCCCCCCCCAGGGACCTTACGAGGCTAAGTGCACCCCGGGCCAGGTCTCCCAGCGGGGGAAAAATCCCCACGCCGGTACTGGGGATCGAACCCAGGTCTCCCGCTTGGTAAGGAGACAACCAACCAACTCAGTTACCCTAACCGAAATACCGGCATCGGTTAACTCCATTAAAAGCGCCAAGTCATCATTTATTTGTACATCCTAATAAAGAAAAAGCAAATTCCACAACTCAAATCGTCCCAGTTTTCAAGTGAAAGCAAACTTAACTATTTATATTTCCGTTATTATGTTTTAAATCCTTTAATTATTAAAATTTGAGATAACATCCTTTATCAACAATAATTGATCAACACATCTTCTTAATTGGAATAATTTATTCAATTCTAACATTAACAGTGAAATACCTTCGCTTTGGTTCTAATCACGTTTAAATTCATGCTGGGCCTTTTGGAAACATTGGCAATGGTATTTGGTTTTACTTATTCCCTAGAAAGTTATATAAAACGAACTGCTCCAAGCAAGTTCATTTCAATTTGTCATCTTTTTCCAAGATGAATTCTGATAGAATATTCTCTAAAATATGAACCAGAAGACATCTATAGAAATGTTTTAAAATGTTCCGATCGGATATTAAGTAGTAAGAACAAAGCTTTGATATTCTCTAAAAATGGTATATATTATGCACGGTACAATTGTCAATAAGCAATAAAACGGTGTGATTTTATCTGGAATATAACAAACAATTTTAACATCCTGTGGGAGCGGATGAACTACGGTTCCTTGAGAGTACACTTACTTCACCCAAGGCTCGTTAAATTACATCGAACTGTGCCACAATAAAATAATTGCAGAACATTATTTAACATTGCTTAACATAATAATGTTTAAGAATCATGCTAAAGGTTCACTTTATTCATGATTTCAAATTCAAAAGTTCGAAATATGTTGAAATGTATTCTCTTAATTGAAAAAGTATATAAAATATCTTATGCTTCATAACAAAAGCACTAACTAAAGCAGTAAATCCCTTCATTTTGGCTCGATCCAGCTCGCTAATTAAATTAACCTTTGTATCTGGGTAAAGACAACTAAATAAACTAGATATATGTTTTGCGAGTTATACCCGAACAAAAACATTTGAGATAGTTTCAAATAATGAATAAAATGCGCAGAGCAGAGAAAATGCCAGGGGGCAGAAAAAGACATAAGGGGCTCCATTTAATGGACTTGACTAATGAACGAATATGATTGGTTACCACAGATTCAGTACTCAGTTGTTATTTTGCTCCACGAAACAAGCGCTTCAAGCATTTAACGGCATTATTAAGCTATTTAGAACTTTTTACTTGCTCTACACGTATCTACTATGTATATAGTGTATAGAGAAGGCATTGCATTCCACCCAAAAATTCGATACCGAGATTTCACCGGAAATAGACATTTTAGGGTTTCCTGTATCCAAAAAAGTTATTTTCAGAAAAAGGTCCGTGTGTGTCCGTGTGTCTGTGAACACGATTACTCAAAAACATAAAAGTCAGTAAAATATTAAACTTGGCATTTAAGTTTAGTATCTTCAAGGGATGCCTCACGAAGATTTTGAGAAAAATCCCCCTACCCCCAACTACCCTTTACATGGAACTTTTTTGATTTTCTAAAAAATGGCTCTAACGGTTTTGATTAAAATATCGTATATTAAAAAGATTTACCTGACAAATAAAATGTATATTTTGAATTTTCTGGAAATAGCCTCTGAAGGCTACTTTCTTCTGGATGGTACTCCCTTACTTCGCTTCTACTTACATGAAAGCAAATAATAAGACTATTTCCGCTAATTTTTCTCAATTAGCATGAAGTAAATAGAAGCATAATTTTTTTAATACTTTTTTTTGCATAGATATAGAGAACACATCATTTTTTTTGTAACTATTGTGTAACAGTTAATCGTGAAATAAAAATGTAAATGTATGCTAATTAGTTTAAAGAGAATATATGCTCATATTGTTTAGAAGTAAGGGGTACGGGTAGTGTGAAGGAAGCTTCTTTTCGTGTTTGAGATTTGTGTCGATGTATCTGTGCGTATGTATGCACACAAAACTGACTTTCGGTTCGCATAGGCAATGTATAGACATAAGATAATTGTTTCAGCGAGTGATGCTGGTGAAACACGCCATTTGTGTGAATATTTTATACGAGCTACAAAAGAATACATTGTTTATTCAGGAGAAAAGGGAATCGTGTTATCATTTGTATTACGCGATTGTTCCTGAGCGTCCTCTTCGAAACTAATCGACTGAGATTAAAAAGGAAAAACTGATGTGTTCCATTCGCATGACTTTCTCCACATCTCTGCAACAAATCATTGTTAAAAAACTTATGTTTCTTTGTGGTTCATGCTAATCAAGAAAAAATAGCAGAAATAGTATTTTACTTACTTCTATGTAAGTAGAAGGGAGTAGCATAGGCTAAAGGCAGCTGGTTGCTATGTGACTGAAGTTTCTTTGTTTCTATGGAGAGAAGTTGACAAATTCCCGTATGAGTAAAATATAAGTTTTTTTAAATATGAAACCAGTAACAAGGGATATCTCAAAAACGATCAACATCAAGAAAAAAATAACATAAATTGTGTGTTCTAATGAGCTCTGCATTTTCCGTTAAGAAAGATTTTATCTATCTCTTACTGTTTGTGATATTCCGTAAAATTCATCCAGAAAATTCAAGAAATATATTTTATTTGTGAGATAAATATCTTTAATATACGATATTTTAATCAAAATCGTTAGAGCCATTTTTGATTAAATGAAAATTTTCGAAAAAAGTTCCATGTAAACGGTTGTTGTGGTGGAAGAATTTTCTAGAAACATTTTGTATCGCATTCTTGGAAGATATCAAACTTAAATACCAAGTTTGGTATTTAACACAGACACAGACACAGACACACACACAGACACACACACAGACCACACATAAACACACGGGTCTTTTTCGGAAAATATTTTTTTTAGTTTGAAATCAGGGGGACCCAAAACATATATTACCGGTGAATCGTGGTATTGAATTTTTGGGTGAAAAGCAATACCTTCTCTATGCACTATGTACTTAGAAGTGTGGAGAAAGTAAAAATATCTTGCCGCAAGCGATGAGATTAAAATGCTTCTCTTCGACTGCCTAACCAAGGGGCAAGCTAAAAAACTCTTTCCACATAATGTCGGCATCCAACGTAAGGCCATCAAATATTTATATTACAACAGTGATGGGAACAGAAAATCTGATGAGGTATTTTATGAATTATTTTGGATTCAACAATATTAGCTATCTACTTTTGTACTTCGGTGATGAACTGCTTATTGTCAGAAAAAGCGGTATACTACCGTTCGGTCATGTAAACGTGAAAAAGGGAGCAAAGGGCTGTAAGATCCTTCAGGCACCTTGTAAATGTCTGTAAGGAAGATAAGGATGTTAATGCCTCTCGAGGAGGATACACATAAGAAGAATAAAACGGGTGCCGCAAGAGCTAGAGTTGTTTCTGTGAACATTCTTCTTCCTTCACATTAAAGGACACATAAAATCCATCCTGATTAAATGCATCTTCCTCTGTGCTAAGTCACGAACCCGACTCGTTCCTCTGTAACCTAAGCCAGTGAGTGTGCTAAACCATTTTCTCTGCACAGTTTCTCATCCTATTCTGCTTCTAATTTAGTCTCTATTTATAGCCGGATAGAAGTTTTTCGCCTCACAGTTCCGTTGTTACAGAGGAAAATGTAGAATCCGTCCGCCCTTTTTTTCAACTCCGTCGGAGATAAATTTCAACGGCTCTTTTTATATTTCGTCACTTCTGCCTGAGGCCAACGTGTTCTTTTTTTTTTTTTTTTTTTTCCTCTCTTTATTTTATACTTTGAAAACAGAACTGGTGGACTAACTACAACCTTCCAAAACCCACTATTGCTAAATACATTACTCTCCACATTTCATCTGAGGATTAAATCTCCCTCCTGGTAGTGAGGCCACTTAAACTTATCGTTTTTCAGGTTTCCCAAAGCTGTACGCTGAGCTAAAATGAGAAAGCATTCGCTTAACCTTTATTACTTTCTTGTTCTGTTAAATAATCACTTTTTATAAACTTTCAGTTTATTTATGTTAGATAATAAGCTTCAGAATGTCTATAAGTGGCAACTCTACCATTGATGCGATTGAAGTGTGTATTCCGATGATTTATTATTATCCAAAGTGGCAATATTCGTTATCAATTTTACATGTACTATTATAACAGAATTACTGTTGATAATAATCGTAAATTCAAAGTTTTCATGTCGTGCTCTCCTGATCGGTTGCTAATCAGCTTCTAAATAATGTCGAAGAAATATACAAAACTCTCAGCTGGCGTCAACAGATGATACTCACCAGACTAAGAATTGGACATACTAAACTAACCCATGACTATGTATTCACCAAACAGCAGCCTCCATTCTGTGAACATTGCAGCCAAAGACTATCAGTCAAACATATCATAAAGGAATGTGTTCACTACTCTAAGTACAGAATCAGTCACCAAATTCCTCTAGATCTTCAGGCAGCACTCGATGAACTAACCAAATTATCATCATTATTTAAATTCATAAAAGATTTTTTTTAAAAAAACCATTACTTACAGTGAAGCTGTCAATCTGACAGCAATAGATATCTGCAAACCTGCAAGAGGCTGTTGAAACGCGCGTCCAGGCTACTCCATCTACACCATGACCAAGTGAAGCACGTGTTGGTAATAGATGTCCAGATTTTAATACAATCATAAAAGATTGTAAAATTACTCCTGTACTGTAAAATATTTTTCAATTTGAATACACTATTTATGAAACACTACATAATATATAGGTATTCTTTTTAGAATTCCAATAACTAATGTTACAAGCTAGATATAATTATTCATTTAATGTGTAAATATTGTGTTCAAAGTTTTATAACATTCTTATTGTTATATATGTCGCTATAAGACCTGTGTAGTTAGGCGACATTAATTAAAATTATAAATAAAAAAATATATTAAAGATGGCTGTGGTAACTTGTTTGAGATACAAACACCGCTTTTTCATGCTTAAAATTGTTATTGGATATTTAGTACCTTAGGAATGTGGGTGACTAGAGCAATGTTGAACATTATATCTGATTAGTACTTAATAATTATTTAACGAATTACTAAAATGCATGCTTGGAAATGAGTTTTTAAAGTATCGGTGCCTGACTAGTGCATAATGCGATTGTCAAATGGACAGATTTTCGTATTAATCAAATCAATACAGAACTCTTTTAAAAAATCAGTAAATTCAAAGGCAATCATTGTAATAGAGTATTCATAAGGGTTTTCATATACTTCAAATTGTGATATTAATCTAAATATTCTGTGTTTCTATATTGAGTTTTCCTACCACTATCAGGTGACTTATAGAGGACACATGTTTTGCCTGCGCGCTTAAAATTAAGGTGTATAGTTAAGATTAATACAATATAACCTACTACTAAAACCTTATACTATTTTACTTTAGAACAATTATTACAGTAAAAAATAATGAAGTAATTATGATTAATTTAATAAAGAAAGCCTAATATATATAAAACTATAGTTATATTAGAAACCTACTGAAAATAACCAACTGAATGAATGAATCTTTGAATGGAAGCTTTTATAACATGCACTTTAATCATGTGCTATCGAAATATGTTTTGGAATGTGTGTGTGTTTGTGTGTGTGTGTGTGTGTGTGTGCTTTCAACCCCACTGTGTATGATTATCTAGTAATTACCTTAGTTCTCCGTTCCTTGGTTAATGTGAATAGCTGCAAGAAAAGATGAATGGGAAGTTGGTGTAGCAAAACCGATAGCAGTAATGTAGAAAACATATCTTCCATTTTACTGCCTTATGAAGGTGACACTCCTGACTTAGGTTATTGAAACAAAAACACAAAATAAAAAAAAGCTATTGCCACCCACGTATCTAAACAAGGAAAAAGCGTGTCAACTCGTATTTTATATTTTACCTTGATGCTCGTAACACCGCTGCTATGTTTTCACTTTTATCACATTTGCAGGAACAACGTGACAAAAGGAAAAGGGCATAATAGAGCAGAAAAAAGCAAGGACAAAGGCAACGGATACTGCAATGAATTCAGTCAAGTGGCAGGACGAGAGGGAGGTGTTGAATTGGCTCCGCAGTGATCGGAAGCGACTGGGCAAATTGAAACTGCTACGCAAGTTGACGCTGGTATTTTATTTATAGCGGCACCACCCTAAGAGAACATTGTTTCAGGCAAGTGACAGGAACAAAAAGGAATGCAGGATCCCAAGGGATGAGCCTAGATGCACGTACACACTCTTTGTTCTGCTCGGACTCGAATCACATCTGTAAATTGTTTTCATTATAGATGCAGATTCTGTCTCTCCAGTGCTTCTACTTTAAAGTGCTTCTTATCTAGGATAAAGGTTATCCGATCTTTCTCAAAGGCTGATCAGTTAAAATACAATGTTACTTAAGGGGACAAGATAGTCCGAACATGCGGAAATTACACCTTATGTGAGTTAAATTTCTACTGCTCTTAAAGATCTCGATGGGTTTCCTGAAATTGTTACGAATTATTCTACAAATCACGAAAAGTATTTCAAATGATTGATTGCAGTGATAACTTATGTAGTTGAGTCTGTAAAAATTGTTTCAGTCATCAGAAAGAAAATGCTCTTAAAACATGTTAATGTATGAACCTTTTTTTCTGATATTACTTGAAATATAGAATCGCACATTTGCATGCTTGTTTGTAGTATAATCAGCTATCTTTTGAACCTCAATGAACTAGTTTTATACACACACACACACACACACACATATATATATATATATATATATATATATATATATATATATATAATTTCACTAGAAATTGAAAAACAATTATTTCCAAGGTCAAAAAAATAAAAATGTGGAACATTTGCAATGTTATTCCTTTTTTATCACTAATATACAGACCATTTCAAAACGACACCAAACGAAGATAACAGTCGATTAGCTTACACTTTGCCTTGTCCGAAACTTGATGAGTCAACTTTCAAAATGTTCTATTTAAAGTTTTATATGTGTTTAAAAATCGCACATATTTGGAATTAGGCAGCGAAGGAACAAACATTGTCATACACCACACTAAGGTGACCTGCCCCGTACCGGCATGTCTATTTAACCACGCCTACACCACGCGACTGGAACCTTCGCTACCAACCGGCATCTCTCTTGGAGTGGGCCAGGCACGAGCTATTGGTTATGTACGACTGCCTAATCCATGGTGATTTTATGGCAGTTTTTGTATGTGCCGAATCTAGAGCTGAAAATTATGTTCATGTATCACGTACGGTATGACCAACAAGGTCCACATCTTCGTTTGGTATCCTTTTGAAACATCCTGTATATTATAAAATTGTCACTGAGGTTCAGAAAGTTCAACTGTGTGCTGTATACACGTGCTGAAAATATATACTATCAAAGAAAAAGGTGCATAAGTATTCAAAAATGTTGTTTTGAGAAATCCGTATTTAAAGATACAAATATTCAACAAAGGATCATTGCAGAACAGCTTTAAAGGAATGCAGGCTAGCGCATAAACGCTGTTTAAGTGCTTTAAAATCCTCTTAAATCCACAAAATTATATATTTTCTGAAACTGAAAATATTAGAGATTGCATTGATGCCTAAAGAAAAACCTTGATCTTTGACCATTCAGAGTACCTTATCCGCTTAACCCTCAAGTTGGCAGAACCAAAATAGTGATGCAAAAAGGCAATTAACATTACACAACAAAGAAGAGGCAAAGAAACAAATATAAAAAAACAAATCTGATGTAATTCATTGACATGCCTTTCACTGCATCTCTGTAACAAATTATTGTCAATAAACTTATTTTTCTACTACATGCTAATCGAGATAAATACTAATAATTTCTTAGTCCCTTGTAATTAGAAAGGAAATAAAAGAATGCACTAGGCTTAGCCGACAATCAAGTGTTTTAAAATGTGGTTGCTTTAGTCTGTGTATTTTCTTATTTCCATTTTACTTACAAGGATCTAGTAATAAGAATAATGCTGATTATGTTTATCTTGATTAGCATGATTTGGATAGCAGATTAATGCTTTGAATAAAATGGTTGTTTGCTGAATAGCTAGAGGGCATCATGTGAATGAAACACATTGGATTTATTCCCTTCTACTCACAAGAGACGAAGAAATGAGCACAACTTTTGCTAATGTTTATCTCGATTAGCATGAGTAAATATAAGAATAAGCTTTTTAACAATAATTTATTACAGAGATGTAGAGAAAGTCATGAGAATGGCACACATCAGATTTTTACTTTTTCTCAATTACTATGTACAAAGTGTACAGAGAAGGTGTTGTATTGCACCTAAAAATTCGATATCGACGTTTCACCGGAAATATTATTTTGAGATCCCTGAATCGAAAAATGCATTTTTATAAAAATGTCCGTGTGTGTCTGTTTGTCTGTCTGTCTGTCTGTCTGTCTGTCTGTCTGTCTGTGTGTCTGTGTGTGTGTCTGTGGGAAGCATAGCTCAAAAACGAAAAGGTCGTTAAATACCAAACTTGATATTTAAATTTGTTATGTTCCAAGGATGCGATACAAGATCTTCAAGAAAATCGCCCCAACCCAACTATAATTTACATGGAAAATTTTTCAAAAATTTTGATCTTCTCAAAAATGGCTCTAGTGATTTTGATTAAAATATAGTGTATTAAAGATATTTACCTGCAAACAAATGTATATCTTGAATGTTCTGGGAATAGCCTCTGAAGACTAGTTTATTCTGGATGAATTGTACAGAATTTTGCATAACTGGCAAACCGTAGGAGATAGACAAAACTTACATAACAGAAAGTGTAGGGGTCATTAAAACACACACAGTTAATGTTATATATATTTTTTGGTGGAGTTGATCGTTTTTGAGATATTCCATGTTATTGGTTTCAGCTTTAAAAACTTTTGTCAACTCCTATCCATACAAAACATTTTCAGTCACGTGGCAACCAGCTTTTGACTATCACTTTAACCAATGATACTCCCTTATTTCACATCTAATTACATGCAAGCAAGTAATAACATTTCTGCTAATTTTTTCTCGATTAGTATGAAGTAAAAAGAAGCAAAAAGCTTTTTAACAATAATTTGTTATAGAGAAATAAAAAAAATCATGTGAATGGAACATACAATTTTTTTAATTAGTATTCATTATAATGTAATGTAGTAGTAATGCATTTGCCAGTAATACCATTTTAAATAATTACAACATGATAAAACATAGAAATGTGGTTTATTTGAGTGATTTTTATTGTCAATCTATATTTCTAGCTCTACCACCAATCATTTAGCAATCCACTTTTGAAAGATTTGGTTATCGCTTCAGCCTAGTGTGTTCCCATATGTTTTAGTTATAAGTAATTAAGTAATAAAGTCATTTCTGCTAATGTTTCTCTCGATTAGTTTTAAATATATAGAATTAGCTTTTATAGGAATGTTGGTTGTAGACTAGGTAGAAAAAGTCATGTGATTGGAACAAATAAGATATTTATAGCTGCATATGCCTAACCTTAAATTATACCGTAGTATTTGAGATTGAGTCGAGAAACACGTTTATTATTGGCAGACGGGAATAAAGCCAGACGGGAAAGAATAAAATAACGCTGAGCTGCATAGACAGCGATTGCAGGCAGCATCCTTACCTGGTTACCTGTCTTTCTGCCCTGACATTTGGGGCTGTTCACTTCTTTGTAGTGATAATGGTTTTGAGTGTAGGTAACTTAAAGCTAACTGCCTGGTTACTAGTATACCGTTGAGCTGCATATTATCGTCGAGTTCCTATTGATTTACTATGTGACTCGTATCATGCATAGTTCCAGACTTTACACAGTGTAAAGAATGGTTCTGATTCAAGGAAACTTCCCTGACCCAGCGGTGAATCAAATTCGGAGCCTCGTGTAAGAGAAATCTGAATACTAATCACTCAAACATGAGAGGATTTAAGTGCGGCTCGTTCAGTAGTAAGTATTGACTAATCTAAAGCGCATTTTTAAGAATCGAATACTCAAGATAGCTTATATGTTTACTTTCTGTACAAGTACTATGTACATCGTGAATAGAGAAGGTATTGTATTGCACCCAAAAATTCGATACAGAGAATTCACCGGAAATACATGTTTTGGGTTCCCCTGAATTAAAAAAGAAAGCATTTTGAGAGAAAGCTCCGTGTGTGTCTATGGACAGGATAGCTTAAAAATGAAAAAAAAGCTTTAAATATGCCACTCTCAACTACACTTTATATGGAACTTTTTTTCGAAAATGTTTGATTTTCTCAAAAATGGCTGAAATGATTTTGATTAAAATATCGTATATTAAATATATTTATCTGACAAATAAAAAGTATATCTGAAATGTTCTGGGAATACCCTCTGAAGACTACTTTATATTGGATGAAATTTTTGGAATAATTCATAACTGGTAAACCGCAAGAGATAGACAAAAGCTAACTAGACAGAAAATGTAGAGCTCGTTAAAACACACAATTTATGTTACATATATTTTTCGTGGATCTGATCTTTTTTGAGATATTCCTTCTTATTGGTGTCAGCTTTAAAATACTTATACTGTTCTCATACGGGGATTGTCAACTGCTGTCCATAAAAAAACAAAGGAACTTAAGTCACATAGCAATCAGCTTTATCCTATGGTACTCCCTTATTTCTCTTCTACTTTCAATGAAGCCAAGTAATAAGACGATTTCGGCTAATTTTTTCTCTATTAGCATGAAGCGAATAGAAGCATAAGCTTTTGAACAATTATTTGTTGCAGAGATGCTGAGAAAGTCATGTGAATGGAACACATCAGATTTTTTGGCAGGTGGTGTTTTAAAAGTAATGTCCAATATAAGTTAAAATTTGTCAACTGTTTGTAATAGTTTAGTTGTAACTTTTGTGCCCAAAGAACAAAATCATAAACAACTCTCCAAGTTGTGCAAATCTTCGAAAGATTTGCTGGAAATGTCCAACATTCAGCATCAACTCAATGCACCTAAGAAAAGAGAATGTTTCCAATGTACAAAATTTGAGTGTCATATTTTGCTGTATATTCCCAAACTGATGCTATAAAGATTAATTAGGGGAGATTAAATATGGATTGTACAGCAGATGGGCAGGAATATCCCCGCTGACGTACGGTAAAAACCATTGTTTTGCATTGTCATGATGAAGAGCTATGCGCCACTTGTTGAGTTGCAAGTTATCGAGTTAGGCTGTAAAGTGGAAAGCGACATTTTCAGCAATGAAAACATCGCCATATAAAACTGGGAAATCTAATGCAAAGAAAGGAAAACATTCGATTTGTTACATTCACATGACTTTCTTTAGCTGGTCTACAAACTTCTTACATAAGATTACTCTTCTTTTTGCACCTTGCCAATCGAGACAACCATTCGCAGAATGTTCTTATTACTTAGTTCCTTATAAGTAGGAATAAAATAAGGGAATACACTAGCCTAAACCTATAGTCAAGTGTTTTAAAAGCTTTCTTTATGCGATTGTCAGTGCAAATCGCTTCTTTGCTTGGCCAGGAGTAGAACAAAAGAAAAACGGGACTTCATGTCGGAGAAAAGTATAAGTACTTCACAAGTGAAATCAATGACAAGGGATATCTCGGAAACGGTTGCCCCAACAACAAAAATGCAAAGTACATAAATTGTATGTCTTGACGAGATCTACATTTTCTGTGGGGTAAGTTTTTGTCCATCTCTTACGGTTTAGCAGTTAAGCAAAACTCTGCAAAATTCATCCAGAATAAAGAGGTCTTCAGAGGCTATTCCAAGAAAATTCAAAATATATCTACATTTTATTTGGGCTGTAACTATCTTTAATATACGGGACTTTAATCAAAATCGTTACAGGCATATTTTTTTCTAGAAAATCAAAAAGTTTTCCCATTAAAGTGTAGTTGTGGGTGGGGGATTTTCCTGAAAATCTTCGTGTTGCATCCTTGGAAGATACCAAACCTATATGCCAAGTTTGGTCTTTAACGGTCGTTTCTTTTTTGAGCTATGCTGTCCTCAGACACACACACACACACACACACATACACACAGGGGCCTTTTTCTGAAAATGCTTTTTTTGGATTTAGGTATTTCCGGTGAAATCTCGAATCGAATTTTTGGATGCATTTTAATACGTTCTCTATAAATGAGAATGTAAAAATACAAATAACAACCTAGATTCACCTAGCAAAGAAGCTGTAGCAAATATAAATCATGAATTTTATTGCTTCAGAGCCATTCTAAAATAAGAAATAAGCTGAAATTCCTAAAATCTCTTGCAAATGCATGTCGAATCGTAAAACAAAACTATTTCTTTTCGACATTAACTGATAAGATATCACTGTCAGTTTTATGGAACAAAATCATTTAAAAAGAGGGAGTTAAGGTTTCCAGAAAATGGCTGTTTCTAATCCTGACGATAGAAGTATCAAAACCAACTCCGATTAAACAATAAATAGCATAGCGAGTTCTTTGGCAAAAATATCGAATCTTATCGATATCGAATGATACGCCATCATTAAACCCAATATTAGATATGCACATCGATAATACATACTCTGTCAACAACGCTTACAATGATCCAGTCAGAATTGAAGAAGTACAAGATACACCGTTGAGATTTTAAAGCACAAATCCTGGCCCAGATTATGTTTATTTCAAATTTTAAGGCAATGACCTCATTTTGAGATTAGCATATAAAATTTATTAATATATTTGTATCATTGTAGTAACACTCAGTAGGTGAATCTATTTTCAATTCAAATAAAGATATTATAAATCCAAAAGATTACAGAACTATTGTTCGAACATTATATGTGAAGTAATGGAAAAAGTAATAGATACACATTTTGCTATGGATTCTGGAGAACTAGCCAATTTCAAAGTGGATTGCGAAGTTTCATTCCACGATTGTTAATTTAATAACACTTTTATCTGAAATTAAAGAGACATTTAACTGTTGTCAATACTTTAGATGTAGAAAAAGCCTATGATGCATTTTAAAAGCAGATATCTCAAAAGTATTGCATGATATTAATATAAATGAACACTTTTTACTTTTTCTATACGCACTATGTACATAGTGTATAGAGAAGGTATTGCACTCCACCAAAAACTTCGATACGGAGATTTCACCGGAAATATATATGTTTTAGGATCCCCAATATCCAAAAAAAAGCATTTTCACAAAAAGGTCCATGTGTGTGTGTGTGTGTCCGCGTGCCGTGTGTCTGTGAACACGACAGCTCAAAAACGAAAAGTCGATAAAATACCAAACTTAGTATTTAAGTTTAGTATCTTCCAGGGATGCGACACGAAGATTTTGAGAAAAATCCCCCCACCCCTAACTACCCTTTACATGGAACTTTTTTAGAAAATGTTGATTTTCTCAAAAAATGGCACTAACGATGTTGATTAAAATTTCGTATATTAAAGATATTTACCTGACAAATAAAATGTATATCTTGAATTTTATGGGAATTGCCTCTGAAGAGTAGTTATTCTGAATGAATTTTACTGAATTTTGAATAACTGCTAAATCATAAGAGATGGACAAAAATGTACTGCACAAAAATATAGAGCACATTAAAGCACACAATTTGTGTTATATACATTTTTTTCGTAGAGTTCGTCGTTTTTGAGACATTCCTTATTTTTGTTTCTACTTTGAAAAACTTATACTGTTCTCATACAGGAACTTGTCAACTCCTATCCATATAAACAAAGGAACTTCATTGACATAGCAACCAGCTTTTGACTATCACTTTAACCTATGGTAGTCCCTTATTTCGCTGCTACTTACTAGGAAGCCAGTGATAGAACTATTTCTGCTAATTTTTTCTGATTAGCATAAAGTAAATAGAAGTAAATAGAATTTATAAGAATAATTTGTTACAGGGCTATAGAGAAAGCCATGTGAATGGCACAAATCAGATTTTTAAGTTTCATATTTCAATTACTTCAAAACCGATATATCCCAGTTAGAGTGAATAGGTTTATCTTAAGACGTATGACGTTCCTCAATGATCAATTTTGAGTGTAGGACAAACAATAAGAAACTAAACCTAAGCCATCCCATCCTAACAAAATTCTAATTAAATTAGGACAGTTTATTGTTGCAAAGGATAAAATAGTGAACCATATTTTACTTCCAGTTAAAACATGTCTCTTTGTAAACGATAATTTTATTTTTTACAATGGAGAAATATATTCACGACTCAAGATATTTGGAGAAATTATTGCATTAAAATCGCGACTGGCCTAGAGAAACGGTGTTCGCTTATTCTGACCATAAAACTAAATGTATATATTTTTCAAGAACAAGACACCATTCATATAAACCCAGCTTATTTATAAATAGGGTTGCTACACGTCCTCATTTTTGCAAGTAAAGCTTGCTGTCCGAAAACAATTTTGAAAATTCCCAATTTGTCCGCAATTTATTGAGTTCAAGCAAAACTATTCTTTGTATTGGAATAATTATTTATATCCATATAAATCGCAGAGAAATCTAGCTTTCGTATGTAGATGCAACTCTTTTAATCTTAATCTGTCTACTAACATTATATCCGTTCCGAATTGACCTCCGTTTTGTCTTTACTCTGCTTATTAACGGTTCGTCTTCTTGTTTCGTTCCTCTTTTATCATCCATTTTCACGTACACGTGCATTGGATTCAAATATATTTATGTGTATCTTTAAGCTATAATTTTGACATACATTCATGTAACTCTTAATTAGTCTTCATTCATTTAAACCTAAGGTATATTTTAAATATTGTTAGATTTTAAATATTTCTGCCCCTGTTATTACTCTTTATTTATTTTATTAGGATAATATTATTATAACATTTTTATGTCGTTATTTATTATCAACATAATTGTGAATTAATGTCATCTTTATTTCGTTCCAATGGATTGTTATAATTATTCATAATTTGTTTTTGTTGTTATAATGCATAAACATTAGCATCGCGGTAAGACAATTATGAGTTAAAGCCACTAAAGGTAAATATTTTAAGAAATACTGGCAAATAATCAGGTTGTCTAACTTGAAAACGCTTGAAATTTCTGTTATCCGATATTAAACTAGCTATTAATTTCAATTCTTGAATGCAGCGTTTGTTACTTTTTCTAGCCCCATATGTACAATGCACATAGGGATAGAGAAGTATTGTATTCCATCCAAAAATTCGATGTCGAGATTTCACCGGAAAATATATTTTGGGGTCCCCAGAGTCCGATAAAGCATTTTTAGAAAAAGGTCCGTGTGTGTCTGTGGAAAAAGGGTCAAAAAACGAAATGACCTTTAAATACCAATCTTGGTATTTAATTCTAATATCTTCCAAGGATGCGACACGAAGTTTTTCCAGAAAACCCCTTCACCACAAACTACCTTTACATAGAAAAAAGTTCGAACATTTTGATTTTCTGAAAAATGGCTCCAACGATTTCGTTTGAAATGCCGTATATTAAAGATATTTACATCCTAAATAAAATGTACATCTTGAATTTTTGGAAATTGCCTCTAAAGACCTCATTAGTCTAGATGAATTTTGCCGAATTTTGCTTAATTGCTAAACCGTAAGAGATAGACAAAAACTTACCACACAAAACATGTAGATTTCGCCAAAACACACAATTTATGTCCTTTATACTTTTGTTGTGGAACCGTTTCCAAGATATTCCTTTTTATTGGTTTCAATTGCAAAGTACTTATACTTTTCCCAGACATTAAGCGTCCGTTTTTCTTTTGTTCTACTCCTGACCAAGTAAAGAAGCGATTTGCAATGACAATCGCATAACGAAAGCTTTTCAAACATATGACTATCAGTTTAACCTAGTGCATTTCATTAGTTCCTTTCTACTTATAAGGAATAGGAACATTCTGCTAAAGTTTATCTCGATTAGCGTTGTGTAGAAAGAACAATAATCTTTTGTAAGAAGATTGTGGAGCAGCTAGAGAAAGTCATATTAGTGTAACACACCTCAGATTTTTTTTAACCATTTTTCTAGCACAGAACGTATTATCAATTAGCGCAACAACTCTGTAATATAATACTCGATGAATAAATTGATGATTATGAGTAATGGGTGTGGAAATTCTCATACTGTAGACATGAAAGCGTGATTCCAGTTGCATTCCCTCTGTGGTATGCTGACGGTTCAGAGGGTAGTTTGAGACCCAGGCCTCAACTGCATGATCAATTTGCCATATCCCTTAGGAGCTCATGTTGCGGGGCTCTCGGTAGTTGAAAGCCGTCGCAGTGATATAGCATACATAGTGTTGGTATCTGCTTATTTAATTGATGAATAGCTTTAAGAGCACCATCTAGAGCGAATTATACCCTTCATTTTTACTTTCTCTGCACATACTGCGTACATTGTGTATAGAGAAAGTATTGCACCACACCCAAAAATTCGAAACCGAGATTTCACCGGAAAAATAAGTTTTAGTGTCCCCTTCATCAAAAAAAAAAAAAAAAAATAAATAAATAAAAAAATGATGTGTTCCATTCAAATTACTTTCTCTACATCTTTGCAACAAATTATTGTTAAAAAGCTTATACTTTTATGTACTTCATGCTAATCGAGAAAAAAAATATTAACAGAAACAGTCTTATTACTTGCTTCCTTGTAAGTAGAAGCGAAATAAAGGAGTACCATAGATTAAACTGGCAGTCAAGAGCTGGTTGCTATGTGACTGAAGTTCGTTTGTTTGTATGGACAAATTCCTGCATGAGAAAAGTAAAAGTTTTTCGTGCTGAAACCGAAAACGAGGAATATCTAAAACACGACCAACTGCGCCAAAAAAAAAATGTATGTAACATAAATTGTGTGTTTTAATGTGCTCTACATTTTTGTGTGGTAAGTTTTTGCCCCAATTCTTACGGTTTAGCAGTTATACAAAATTTTGTAAAATTCATCCAGAATAAAGTAGTCTTCAGAGGCTATTCCCAGAAAATTCAAGATATGCATATTATTTGTCTGGTAAATATCTTTGGTATACAATGTTTTAATCAAAATCGTTAGTGCCATTTTTGAGAAAATCAACATTTTCGAAAAAGATTCCATATAAAGGGTAGCTGAGGGTGGGGGAATTTTCTTGAACATCTTCGTGTCGTATCCCGTAGAAAAAATAAAAAGCCTTTTCAGTAAAAGGTTCGTGTGTGTGTGTTTGTGTGTGTGTGTATGTGTCGGTGTGTCTGTGAAGACGGTAGCTCAAAAACGAAAAGTCGGTAAAATACCAAACTTGGTATTTATTTTGGTAGGTATCTTCCAGGGATGCGACACAAAGACTTTGAGAAAAATCCCCCACTCCAAACTACCCTTTACACGGAAGATTTTTCTAAAATTTTGATTTTCTCAAAACTGGCTCTAACAATTTTAATTAAAATATCGCATATTAAAGATATGTACCTAACAAATAAAATGTATATCTTGAATTTTCTGGGAATAGTCTGAAGACTACTTTATTCTGGATGAATTTTACGGGATTCTGCACTACTACTAAACCGTAAGAGATGGGCAAAAACTTACCAGGCAAACAAGATAGAGTACATCAAAACACACGATTGATGTTATATACATTTTTTTCATGAAGTTAGTCCTTTTGAGATATTTCTTGTTTTTGGTTTCAGCTTTAAAAACATACAGGAATTCTCATACAGGAATTTGTAAACTCCTGACTTTACGTACAAAGGATCATCAGTCACAAAAGGATCAGCTTTTGACTATGACTTTAACCTATGGTTCTCCCTTATTTCCCTCTACTTATAAGGAAGCAAGTAATAAGACTATTTCGATAATTTTTCTCGGTTAGTATGAAGTAAATAGAAAATAAACTTTTTAACAATAATATGTTGCAGAGATATACAGAAGATTATGTGAATGCAACACGTCAGATTTTTATGTATAAAGTCAGTTTATATCCTGGTTGTTCGAAAGAAAAAACTGATTGTATTGGGGGGGGGGGTATGGACTCGTAGTTGACAGACATGCTGCAAAGTCGGTTAACTTATGATGTTTTTCAAATGGAAAGCGTTCTACCCTGCAGCGAATGAGAAACGTTATCGTGCTCTGCGTTGCCAGATCACTACCCCCACTCTTTTCATACTTCCCTCTCTTTCGCACACTCAGCATGCAAATCTGTCTGGCGACTCTGATTGGTATGGTAAGAACAGAAAATATTCAATGCCGAGAACGTTTCAAACCCTTTGTGAAATACGTTATTTTTTCTAATTTTCGTTTTTCATATACCCGTATGCTGTAATTGAGCAGCTTTTGCCCAAGCTTATCAAGAGATAAATTGGAGAGAAAGTGTAGATAAACAGATGAGGTAGCGGTCGCGCTCAGCGTAATTCGCAGGAGCAATGTCGATAACTAACCAGATTATTCTGGAAACTTCCCTTCTCCCTTCCTGGTATGGTCAAATTTTCTGCAAATCCATTGACTATATAAGCCAGCGTGCCGCCAATAAGGGAGTGAGTACGTTTCTGGTGCGACAAAAAGTGCTCTTCTCCGGGCGAGTTTGCGGCAACTGTTTTGACACGCAGCGAGTCCTGCTACTGTAAGAGATTAGAGAGGTCTTGTGTTCGACTCAGGTCACAGGCCACGCTACCTCACGAGGGAAGTGAAGGGATGAAAATTTCGTTTTACATTAGTTTAACGAAAGGACAATAGAAATTCAACAAAGTCACAATACTGATCTCAATCTCTCTATCTTTCTTCCTCTTTTTCGCTTTCTTAGACTCTCTCTCTTATACACACATATTTATACATTTATACTTTAACTCTTCTCTTGTTTAATACTGGAATATAAATTAAATATCAATAATAAATATTGGAATCAAAGGTTTAGGGCATTAAGCTCTGTATAGTTAAATAGAAGGCCAAAAATGTAGTACATTGATTTTAATTATAAGCGTTAACCTTGTTTCCGTTAATTCAAAATCTTCTCGGGCTTCTAACCAGGTAAAAACTTGGCTTGACACCAACTGATTCAGTTCAGTTCACCCTGAAGACGAGGAAGATGCACTTCTTCGAAACGTTGGTGTCAAGCCAAGTTTTTACCTGGCTAGAAGTCCGAGAAGATTTTGAATTAACACGTCGTCAGGAAAGCTTCAGTTCTTATTTTTTTGTTTCCGTTATTTACACAATTTCTCTAATTTTGAATAAATATTGACTTTCGTTCTCTGGAATATAATTTTCCCACACCGAGACTTCAAACAATAATAGCTAATACATGTCATCTGCAACATCATTTTCCTCCTCCTCCTCTTCTTCTTCTTCTTCTTCTTATTATTATTATTAATACTGGTGTGGGTGTATCAGAAGAATGAATGAAGGTAGGATACGGTGACAGGCATTTGAATGGAGTCCACCTGGAAGAAGAGGAAGACCTCGAAATTCGTGGATACGGGAAATAACGGAGTGTGAGAAAGAGGACTGGAAGATTGGAATGAATGGATAGACACGAGTGGAGAGAAAAAAAAGTTTAGGTACAGAAAGTTATGAAAACATTAAAACTCAATATATAAATTATTATTATTATTATTATTATTATTATTATTATTATTATTATTATAAAGTAATTTATACTGGCGCCCTCAAACTATAGAATTATAAACAGCCACTGTACGTATAATACGAGTAGTTTTTTGCGTGTTCATTCTATGGGTTATTCAAAGCATTTTTTGTTGGTATAGAAAGCTTTGAAACCAATCCTGGAAAAGTTAATGAATCTTTGATTCTAATAGTTTATTTATAACAGTATGCAAAGAGCAATGATACTGCATTGCAGTCCGCAACTCTCAAAGAGAAATGGAGCTCATCTAGTTTTGTTTAAAACTAAATTTCAATATAAATTAATTCCGCTCTTTCCCTACTGTTCTCCAAAAGATGGAACCACATACCACAACTGTATGTGGCAGGTTATTTTTGATTGCATAAATTTACTTTAGAGGTAATTTGGAAATAAAAAGTTTTTGTGGGTAGGTTATGTACAAGTTCTGGGATCATTACCCCACCCAAAATGTAGGCCTTAAAGCCACAGGATTACGGATAAAAGCTTCAACAGGTGTGAAGGTGATACGTTTTAGATATAGTCCAATATAATCGCATAACACGTGCTCTTGGCACCTCTCCATAGGGGGCTGTAAAACCAAAAGCTACCCTGTACTGGGATGATATACACCCCTGGTATGAGTAACGATACCACCGCGTTCGTAATAACGTGTAGCAGGGTTCATCGACCTTCTCCTACTCATTTTTGTATCTCTTCCTTTTCTTGGGTCTTTTCTGCTTACTTCTGTACGTGCCACATGTCTTCCTCCGTCTACGGCGTAGATACCTAACAAACAGTAAAGAAATTATTGCATTTCACTCATAAACTTGACAGTTCCTGAATCTCATACAAAACGTTTTAGAAACTATGTGAGGGTACACTGACGGGCAAAAAATGTTGGTCATTCCCCGTACATTCCAACATTGTTTTCTCTCCGTAAGTTTACCATCATCAGATAACGAACTGCTGACTCCTACCAACAACAAGATAATGAACAATTTATCATGGACAGATACCACTTGAATGAAAGAATTAAGCTCTATCTGTATACAAGAAAAGACAAAACTTATACAATGTAATTACAGAGCAAGGGGTGAAGAGTTATTTGAATGGTGGACATACTAAAAATCTTATATTATATTAGAATTAAAATATATAAAGTGTACCTGTGAATTAACAATGAGCAGAAAAAGCTGTGTGGGGTTACATGACGCATTCTTTCCTTCAAATGTGGTTTGTTTGGCTCATCTTCTTACATTTCTATCATTCAGAGTTAGCCTTTAATATAAAGAGTATTTCAATTCCACCATGAGTTTGAAAATCTCAACTCACAATTATTTACACCTCATGCAGCCTTTATAATTTAGGTTATGGCAATATGGAATGTTTGTAAGAATGGCATTTATTGTATTTTAGTATTTCGATTTACCATATTAGATCATCCTACTTCTTTTGACGCGATTCAAGTTCCTGAAAGATTTAGGGGCACACTAACCTGAAATTTGAATATAAAGAAAGGTTGTAAAAGCAAAATGCCAGAGGAAATACAATAACCAGAAAGAAACATATGAAGTAGCAAATAATGGTAGAATAAAAACGACTAATTAAGAAAGAATAAAGAGGTATAAAACATCAGAAATAAGTATCTATGTAGATAATTAACACAGTATAGAAATATTATGTCGTATGCTTGAAACACTGAATATCTTATAGAACACTTTTGGACAGAAAGCTGGCGGATAGAGGACGCTAATTAGAATCGAACCGCACAAGAGCTGGAAAAAATCCATCATAGGAATTATCCTAAATAAGTAACCTAGGAACACATGGACATTGCTGAGCAGGTGATATTAGTAAAATTTGAGACAGACTACTCGGAATTTCCTAAGAGCCGAATTTTTCCAGAGAAAAACACATGATTTAGTTTATAGTCGTGACACGCAAAAATAGTATGTAATGAAAAAAACACATTATATTTTAAGGAGGAAAATTATTAGCGTTTGGTGGACAGAATGTGAAAGCGAGCAATTCCGAATAACCTTTATGATACTCTGAGCTCAAAGAGGTCCGTTTCATGTGATGTGTGCATGTTGGAACTGCAGTAAGTATGCTACAAAAACTAGCCGTCAGGCGCACGGTCCGTCTCCCAGTACACTTATTCACACATGTATGGATGTCAAACCACATAAAAAATTATCAAAATAAACACAACATACCTTATTACAAGAGATGTTGGAAATTTCCTCAAAAGCATCTTTTGAGGAAATTTCCATTCACATGCATTAGCTCAGTTCAGAAATAGCGTTAATTTCTGTCCTGATATTTTGTTTTAATAGTGGGGATTAGTTTTGTATAGCTTTATTGTCTCATGTTGTCCCATAAATAAAAATCGCATGCCGTAAGTTCAGGGGAAAAGACGGCCCATAGGCCATTACTAATGATTCTAACCTCAAAAATGACCGCAATAGATTGTAATGATTCATCAGTGTATGCGCGGTGGCAGAATCCTGCTGGAAATACACAGACCAACATTTAATGTCTGTCAGTTTTTCGAAACATGGTGCCAGTATATTATTTCTATATCTATCTGCATTTATGGTACACTCATAAAAATACGCCCTATTATTCTGAACTCATTTATTGTACACCATCATCAACGGAGTTTCAGGAACGAAATTAGGCTTGTCTTTATCATAATATCGACTGTGTTGACGACACATGACCATGCTTCGTCACTGATTAACCTGAATCGATTGCTCCATTAATAACATTCCTCATAATCCAGTTACAGACATCTACCCGAGCCTGGTGACTACGTGATAACAGTTCCTGGATACAGTAAAATTATAGGAGTTTTATGTCAGTTTCTTGCCTAAGAGATCCTCGAGGTGACAGTTCTAACCTTTCTCCGATTTTGTGTAATATCTGGTTCATAAGATCATGCCTGTTTACCTTTCTTTTCCTATCACAAATTGAGCCCGTCTCCCTGAATGTATTCACAAGCAGACAAACGGACTCTCTACTGGGAACACTTACGCCAGGAAATTTAGTTTCATATTACCTTTATAACTTTGTGGTACTGTACTGTATACATACTGTATTTTGAAAACGCTTCAAGCTAAACTAAACACTTCTAAACATTCCTAATGTTATTCACTTGTGAACTGGACTAGAACAGAAGTAAAACTGATGTACGTGTGACGCGCGCGCAGGGAAATGCACTGAAGGTCATACGGTCCATGAGCTTGGCGGCCAAGTTTTGTAACAAACGTACTGTATATATTCAGTAGTGATGAGTTAACAGGAAATAATATGTAATTCTGGGAGTTGGTAGGTAGTAACTATCAGCAGTTTTATTATTCTTATTTATTTAACTTAAACAGATCAGTAGGCAGAAACACGTGGCTTTATTCAACTCTTATTACGACCCGAATGACTAGCTAGGCAAACAAAGGCTAGATCCACAACAATGAAAAGAAGGAAAGTTCGAGCCAGAATACCTACTTCAACCGAATAGCATATATCTCCAATCAACATCACCGCTCATCATTATGTAGTTTTGTTGTGAAAAATATAGTCTCAGAAAAAGTTGTATTATACAGAGTATGTCGTAAAAACTCCAAAAGAATATAATATTCTTAGAACTTAGTATAACTGAACTAGTCCGCAATTTGCTGTCGAAGATTCAAAACTCTTTAAAGTATATTTTTAGACAATATTCAAAATTACATTATTTAAAGGTTGGGCAGTGCAGGAAGCACTAATGTGTGAAGCCCACATACTCACGCCTCAGAGAGAGAGTGAAATAGAGTTCTTAGAAGCACGTGCCATAAAAATAAATGGGTTTACCCTTGTTCGTTATCAGCAATGTTGTTATAGCTTTCAGGCAAAGGAACAAAGGGCAGTTACCGATTTACTTACGAGGTGGATAGTTTCGAGGTTTTAAATGCGAAACAGAGGTATGTTGCCCTAACCACCAGTATTTTGTAGCTTTTATAATCTAATTATATTGTAGTTATCCTAATATTAACTGCTCAACATCTGTAAATATCAACAAAAACTTGCTATTAAATATTCAAAATAATGTTTCAGTTAGTATTACTAGTAGAATACAGCAACATAAACTTCTTGTCCAACTGCAAAAGAGATTTACTTTAGTTTAACTTAATCTTCAACTTATTTGTAATATTCTGATAGTATCCTTGGGTTTATCAATTCCTTGCCTGTATCCTCATGTTAATACTGATTTTCCTCCAAAATATAATAATGGCAGTCCAACTTATTTTCGTAGTCATTTTTGTACTATTCCTACTATGATGAAGGCGATGTTGGAAGAATAAAAGCATAACTAAAGTTGTAAGTTTTCTAGAGGAAGTTTGTCAATATATTTAGGAAACACTGCACAGTCACGCAACTCGGAGCTTCCCGAGATACCTGAGTTTCCACCGATAGGTGAGAGAGGGAGGGGCACGACTTCATACTGGGTAACTACCTAATCCACGCCGACCATGAGGCGTTTTGTGGAAGTATCGGATCTTTCAATAGTCACTTCAAACTTTAAACCACTATAAATATTATAGCAGATATTTAAAGTTGAATAAAAATAAAAGAAATCGCATTCTGGAGTAGCAATGGCGTTTGGTTTTGTTATTTTTTTTTTTTTCAGTTCTCCGTTACCTTGGGTACAGTTTTGTTGAATAAAGCATTAGTAATTTTGTTCATACTGCTACAAGAATTTGTAAGTTACAAATCATGGCTCTATCACCAAATGATATAATACAGCTGATTCAGTGCTATTACGAAAACAAGAGATTTTCTTCAGGGTCTGGGGAAGTTTAGATCTCTTAAGGATTTAAGAGCAGGCCAATGTTCCATTCGTAGTTATGGGTTTTTAATCATGGAGTATGAGAGAACTGGTTCTGTTGCTGGTAAGTAGAAATCTGGAAGCCAAAGATAGTCAATGATGTCACTGCTGCAGAGAAACTTCATGGAAATAACGAAGAAAACAGTAATAATAATTATGGAATTAGTAGTATTGCACAGGTATCAAGACAAATTAACACCACAGCTTGTAAAATTCTAAGAAAACAACTTGACCTGCATCCATATAAACTGAGACCAACATTTACATTCAAAGAAATTATATATGGGACACATTTAATTTTGCCTTATTTGTGCTAGCAGAGTTGTTGTCGATGAATGAAATCCAAGAAATGATGTCTAAATGATCTCGGGGCCCATGAAGTTTAAGGTTACTCGACATTCGCCTTCTCAAAACAAGGGAAACCTTTGAAAAAAAACGTGATCCGGGTAACGTGATCCTAAGTGAGATTCGAACTAGTGACATCTTGATTGTGAGGCAGACAGGCTATGCCCACACTACCGAGGCGGGGTGTGCTAGCAGAATTAATGACTAGCTAGATAATTTATTTTTATAATACAGACGAAGCGCACTTTACTATTGATGGTGGTGTTAACACACATTTTTAGCAGAATTTAGTCAGAAAGTAACCATCAACGTAAATTCAAGAAGGTCTTCATGATTTATAAGTTACTGCTTCAAATCAAAATTCATCATTGACTCTTATTTCTTCAAAAAGACAACAATGGAGTAAGACAGACTGTTACTGTAAATAGTGAGCGCTACTATACATGTTACATACAAATGTTAATTCCTATACAGAGTTATCACGCCCCACACCGAGATCATGGATATCGTGTCAGTGGTAATCACAATACTGGACTCTGCGATACTCACATTTCAATCCAACAGACTTTTGCTTGTGGGATTGCCTTAAAAACACGTTTTCCTGACACATCTAACAACCCGACAGCAACTCAAAAATGCTATCTCGCAAGAAATTGCTATTATTCCAAGACATCCTCTGCAAAATGCTGTGCATGGAGTCGTAGAAAGAATGGTGTTCGTTGAATAAGAGAACAAGAGGCATGTTCCCAATAAGTTATAAAACCAAATTGTTTGCCTAATATGTAGCTTTGTTTTTTTTTTTCCCTATCTCAAATATTATTAAATTTATTACTGTTTAAAGTTCAAAGTGACTTTTAAAAGACGACACTTTCAATTGCTGCACCGTGGCCGAGTGGTTAGACCACTGGCCTCTCACCAAGGCGGTCTGAATCCGACCCCAGGTAATCGCATGTGGGATTTGCAGTGGAGAAAGCGGCGTAGGCGCGGGTTTTCTCCTGGTTCTCCGATTTCCCTGGCCATCCAATTGCACCGGTGTTCCATCTTCATTTCCAAGTATAATCAGTGTCATCACCTGCGGTGCTGTCTGTATTAAAGGCGGACGTTAAACACTATGAAAATTTGTCCATACTTTTTTTCAAAGCTGTTAGGAAACACCTGAATAATAATAATAATAATAATAATAAACACTAAATCATTATCAGGAGTAACAGTTCAATGCTGCTTCATAGGCAGCTTGAACGCTTTCTCTAAGAATGGCATAAAATCCAGGAATAAAAAGGTTTCCAACACACCGAAAGCGTTCCTCAAATATTTGTTAGAATAATTTTTACTCAGTGATTGGACAGTAATGGGTTATGGTTCGCTATATACAGTGGTCTCGTACCGTATACCACAACTTCCACAAAGTTAATGAACAACGGTAACGCTTGTGAATATTTCATAGACAATTCAAAGGTAATACACATCTGCACCTTTCTCACATATTGTACAATTCATATCCAATTGCAACACATTGTAGCTTGTATTAGCATGTAAAATATTAAAAGAAGTTCACATACACCGATGTTGCTTTAAACAAAAGTCTTGCGTCAAGGATACTGATAGAGAGCGTAGAAGGAAAACAGGTTAACAGCACCTGCCGTCGTTCTTCTTCTTGCTTAAAAAAAAAAAAAAATGTAACTTGTCCGGTTTGGTTCTGTCCTTGTCTTTGTGACACTCTACCTGCTCTGTCTTAATTCTTTGAAAAGCACGCACCCCATCCCAACCCTCTATTGTCTGTTAAATGTATACATGTTCTTTGCAAATACATTCGTCACCGTAAAGAGAGAGACAACAAAGGATAAGTGTTTCTGTCTCTTTCTTTTCTAGACCTACCAAGTTAAATTTCACAGACACTAGTGGAGATGCTGCTTGCGTGAACTTCAGTCTTTATGGATGTCAAATGAGCTTCCTGTATAACACTTTAAATCAACTTACCTAAATGCAAAAAGGTTTCATTGTTTAATGAATAGTTTGTCAAAAACAAATCCTATGTATTCCATTCACATTAACTTCTCTACCTGTTCCGCAAACATCATTCTTACCAAAGATTATTATGCTAATCGAGATAAACAGCAGAAATTGACTTATTACTTATTTGTCTTAAAAGTAGAAAGGAAATAAGGGAACACTCTAGACTAAAGCGATAGTCAAATTCTTTATAAGGTTGTCGCTATGTGATATAATTAAAATGCATTCTCTTTCCATGGCCAGTAGTAAAACAAAAGGGATATGAAACGAATGAGATCTTCAGGTTTGAGAATATGTTGATAATTTTAAAATTGAAACCACAAATAAGAAATATCTCAGCAATGGTGAACTCTAAACAAAGTATGTACATCACAAATTAAGTATTTTAATGAATTGTATTGTATGTGACTAAGCTCCGTATGATTGGAAGGGATGCAAGTTTACGTTATGAAGTTGTGACACTGTGGTGGGGCCGAAGGAAGGCAGCCCGGTAACAGTGTCGTATCACAGTTTTCAATGAAGACTTAAATATATAATGCAACTGAATGTCAGACCACATTTAATGGTGCTACTTGTCTAATTATGTATACCACATAATTTTAAGGTACTGATGGGTAAAATTTCAGTCGTTTCCATTCAAAATATTCTATTATAGGAAGATACTAAGTATATTAAAATACACATATGTAATGTTTGAAAGTCCTTTGGTATCCGAAAGTTACTTATTTACATAAAATATAAAGGTTTGCACTGTTTAAAAGGTCCTTAGTAGGGGTATTTAAATATTTTTTAAGATTTATTTTTACAGCATATCTCAACATTCAAATATTAAATTAACTAAAAAAATACACACTACAAATTTGGAACTTTTACTCGATCTTTCTAAAGCCATTCTTAATAAAACTGATTAAGATAGTTTTATTACAGCTTTAAAATAGAAAATAAAATAACGGTGGAATAGTAAAAGGTTTTGAAATGTGGACATATTGGATAGAGAAGTTATTGTACTCCATCCAAAAATTCGATACCAAGATTTCACCGGAATACATGATTTAAGACTCCCTGAAGACTCCCTGAATAAAAAAACACCTTTAGAAAAACGTCCGTATGTGTTTGGATGTCTGTCTGTGTATGTGTCAGTGGGCAATATAGCTTAAAAACGAAATGTCCGTTAAATACCAAGTATATGAAGTAGCTTGATAACTATTACACCACGGAGGTCGGCAGGAACAGGAGAGGAAGCCGAAACACAAATGTCTATTTTTATGCAGTTTTATTATAAAACAATATCAGTGTGATAATGACCCCTGGTGAATACCATTCTTCTTATTAATGTAATTATTAATGCTGTTATTTTTAGCATCCTTTAAACGGTGCATGATATCGAATGATGAATGAAATCGGTGAAATGATATGAGTCCATGTAGCTTAAAACTGCTCAACATTTTTCACAACATAGGGAATACTCACGCTAACCGAGGTTCGAACTCTTGAATGTGCAAAATATACGCTATCCCCACACTAGAGGGCCGGACTGCCATAGTTATGGTTAATAGTATATTGCGATTTGTTTTGGTAGTGTTTAACGCCCGCTGTAACTACTTATGGCACCGCAGGCGGTGACACTGGTGATACATTAATGAAGATGGAGCACCGGTGGAATGCGATGGCGGGGGAAACCGGAGAACCCGGAGAAAACCCGCCCCAGCGCCGCTTTGTCCACCACAAATCTCACATGCGGTCACTCGGGATCGAGCCATAGGTGATATATATTGCGATGCAAGTGTGAGAAGTGTATTATTGCAGAATTGAGAAAAAAGCTTGAAAAGACGAAACGAAGTTATATATCGCATATAGTTTTTTTTTTTTTTTTGGATGAGAGTATTTTTATTAAATAAAATATGGTAATACATGAATTAAAATATTCTTTGGATGCAAATGACTTCTACGAAAAAAAAATGGTAGTCTTTATGTATCCTTTCATTGTTATTTTATAAACGGGATTTGTTGCATGTGGAGGATTTGTATCTGTAGTACCCTTATTAGAAATCGATTTGACAATTTTATCATAGAGAAAGTTATGGTAGATGACGGAAATAGAAGAAGCCTGGAAAGTGGAATGTTCTACATTAATTCCGGAGAAGTCTAAACAAAGGCACGAGTTAGTTTTCAATGCATTGACAGAATCTGATGTTCCATTCACATAACTTTCTCTACAGCTCTGTAGCACATTATTGTTAAAAAAACTTATTTTTCTGTCTACTTCACGCTAATCGAAATAAAGATTAGAGGAAATGCTTTCTTGTAAGTAGAAGGGAAATAACAGAATACATTAGGCTAAAACGATAGTTAAATATTTTAAAAGCTGGTTGCCATGTGATGAATTCGTCTCTTTGCATTGCCAGGAGTGGACAAATTCCGTATGTAAAAATAAAGTTTTCTAAAACTGAAACCAATAACAAGGAATAACTAAAAAAATGGTCAAATCCACGAAAAAAATATATGTGACATAAATTCTGGGTTCCAAAGTGATCTACATATTTTGTGTATTGCGTTTTGGTTTATCTCTAACGGTTTACAAGTTATACAAAATCTAGCAAAATTCATCCAGAATAAAGAGGTCTTCAAAGGTCATTCCCAGAAAATTAAAGATATAAGCTTTATTTACCTCATAATTATCATTAATATATGGTATTTTAATCAAAATCATTAGAACCATTTTTGAAAAAATAAACATTTTCGAAATTTTTGCCATGTAAAGGGTAGTTTGGGGTGGAAGCATTTTTCTCAAAATCTTTGTGTCGCATCCCTGGAAGATACTAAAATTAAATACTAAGTTTGGTATTTTACCGACATTTCGTTTTTGAGTTATCGTGTTCAGAGACACATGCAGACACATACGGACCTTTTTATAAAAATGCTTCTTTTGGATACAGGGGACTCTAAAACATATATTTCCGGTGAAATCTCGGCTCGAAGATTTGGATAGAATTCAATACCTTCTCTGTACACTATGTATATGGACGTGTAGAGAAAATATAAATGGTTAAGCATATTTTTCGAGTTCATTGTTAGTATTTCGAGTTTTTTGTGTTTCTATAGCAATCAGAATAGATGTGGGAAAGTTAAATTACGTCCAGTATAACAATTTTATAATAGAAATTAGACTCGTCGTCCAATAAAGTGTTTTAGCTTGTCCCATATATGTTGAACCATAACATCTAAAACAGAAACATCCGAGCATTTTTAGTAAACTTATTCTTTAATCTAAATGTAACTATGGTTTCTATCTTTCTAATAAATCACTTGCTATTACTATATGTTATTTAGATACAAAAATTTTGGTACTACAATCAAATAATCTTTGAATTCTTAATCTCACCAAGAATAGAAAGAGAGAATGTGTATTTAAAAGTAGATAATCAATCATATTCTTTTATTCATTTTAATGTAATTTTTCAGTGACATTGGCTTGATATTATGAAGGGCATATTTTGCATGTGCCTTTTTTATTGCAGTTCTTATGCACGCAAGCAAATCCCTTTGCACTGCAACAACTGTTACCATATTAAATATAGAGCGCGTGTGAATGAATGACACGCTGGTTCTACATAAATTAATTAACCATAATACATAAATCCACCAGCCATATTTATCATGATGTAAACGCGGAACGCAACTATTCTGTATCAACGATTCTACAAAATGCAAACGTTAATGTTTATTTAAACGATGATTTATGGCTAGTGAGATATATTATGACAAACATGCAACTGCTGCACGAAAGGAAGAAAACAGCTAATTCATACTTCGGGCGCCATATATGGCAACCGCGTATTCCAAATCGAATCACAGCTGTTCCGTTCGTGCAATGCCACATTTATCTCTATTTTAGCATGACAATAAATGCGTTGACGCAGTGGTGCTTTGTTCCTATTCACTTTCCTTTCTTAGCTATAAGAATTGTTTAAATGTATACACTGCAGAATTAGGATATGAAACTTCATTCCAACGGTTTTTCTCTGCAGAAATAATGCTTACTATATAAGAAAATATTTGATGTGTTACACTCATGACTTTCTCTAACTGCTCTACAAACAAACTTCTTACAAAGGATTATTCTTCTTTCTACACAATGCTAATCGAGATAAACATTACTAGAATATTCTTATTACATAGTTCCTTATAAGTAGAAGGAACTAAGGAATGCACTAGGCTAAACTGATAGTCAAATGTTCTAAAAGCTATCGTTATACAATTGTCACTGCAAATCGCTACTTTGGCCAGGAGTAAAACAAAAGAAAAACGGACTCTTTCTGTTTGAGAAAAGTATAAGTACTTTACAATTGAAACCAATAACATCTCGGAAACGGCTATCTCCACAACAAAAAACGTAAAGGACATAGATTGTGTTTTGACGAGATATACATTTTTTATGCAGTAAGTTTTGCGGTTTAGAAGTTAAGCAACATTCGGCAACATTCACCCAGAATAGAGTGGTCTTAAGAGGCTATTCCCAGAAAATTCAAGATACACATTTTATTCTGTATGTAAATATCTTTAATAAACGGGATATTAATCAAAATCGATAGAGCCATTTTTTAGAAATTCATAATTTTCTAAAATTCTGCCATATAAAGGGTAGTTTGTGGTGGGGGATTTTCTTGAACATTTTCGTATCGCATTCTTGTAAGACACCAAAACTAAATACCATGTTTGGTATTTTATGATCTTTTCGTTTTTGAGCTATGCTGTCCGCAGACACATACACGGACTATTTTCTAAAAATGTTTTTTTCCGACTCAGGGGACCCCAAAACATATAATTCCGGTGAACTCTCGACATCTAATTTTTTGGTGTACATTGTAGAGAAAGTAAACATTCAAGTCTTGTCATACTTTTACTTTCACAAATATTGACGTGAATAAAATGGCCCATTATCCTACATTTCAAAATTGTTTCTCCCTTTATAAGGATTCCAACATTTGGCTCCATCCAACCGATATCACTTGCTCTATGTGACTGACTTGAAAAAACTATTCGGGTGCATAAGAACTAAATAATGAATAGCTTTTATAACCTGTGTCCAATGAAGGGAGATTAACACATACAAATCAAATACTTCAGAGTGCTTTAACAAATACCAAAACATTTGGGCCGATATCAAAACAGAACGACATGGAGAAGGTTTTACCTAACTCCGAAACTAATCACATCTCTGCTGGAAAATCAACAAGGAAAGCTAGATTGTGAATTTAATACGGAATTAACATTAATGAAAAGATTTTTAGCTCACCTGAAGTTCGCAAATGACATCGTTATGATAAACAAACAGGAAAGGAATTAGAACATATGCTAATCGACCTAGACAGATAAGACACAGAAGCAGGGCTTACAATGAACCCCAGGAAAACAAAGTTACAAATGACAAATGCCATAGAAGAAATAGCCTGTATAAACAACTTGTAAACCACTTGGAAATGTGCAGGTGTATGTCTATCTATGCCATAGTTTATCGTTTCAAATAAATACTGGAAAAAAAATAAGGCATGGAAAACATTTTGTAGCATGAAACATACCCTAACGGATAAACTCTGAAATTAAATCTAAGGCCAGACGTATTAAAATGTATAATACCAGTTCTCCTGCTTGGTAGTAAAACTTGTTTGCTAAAAGAGAAAATGAAGAGAAAGATTCAGATCTGTCAACGAAAATTTGAGATGAAACTACTACACCAAACGCTCAGGGACAGCAGCCACAATAAGATCAGGCGAGAACGGGTATGAGAGACAAATGTGAGCGCCTCAAATGGAAATGGGGAGGCATGTTGCAAGGATGCGTAACAACAGATGGATTTATAGAACAACAATTTGGGACCCAAAATAGGAAGAAGATGTGTGCAGAGGATCAGATGGGTGGACTTCTTCAAACAGAAACTGGGACATCTGTGGTCGAGGTGTGCAAGAGTGAGAGGTGCGCAGAAAAGTATTTGAAAATGTAATGTAATATACGGAAAAGGCAGAGTAATACGAAAGACCTTTCAAAAATGTAATGTAAAAGTAGTGTTAACGTGACGTTTTGTATTGTGTAGGACAAGAATGAAAGGTACTTAAGATTGACTCACCTAATGAGTCTTTTTAAGTTTCCTGCCAAAAGTAAGCAGCTCTTGCGGGATGAAACAGACTAATATATAAATAGATAAAAAGTAGAGGACAAACCAATCGCAACACCTTCAGTATTTTAGTGCAAGGGATATGGAGTTATTTGCATCGATAGTTATACACATGCAAACAAATACTGAATGGTATCTTTAACATCTAACTACCATGTAAGTTAGTATTTGCATATTTGAGAGCTTTCATTAGCAACATGGAGACGAAGGTTAAAGCTATTAGTGTTGCTAAATGGCAATAAGAAACGCACATTAACAACACTGTGGCATTGCATCAAAATATGTTTGATTTGAAATGTTAGCGTTGGGAAGTTCGGCCATAATTCTGAAGGAGATAGAAACCTGCTGCCATCTAGTGGGTAGAAATGAATATATTTCAGCACCCACACAAACAGTTCTGCTCCATTGTTAAGCATATTTTATGCACGGCAGTATTCCTAACATATAGAGAAGGTATTACATTATACTAAATATTTGATATGTATATCTTAGCAGAAATAATGCTTTGCTGTCCTAATCCACAAAAAATATTTTTATAAAAAGTAAGTTTGAATACCATATCTAAAAAAGTCTGATAAATACTAAAGTTAATATTTTAATACTCAAAGATGAGGAAGAAGATATTCCAAGAAAATCCCCACAATTATCACCGTACATGTATTATTTTACGATTTTCTCAAAAATGCTCATAACGACGTTGACTAAAATGAAAGACAGTTCATATATTTACATCAATCGTTTGCGGACAGGGGGTGTTAAGACCCCGCCCCTGTCATCAATCCCTATAGTGTTATTAACTTGCAATACCTCAAATTATACCCGCCTGCGCTCTCTAATAATCAGGTATATCTGCAAAGATGTATCTTGATTATAATGAATAGATGGTAAAATGTTATCTTAAGAACTCTCTCTAGAACTGATAGCCAAAATAAACCATAGTGCACAGAGAAATTCATGTGAATGTATCATGTCAACTGTTATATACAAGAGATGACTCAGTAGTAGTGTTAGTGACTCGTTGGCTAATCTCTAAATACGAGGTACGACCAGAAAGTAAGTTCCGTTTGGTAATAAAATTAAATTGTGTACAGATGCAGAATAATTATTTATTGCACAAAATTATACAACTCTTAAACTACTTTTCCACATAACTGCCGAAATTTTGCAGGCATTTGTTATAGCGTGGCACAAGTTTTTGTATACCTTCTTCATAGAAGTTTGCCGCTTGTGTCTTCGAAAAGTTGGAAACATTTTCTTTCAGCTCTTCGTCATTGTTGAAGTGTTGGCCGCCAAAGAAAGACTTGAGATGTAAGAGCAGATGAAAGTCGCTAGGAGCGAGGTCAGGGCTGTCCGGAGGATGGTCAAACACGTCCCAGCCAAATCCCTATAGGAGGTTTTTCGTCACATTTGCAGTGTGTGGTCGTGCGTTGTCGTGAAGAAAAACAACACCTTTTGACAACAATCCTCGGCGCTTATTCTATATTGCACGGCACAATTTTCTAAGTGTCTCGCAATAAACATCTGCTTTGATTGTTTGACCACGCGGTAAGAAATCAATAAGATGCCTTTCCAGTCCCAGAACCCTGTGCACATCATTTTTCGAGGTGTCAAGATTTGTTTCGGCTTAACCTTTGCTGGGGATGAAGTGTGCCTCCATTCCATTGATTGCCGCTTACTTTCAGGGGTGTCGTAAGAAACCCAAGTCTCATCTCCTGTGACTATCTGTGTCAGAAATTCTTCGCCGTCTTCATCATAACGGGTTAAAAACTGAAGTGCACTTGTGTTGCTCAGTAAGAATCTTTGGTACCCAACGTGAGCAAAGTTTGCGAAATTTCAGTTTTTCGGTAACAATTTCATGAATTAGTGATCGTGAGCTTTGGGGAAATTCCATAGCGAGAGCACTAATTGTAAACTTGCGGTTTTCCTGGATCTTATCATCAATCGCGTGAACCAGTTCTTCTGTAACCAAAGATGGACGCCCACTTCGTTCTTCATCGTGCACTTCACTACATCCTTCATTGAAACTGTCGGACCCATCTTCTCACCATTGAATCACTCATCGTATTTTGTTCGTAAACTTCTCAAATTTGCCGATAAATTTCAATTGGTTTCACTTTCCTAGCATTCAAAAAACGAATCACAGATGTGATTTCACAAGCGGCGGGATTTTCAATCAACACCGACATTGTAAACAAGCACAACAAAGCGTATGTGGCTGACAGCGATCTCAAAATGGCGCACGTTTCTTCTCCTTGATACAGAGCGTCTACTGCGCATGTGCGGAACAGCGCTGCAGCGGAGATAAATTGAAACGGAACTTACTTTCTGGACGTACCTCGTACATATCAGTTTGAATACCGCGACATAAGTGCTAACCACAAAACAAAAGAAATAAGAATAAAATGCATAATATACTAAGGTGATTATGGAATAGGCAACAAGTGAAACCGGCAAAAACACCAGAAGGCCACTGCACAACTAAATTCATCCGTGTGTCATACACTGTGTCATGTTCACCAAAGAGCCCATTGATACGATAGCTGTCCCAGAAGTCCCGACCTAACAAAGAAAGCACAAAATTTGGGGAAAAATATCTTTATTTCTCTACATAGTCTCCTTCAGCTCAATATCTTTTCCCAGCTTCGATACCCTGTTTATAGTGAGAATTATCGAGGTTTACAAATAGCCATCAACTGCAGACTCCACGTCTTCATTGTTTGCAAATCTTCTACCACCAAGCCATTTCTTCAATAAAATAATCAGAGGGAGCTAATCTGGCAAATAGGGTGCACGAGGAAGCAATTCGAACTTTGTCATTGATTTTGACCATGGCGATAATGGACATGTGAACTGGTGGATAGTCTTCTTGGAACAACACCTTTTTCACTAAATGCGGCCTATTTTGCTCGATTTCATCACTCAGACGCTGTAACAGGTTCGCATAAGATTCGCCATTGATTATTTTTCCCATTTTGAGACAATCAATGAAAATTATGCCGCATGCGTCCCAAAAAACTGACGCCATTACCTGGCCCACAGATAGAACTGTCTTCGCCTTCTTTGGAGCCGATTCTGCCCTTCCAGTCCACTGTTTTGATTGTTCCTTCGTCTCAGATATGAAGTGATGGACCCGAGTTTCACCTATTCTTATGAGTTGATGCAAAAACTCAGCTTTTTTGCAGCGAAACGTTGCCAAACACTCGACTGAAACATCCTCACGACGCTGTTTTTGTTCTATTGTGAGCAAACGCGGCACCCACCATGCACACAACTTTCTCATATCCAAATGTTCAGGCAGTAAGCGATGTAAAGAACTTTTTGAAAAGTTTGCAATGTGTGCTAGCTCGCTTACTTTCAATCAATGGTCATCCAATAACATTTTGTGGATTTTATTTACAATTTTTGGACTGGTAACCTCATTTGGTCGACCACTGCGATATTTGTCTTGGCAGCTCGTATGGCCGCGCTTAAACTCTGCCACCCAATTGTAACTCTGCCATATTGTAAACGAAGGAGCAGACTCCACCAAAGTAGAATCTAGCTCATCTTTAATATTAGTTGGACTAAGACCTTTCAAATGAAAGTATTGTATCACATAATGATGACCAGTTTTATCCATGTTTACAAATTCGCTGAGAGCATTCTCTAATGATGGCTGTCAAGCAAATGCTAAACAATATAAAATCGTCACACTTCAAACTTAGGCGTTTTAAGGTTGGTACTTTTACCATTATTCTTGTTTGAAACAACAACAACAACCACTATTTATACGTCAGGTCGGGTATTTCTTGTACAGCTCCTGTAACATTTCGATATTATAGGAGCTTTATACAAGCTATATTCTATATTCTATAGCTTGTATTTGTCTCTTTTTTTATAGCATTCTAGTTGCCAAATTAATGGTAAAAAAACTTATATTTTATATGCAGGAATAATAAACCATATTTTGATGGTATTTTTCATTTTAGTCATGTTTCATTTGTTTATTCTACTAGTTGTTTAAGGTTTTGAAAATTACTTTACTTTTCAGCTTCTTCATGTTGACGTTTTAAATTTCATGTGGTGTCACATAATTATTTTATTTGCCCTCATTGGAGCAATTTTATTTAATTCTTCTAAATGTTATCTCCATGTGATTTTAAGTTCATGAAGAAATAAGTTTCTAAAATCATAAAAATCGATAAATAAATGAGAAAGTGTAATACAAACTTTAGTATTTCCTGGTTTGACACTATTTTCTTGCGTTAGATCAAAACTATTTCTGCCGCAGTTTCTTTAAAAACCTGATACCTTCCATGGCGTATCCTTTCTATAACAAACTATTTATATAAAGCTTATTCTCTTATCTTCTGCATGTTAATCATGATAAACCATCTTCAGAAGTGAATTTCGCATTGTGTCTTCATATGGTTATACTGCCCACATTGTTAGTACTTAATTAGTGTTGATGTATGGTGTGTGTGGGAAAGACTTTCTATATAGCTTCTTTGACGTGTCATCGAGTGAAAACCGGCGACATATAGAAGTAAAGAATGAGTCCACCGTATCTGATGCAAGGATCTCTTCAGTTATCTCATACCAGTTTAGTGGAAGTTAGTTCTCTGGCTGCCTCAGCGTCACTGCCTCAGGGTTTGATGTCGGTAGAGCTCTTGATCTTTCTCAGGGTGGAAACAAGAAAGAATGTAGGTATGGATACTGGATTTAGAATTAAAAATAGAGGATCCTTTTCCACTCTAATGTTTTATTCCTCGACAAAACATCAAATACTTTAGGTGAATTATCTTGACAAGTAGTAATACTGCACATTTCTCTTAACACTTTAAATATATGAAGATAGTTACTGTTTATACTTGAATATGAAACTCTTTACATTTTAATCCTAGTTAACAATTTACACTTATCTCGCACTTTAAAAATTTAAGCGCCGAATTCTTATGTAAAGTGACGTGGAGTACTCTTCTGAATGACAGGACAAACTGTACAGATTCTGAAATTGGATCTTTTTAAATAGCCCAAGAGGCAAAATGTCTGCCTTAAACTTTCTTAAAGATGATTGGCTATTATTTTCCGCCAAAACTTACGCTCGGCGTCACTATACCACGTGGTTTTATTGTGTTTAGATCACGTGACTCATGGATACAAAGTAAAATACCCTGCTTGGTAAATATTAGGGACTTTTACCGACTTAGCAATTGCTACTCTAATGCACGCACATGAAGTATAGAAAATCTACAAATTCCCCAGGTTTTTGCAGACAATAGGTGCTTTTTGTTAAATCCAGCTGCATAGTTTGGCAGCTCTGCCTTGAAACACATTAAGATAACTAAAGTTACAATTTATGAAAGATATACAAGAAAATAAAGTAAATCACTTACACAAAATTTAATTAGAGTAATAAAATTATTGAGGATTGTTTATAGACCTTTGATATTAAAATAATAATAATAATAATAATAATAATAATAATAATAATAATAATGATAATTATAGAGCAGTGACGTCAAGAATTACCGTCTCAAGATAAAGCAATAATATTCTTAAAATCATATTCAAAATTGATTCCTAACGTTGAACTTATGTATGATTTACAGTGCCAAATGTTGTTTTACTAGTCTGCCTTAGTGTTATTAAAAGATGACAGGCAATTATGTTAGCAGCAAATTGGCTAAAGTACGAATCAAATAAAATTACTAAATTGTTTCCATACATCCCTTTGAAAGCGATAGAGAAATATTTTAAACGCTCTCGAAATACGAATAATATATTTCCGTTTAAGAAAGGTATAAATACTTCAAAATTGCAAACAATAACAAAGAATACCTCGGAAATAGTTAACTCCAGCCAAAAAGGGTATAAGCATGAGACAGATTGTTGCTTTAACACATCTACATTTGTCGTATAGTAAGTTTTGTCTGTCTCCTATATGCACACGTCATCTAGAAGGAAGAGGACTTCAGAGCTATTCCAAAAAAAAAAAAAAAAAAAAAGAAATCAAGATATGCGTTTTATTTGTCATGTAAGTAAATACCTTTAATATATGGCATTTTAATAAAAATCGTTGTGGCCATTTTTTAGAACATCAACATTAAGAAAAACTTTATGTAAAAGATAGTTTGTGATAGGGGGATTTTATTAAAAGTCTTCGTGCCGCGCAGAATTCTTGGAAGTTTGGTGTTTAACACACTTTCATTTTTTAATTATAAACAGGCAGGCAGACACACACGCTGATTTTTTTTTTTACATTTTTTTTAATACAAGTGGGGCCTATATCGCGTATTTCCAGGAATCAAAATGCTTGTGGAATGCAATAAATAAAAACGTTTGTTCTTGCTCTATACTACAGAAATGTTATCTAACGTGATACGGCACAGTATGTTTATGTCATAATAAAACAAATAAAATAATTAAATAAATATAATTTACTCTTGAATATTGTATAGTGTGAAATTGATTGTGACTCGAACTGCCTATAATGTAATATGCTTCCATCTAATTGCTTCCTCTAATTCACATATTTGCCTATATTTTCTGGATAATTTGACATTTGTAGTACTCTACTTTAATGGTTTTATTGAGGTATTTTTACTTTCTCTACACTTACTATGTACATAGTGTATAGAGAAGGTATTGCACTCCACCCAAAAATTCCTTACCGAGATTTCAACGGAAATATATGTTTTAGGGTCCCCTGTATCAAATTTTTTTTTTTCACAAAAAGGTCCTTGTGTGTGTGTGTGTGTGTGTGAGAGAGAGAGGGAGAGAGAGAGAGAGAGAGAGACAGACAGAGAGAGTGTGTGTGTGTGTGTGTGTGAGAGAGAGAGACAGAGAGAGAGAGTGTGTGTGTGTATGTGTGTCAGTGTGTCCGTGTGTCTGTGAACATGATAACTCAAAAACGAAAAGTCGGTTAAATACCAAACTTGATATTTAAGTTTAGTATCTTTCCAGGGATGCGACACGAAGATTTCGAGAAAAATCCCCCACCCCAAACTACCCTTTACATGGAACTTTTTTCGCAAATTTTGATTTTCTTAAAAATGGCTCTAACGATTTTCATTAAAGTTTCATATATTAAAGATATTTACTTGACAAATAAAATATACATCTTGAATTTTCTTGGAATAGCCTCTGAAGACTACTTTATTCTGGATGAATTTAACGAAATTTTGTATAACTGCTAAAATATAAGTGATAGACAAAAACTGACAACACAAAAAAGTAGAGCACGTTAAAACACACACTTTATGTTGTATACATTTGTTTCGTGGAGTTGATCGTTTTTGAGATATTTCTTGTTTTTGGTTTCAGCTGTGAAAAGCTTGCTTATTTCATACAGGAATTTTCAACTCCTATCGATACAAACAAAGGAACTTCAGTCACATAGCTACCAGCTTTAGCCTATCACTTTAACGTATGGTACGCCCTTATTTCGCTTCTACTTACAAGGAAGCAAGTAATAAGAATAATTCTGCTAATTTTTTCTCGATTACCGTGTAGTAAATAGAAGCGTAAACTTTTTAACAAGAATTTGTTGCAGAGATGTAGAGAAAGGTATGTGAATGGAACACATCAGATTTTTTAAGATTTCTGTACAATCAGGTGATTTTTGTGCAAAATTAACCTATGTACTTCGCTCAGAACACAGCCATTAAATCTCCGGTAAAAATTAAATTGATACAAACAGCACAGGAAATAGACTGACGACATTTTTGTATTTTCCTTCTTGTAGCTAATGCCCAGTAAGGGGGGGGGGAGAGACATCTTATTAACTAACAACACAGTTTTAAGCGAAAATAAACAAAGAAGCGAGGTAAGATTAATGAAGTTTTCCAGCATTTTCGCTATTTTTTGTAATCACGAACTTCTACTTCAAGATTAACGGTAATTATAAAAAGTAGGAGAAAGTTTCGATCCTTATTTTTATTTCTTGAAGAAACTTTTTAAAGTTACTATATAATATGAAGCAGACGAGTTAAAGGGCACGTCCTTCTTGGTAATTATAAATTTTACAAGAAGTTAGTTGTTGAGCGATTTGAACCACTCACTGATCCTCTAAAATGTAAGGCTTCCATAAATATATCAGATCTGTCTTTAAAGTCACCTTTCAAAAGGAATTTCTGGCCAAAAACTCAACAAATTTCATCGAACAACCTGATCTAGCTCCTGCTGGTTTCTTTATCTTTCCAAAACTCAAGTTACCTCTTCGAGGTACCCGTTTTCAGTCGATAGAAGACATAAAGGAATATTCGCGGCGAAAATTGATATCGATTCCTAAAAGTGCCTAAAAAAATGTTTTGATGATTGAATTATCCGTTGGCATAAATGTATAATTTCAGAATGGGCCTACTTTGAAGGCGATAAAATAAAATTGGATGAACAATTCATTTTTTGTTTTTGTTTTATTGGCAAATTCCCGGAACCTTCTTGACACAGTAGTATATTTTTTAACGAAAACAAACGATAACATTTACTTTACTATGCAACGGGCGTTGAAAAAATCCATTAAAATATTCACTTTGGATCTGTAAAGGAATTTAGTAGTTCTTTAAGTTAGTTTCTGGTTTATAATTCTCAGAAGGACATATGCGCGGAACTTTTTAGCTTCACATACCCAGGTCCCGGGTTCAAACCCAACGGAGGACGATCAACTTTTTTCGGTAGGGTTCCGTGTCGTAGATTTACGTAAAAGAACCTCAAGTCTAATACAAGAGGCCTCTGAGTAAACTTCAGCGGTCTTTCACGCCCAGTATAGAATGGGATGCTGAGAATCACAGCAATTAAAAAACATCCATAAGAAAAGCTCCATTTAATTTAATTTCTGATGTAAGGTTTCATGCACAACACAGTTGTAGGACTAATATAACGAAGCTCACGCGCAAGCGTGAGACAAGACCATTCACAACGGCCGTTGACGTAACTCAAGAAGTTACTTTAGATTTCTAATTCATGCGGATATCTTCCGAGTGCACCACTAGTTTCAAATTGAATAGCATAATAAATAATATTAAAATAAAGATAGAAAGAATTTTAAGTAAGTAGAACACAAAAGGTGTCGCATAAAGAAAACATAAGATAAACATCTGGTAGCGGCATTTACCATGGCAAACCACGGCCCTATGGAAGAGAATCACATTTGTAAAGTAAATTATGGCCTAAAATATCAAATCCAAATTGTGTCTTCTTTAGAAGCTAGTATTTCGTGGAGAAAGGAAAGCAGAATACTTTCTCAATGTACGCCCCCACGAACGTTTTTGTTACGTAGCGCTGTGCGGACTATATGAATGCTTACGTTAAATAGTGTAAGTACACAGGCTTATGCTTACACTGCGCTTACATGGTGAATTAAAGAACGACGTCACTATTAATACATTGAAAAAATTAGGAAGTAAAGTTAAATACAAGTTTAAGAGTTAAATGGTTTGTGAGCGCACCGTTAGATTGAATGACATAATAAATAATCATAAACTTAAAATCCACCCCAACATTATTTAAATAAATAGGACATAAAGATGCTGCGTCAAACAAATATTAGATCAGCATATGGCGTCGGACACCATGTTTATAAAATAGATGGCGTAAATCTCGAAATACAGTAGCCATTCCGTTACCTATCGCCTTAACGCTCACGGCTATTCGAACCGCTTCTATTGTGGTGTCTGAGAAAGGGATATGAAGACCGGTTTAGGGACTACAGGAGGAGTGGCACTAAGAATTTAGGGAATGTATAACACCAATTAACATTTTGTACAGGTTTAAAAATAAAATTAGGATTATAACTTTATAGCTTAAATTTTTCGCAACTGCTTAATTTTAAATTACGTTAACAATTCTCATTTTATATTGATTTGCATGAAATTACAGCTGCTGTTGTTATTTTTAGCGTCAGGCTATTTATTCCATTGCTCCTCTCGACAGAAACAATTCGATATTCAGCGGTTCCTAAACATTTGACAAACATACAGAGCAATGGGGAGAGATCGTACCGAGGGCAATGTAATGATTTTGGCGTTAACAAACTCTGGTTCGTATATTTCTTTACACCTCTCGTAAAAACGGCTAAAACGCACGAAAAAATCGGGAGTTTAAATTTAAACGTAACTGTCGTTATTTGCAAAACAAATTTCGCTAGAGTATTTAAACTGCGATGCCTAACAGGAATCAGTAGCACAAACTCGCATGCTGGCATGCGGTCACTTTTACATTGTGGTGCGTCCCTGGACCTGTGAGGCAAAACATTTGTAATTAAGCCCTGGGATAGTTGTGGGTCAGTTTTTCAAGCGGTCCAGGCTCAGTGTGACACGGCGAACATTATACATGAGTATATATCTCGCCGTAACATGTGTTTTCACACAAACAGATATTACTACGTTTCATAAATCTGCTGTCCTGGCAATATTACAGACAGGCACCGTGCCATGTTTTGCAATTTGTTAGTTTTCTCTGCAATCATTTTTATAGCCCCTCCGGTATGGCAGTTATTAAATCAGTGTTTACATGTTTTATTAGCTCTTTTATTTCTTTGCTGTCAGAGTTTTTGCAGCCTTTTATCGTGTAGGAGTTAATGCGTTCACTCCGAGTTACTCAAAACTTCGAGTGTTACGATTAAACTGAGTTCGATAACACCAAAACTTTAAATGAATACTTAAAAATGTTATGCCTAATTACGTCAAACATAATTTTAAAGACTAAGTAGGCATATTTTCACCATATTGCTTATTTCGCGTGGATGTTCTTAAATGTAATGGTCAACACCGTTTTGTTGAAGCTAAATTAGTCTGCTAGTTAGTGCTTAGCTTTATCCTTAAACGCTAAGATATTGAGATGAGGCTTTAAGACCTGTTACTTCACTGGTGTGAACTAGTTCAATTTCCCCTACCACTTCAATTTCTTCGGTATGTGGTGACGTAATGTAATGTGCATGAAGCAGCTTTTCCAGTCCACTGTACTTCTATAGAGTCAAACTCAAGATGAAGTAGCACTCTCTTTACAATTGTAGAACTGCATTTGTTTTCGCCAAACAAACGCACTCAGCAAACAAATCAATAACTAACTTATTCACTCGTGATGACGCGATTTATACAGTGTCGGCGAACGTTTTAAGCTGTTCTGGAGGCGAGGGGAAGGGAAACTTCCAGAAGATGATTTACTTTTACTTTGTTTTAATAATTTATTTACATAGCCGAAAAGTTACATATCTAAATCCATACTTTCGAACATACTCTTCTTTTAGAAAATATATTGCATAACGTTAAATAATACTTTTGACCTCATTTCAAGAAGTAATAGATTAGAATAATCACTACATTAAGTCAAAAATGGTTTGAAATTCTTGGTAAAAGTATATCCATATCATTTTATAGTTTTATTTTGGAATAAAAATTGCAAGTCATTGATGGATCGCCGATGATTCCAGAGACCATTAAGGGAGAATGTTCAAAACATGTCCACAACAACAAAGTAAGAGGTTATTGTTGTGAATATTTATTACTTATATTACATTGATTGCCTTTAAATTTATTAATTTTAAAAAGGGATGTTGTGTTAATTTGGTTTTAAATTTTGATCGCACGGTCTGAGCAACATACCAAAAAATAAATGAGAAGTGAGTATCGAATTTAAGTTATCTTTATGTATATCTATCTACATGTATATATATATACGTTTCATAATTCCTATTATTTGTGTTTTTGTTGTTGTTTGTTTTACAACAACTGTTACATGTTACATGATGTAGAGACTATGGTATGAAACAATTTAGTCTTTCTATAAACCTTTCAGAAGTTTATTTTCTCTGACTACTTCCGAATTTTAAGAGGAATTGAAATACCTTATACGTAATTTTATCTTGCTTACCTGTTCATGCACGTACTCTAATTGTTACATGATTGCTATCTTTACTATTCTATTTGCCAGTGGTTTCACATTCAGCTTTTGAATTACCTTTAAGTTCCACTATTTCTATGGCCACGATGGTGAAGATATTGAATAAACTCTGCACTTGAAAAGAGGCATACGTTTCTGAAGGTTAAAACTAATAAAAATATATTTCGAAAGTGGTTAATATCACAAATAATGAGACATTAATTTCGTTTTTTTAACTAGGTCTATCTTTTTTTAGTGAGTTTTGTCCATATCTTACTGTTTACAAGTTTATACCAAATTGTGCTAAATTCTTTCTGGATTAAAAACTTTACAGTTATTCATACAAAACTCATGATACAAATTTTCTTTTCATACAAATAAGTTAAATAGAATTTTTAATCAAAATCGTTGAAATTATGTTGAAGAAAATAAAGAGTAATATTAATTATACATGTTAACGGTAATTTGGGGTGGGTAGATTTTCCTGTATATAGAACCGCATTATTGGAGGATGCTGAGCTTAAATACCAAGTTGGTACATAAAATAATTTTCGTTTTGTATTCATAGATAAATATAACATTTTTCTAAAAAGGCCTCTTTTTCTGGATTTAGGGGACGACTTTACCTCCCGTCGCTACGGCGCTCGCTCTGGCTCCTATATTGCAACTGTACGCTCAGAATTCCAATGAAACTGAACTACTATAACCTTCCTTATATAGCTGCGGAAGATGGGCCAAGAAATTTCCAGAAGTCATTATTGGCACGTGTAAATTATACTCAGATGTGACCTTTCACAGCTGCTTTGATGTAAAGCATCCGTCGACCACACAGGGTACAGGCGTGAGAATTCGGCTTGTAGTCACAATGTCTAATGTTTAAGTGGAATGCACTTCCTGTGCTTATTATTGGTAAGTAGCTGTTATTACAGGAATTGAAAAGATCATTCAATGACAATTATGGCTACAAAACATCAGTATAAGAGAAGGTCTTATATTTTATATTTTCAGAATCGTCCACTAATAAAACACTGAACATAGACAAACATTAATGAGATTTTATAATTAAAGAGCATAACTACAGAATAACAACGCCGTTTCTAATAAATTTTGCTTTCTTTTCATTCCACACAATGACTCTGAAAACTATAATATTTTAAATATATACGCACGTTACTCCCAGAATATTTAGTGAAATGAGATTAACAATTTATTTTCCATTGGAAATATAGTTAGTGTCTTCCATAAGTGTTTAAATGTCTATGAACAGGCTTATGTAAATTACCTTTATAATATTATGTTTTGTTAGAAGAGAATCCATATTAATGTTAACTATAGAAATACCTAGACATAAACAATTCATATTTTACAATCAACCGAATGGTAATACTTTCTGTTATGGGTACTTATAAATACATTTTATTATTTCAGAATGTTATATTCTAGTTCGAGCACTTTCACAAAATAAAATAGATTAATAGGCTACAAAAAACTTTACGTAAAGCTCTAAGAAATGGTGACTGAAAGTAAAGCAATGAAAATAAAGATATTATAATTTTTGCTTAATCATTTTAAGAAGAAAAAAATTGACGAAATTACAGTCGCATAGCTTTCTCTAACAATTCTTCATCAAACCATTCTTACTTCATGGTAATCCAGCTAAACATTTGCATAAATTATTTTATTACTTTTTCTCTTGTAGACTAGGGGAATAAAATATTTTAAGATCTGGTTGCTATATGATGGTATTAAATGTCATTGCCTTTGTTTGATCAGCCGCAAGAAAAATAAATAAACATATCCCATTTGCAGAAAGTATAAACATTTTAAAAAGTAATACGTATAGATATATTCATAAAATTAAATTGCAACTAAGCCTAAATATGAATGAAATAGTGTATTTATTTTAATACCAGTAGACATAACCTGATCTTCATCCATAGACCGACCGTGCTTCCGTAATACATAAAATAATCAGCAATATTAAAAACAAAAAATGATAAGAGTGAAGACGAAAACAAAAAGACAATGATATTTATATACAGCATCTGTTTAAAGCACACAACAAACTGCAATCCGTTTCACGATGCATCAATGTATCCTAATATAATAAATGCATTAAGAGAGATACATGTACACAACACTTACTCCACAACAGTACAGGGATTATTTATATATATAACATTAGAATCACTTTTAGTTCTTCTTATCACCCCACATTATCACTCAGATTTCAGCTGCCTCGCCTTAAGCAGAAATTTACCTATCTCCCCCGCATCTTTCACGCCTGCCAGTAACGCCCAACATAGCTACAATAGGATAAGTATTTCGAGCGCTGCACACCAAATGTGTGTTTTGCGTTTGCTGCTGCTATGAGTAACATGGCCACGGGTCTTGTGTGCAAACGCTGTAAAGCGAAAGTAGTGAATGGGATAAAGTGCATAAGCTGTGCTAATATATTTCATGTAAGCTGTGCAAAATTAACGAGCAACATTGATGTTGTAAATGAATCTACTTATAAGTGCTGTGACATTATCAGTGAAAATGATAAGAAAATTAAAGTTGTGGAAGACGTAGAGCTAACTGATGCTCTTAGTGATATTGCTACTAATGATAATAAGGTGGACATTAAAATTGTTCAGTACATAATAAATCAGAAAGACCAAATTATTTTGGAATTGCGAGAAAAAATAAAAATTTTAAGTGATCATGTGTCTGTGCTAAAGATGATTCCTGGGTTAAAGGAATGCCAGGTTAACAGTGATACTAATGATAATGGTGGATTAAAAAATATTACTGAAAGTGGTGATAATGATTCATGTGTTATTGCCAGTGAACTACAAAGTGGTGAAATGGGGTCAGATTCTAATGGGTTGCCGAATAAAGGCCAATCTAAAGTGTCAAATAATGCTGGTAAAATGGATAGCTCGATTAATTCTAGCAATAAAGAGGTATGGTCAAGAGTTATTGGAAGAAAATCCAAACGCCCAGTGATAGTAGGTAGTAATACAAATGAAAATAGCGAGTTGAGTTTGAAAGGTGTACTTAAGACTATATCCTTGCACGTATGCAGGCTCTCGCCTGAAACGTGCTCTGAGCAGTTATTAAATTATTTGAAACCAAGCTTTCCAGAAGTTAAATGTGAAAAGCTGAATTCAAGGTATCCTGATTTATATGCATCGTTTAAGGTTGATATCTATGAACACCATCTTGATACTGCATTTGATCCGAAATTCTGGCCAAATGGTGCATGTGTACGTCGTTTTTTATACGGAAGGCGGACACAGGAATCTCCGCCTCAAACTTAAGCTCAGAAGAAACCAGTATGCAATTATCGAAGCGTAATACTTTTTTGACTTTGCTGTTTTTGAATATTCAAGGCTTAAATGGTAAAATAAATATTCTTATGGACTTTCTGGTAAATAAAACATGCCATTTTATTTGTATTTGTGAACACTGGCTGAATGATGCCTCAATTCAGTTAATTAATATTGCTGGTTACAATAGAGTTTGTTCTTATACAAGATCTCACCAAACACATGGGGGAACTGTAATTTTTGCAGTATGCAATATTGCCTGTAGGAGCCTGGACATGTCAGACTTTTGCTGTGATAGGCATTTTGAAGTTTGTGTTTTGATAGCAGATAGTGTTAAAACTATTGTTGTTAATATATATCGTACACCTAATGGTGATACGACTATATTTTTAACCAAATTAAATGAGCTTTTAGTATATTTAACTAAATGGTCAGGTTATAAAGCTATTATTGGAGGTGATTTTAACTCTGATTTTGATATTACAGCTGACAGAAATACCGTAGTTAACTTTAAGAACCTATTGTGCCAGTTTGGGCTAAATTATCATAATGACAAACCCACAAGAAACAAAGCTTGCCTGGACAATGTACTAAGCAATTTTTCTATGCTTGACTGTACAGTTGAACTTCAGAATTTTTATTTTTCTGACCATTTAGCTTTATGGTTTCATTGCTTTAAAAGCGATTTTAATGACATATTAAAAAGTAATAAACAAATGTTAAGTTACAGAAATTTTTCTTCTAGTAATTATGATAAATTTATTAATATTGTTGGACAAATCGACTGGGATATATATTTTAGTAGTATGCACTATACCGCAGAAAATATTTTTAATGCCTTTTTTAAAATAATCTATGACATTTTTAATTTGTGTTTTTATAAAAAGTGTACAATGAACAAAAAAGTTTACTCTGGAAACAAGATTCAGTTATCTGATGAATTAAAACAGCTTAAAATCAGGCTTAGGATTTATTATGATATGTTTAAACAATCAGGTTCTGAAGTGGCTAAGCAAAGATATTATCTAAACAGGAAATTCTATAAACAAAAACTAGAAGAGAATAAAATGATGAAAAATATTAGTTTGATACAGAATTCAAGAAATAAAAGTAAAACTGCTTGGTACCTAATTAATAAATCAAGAAATTGTGGAAATAGTAGACCTGTCATTCCAGTATCTGCTGAGACATTTAACCAACATTTTATAAATTCTGTGGAAACTACTAAATCAAAAATTAATGTATGTAGGACGACACATGATGTACTTTTAAAAAATTGTGCAACTACAAATGCTGTCTTTTTCTGGAAAGTCATTACTGCCAATCAAATATTAGAAATTGTATCTAATTTAAAAAGTTCTAGAAGTACTGATATTTATGATATGTCAAACAATTTTTAAAGAGGATTATTGACGTAATTCTTTACCCACTTACACATTGCGTTAATCTTTGTTTGCAAGAAGGAATTTTTCCTGATTGCCTGAAAATTGCTAAAGTAATTCCTGTGTATAAAAAAGGAAGTGCATATGAAGCTGCAAATTATAGGCCAATATCTCTCATTCCTGTAATTGGAAAAATTTTTGAGCACATTATGTTTGAACAAATAAATACTTTTTTCAAAAACTTTGACTTGTTTAACAAAAATCAATATGGCTTTTCTAAAGGTAGAAATACTACTGCAGCAATACAAAGTTTGGTCGATATAATACATTCCTCATTTGAAAGTGGTGAATATGTATTAGCTAATTTTTGTGACTTGAGTAAGGCTTTTGATTCCATTGATCATAATATCTTATTAGAAAAGCTTTCTTATTATGGCATACAAAATACTCAATTGAATCTCATTAAATCTTATTTATTTGGTAGAAAACAATTGGTTTATGTAAATAGTCAATGTTCATCTATGTCCCACATAGCAAGTGGTGTCCCGCAGGGTTCTGTTTTGGGCCCATTGCTATTTTTAATTGCAGTTAATGACTTACCAAGTAATATACCTACAGATACCATAATGTTTGCAGACGATACTACTTTTATATCAAATGGAAATGACCCGAATGAATTGAATAATCACTATAAAGCCATAATGTCTAAAGCTTCGGAATGGTTTGAAGCTAATAGTTTATTTTTAAATAAATCCAAGACTATCTCTGTTTTATTCACTTTAAAAAGGATAACAGACAACTTAGCATTACAGTATCAGACAAGTACTAAATTCTTAGGTGTATATATTGATAACCAATTATCGTGGACCACCCATATTGAATATTTAAAAAAGAGACTGTCTAGCATTATATTTTTAATTCGTAATTTGAGAGATTCTATCCCAATTGAATACGTGAGAAGTATGTATTTTGCTTTCTTTGAATCTGTAATCAGATATGGTCTAATTCTTTGGGGTGGTGCTAACAAAGTAAATGACATTTTTTGTCTCCAAAAGAAAATTATTAGGATAGTTAAAAAAAGTTCCTATATAACCCCATGTAGACCCCTATTTATTGAGTTAGGCATTTTAACTATTTATAATCTTTATATTTTAGATACTTTAGTATATATACATGCTTCTTGTCATAGACATATTTTGAGGATGGATATTCATAGCTATAGTACTAGATATAGGTCCAATGTAAACATTCCATATTATCGACTAACAAAATCTCAGAATAGTTATCAGTACTTAGGTATTAAGCTGTATAATAACTTGCCTGATAGTGTTAAATGTTTAAACATGCAGAATTTTAAGTCCAGAATATATACATGGTTAGTCAAACATCCTTTTTATTCTATACATGAATATTTTAATGATAAATTTTGTGATCTTGTTTTGTAATTTATTATGACAAGGTTATTGTACTGCTTTCAACAGACTATGTCAATGCCTGTATAGTGCTTTTAGACATATAAAATTAAATGAAATGAAATGAAAATGAAGTACAGAACTTTAAACACATTAATCTAACTAAGAAAACCTACTAATCAAATAGATAATAAAATAATATTAATTATTATAACAATTTCTGAAGTTATAATAACATTTATTTTACACAAACTGTGTGTTTTAACGAAATCTAAACTTTCTGTCCATTTCTTTCACTTGACTGGTGGCGCTAATTCCATCCAGAATGACGACTTCAGAGGCTATTCCCAATAAATTCAAACTATTCATCCTATTTGTCATATAAACATATTTAATAGTTGATATTTTAATAAAAAATATTTGCACATTTAAGAAGAAAAAATCAAAATTTTAAAAAGTAATTGCAAGCCAAGCGTAGTTTGTGAATGATTTTTCTTAAAAATCTTCGTGTCACTTCTTTGGAAGGTGCAGAACTTCAATACTAAAGTTTTATTTTTTGAGTTAAACTGTACATATACACACATGCGCCCGGACGTATACCTAAAACCGCTTTTAATAAGGGGATCTCACAACGTGTGCTTTCGGTGAAACCTCGTTATCATATTTTTGGGTGGGATGCAATACCTACGTATTATAGAAAGTACAAATACTAAATGCTAATGTAACTTCAGATTTACGAGTGTTTCCTTTCATATTAGGTATAACATAGTGTTATGAGTAACAATAAATGTTGCATGACAACCTCCGTGGTCGAGTGGTCAACGAGCTGACTTCTCACCCGGAGGTCACTTTGCATGGAGCGCTTGAGAAAACTTAGGTGGTTTAAAAAAGGAAACCCATATAAAGAAACATCTCGAAAACGGTCCATTCTACAAGAAAAATATTTATGGCGTACATTATGTGTTTTAAGGAGCTCTAAATTTTTTTGTGTAGTAAGATTTTGCCTTCTGTTACGGTTTAACCGTTATGAAAATTCTGCAAAAATCTTCCGGAATAATGAGGTCTTCGGAGGCTATTCCTAGAAAATTCAAAATCTACATTTTATATTTCAAATAGATATCTTTAATACATAGTATTATAATCAAAATCGTTAGCTATTTTTAGAAAAACAAAACTTTCAAAAGATTTCCACGTGAAGGGTATTTTTGGTAGTTTTGAAAATCTTTGTGATGCATCCTTGGAAAATACTTAACATAAATATCAAGTTTGTCATTTAACAATATTTTTCTTCTTGGCCATAGACTACACGGATATTTCTCTAAAAATGCTTTTTCGGACTCAAGGGACCTTAAAACATATATTTTCTGTAAACTATTGGCCTCGTATTCTTGGGTGGAATATAATACCTTCTCTAGCTATTATGTACATTGAATATACATTCCCTACGTGCTAGAGAAATAAAAATGGATATATGAAATAAATGGAGAAAAGCAACTCTCAGAACGAAAACCTTGCAGGAGCAGGAAACTCGAGAAATTATTCATAAGCATGAGTGAATCGCCTTTAGAATGAAAGTAACCAGCGTAGTACGTTAATGAAGAATAAAATAGAATAAAGTTAATTTCCATATTTGTTATTTTGCGGAGACATGAAATATATGCGCATTATAAATGTAGATTGAAGAGAAACAATGGAACGAAGGCAAGCAAATCTAATTCCTAAAATAAGATAAAGCTTTAGGCATAAAATGAACTTAAAAATGGCAGCAAATCTTATAATGAATGCAAACAAAGACCTAACTAAAGAAATGAAATTGGAACTGGAGCAATGTGCGCACTCGCATACACTGGCGTTCCGCATGCCAAAATACGCATACCGGGAAAACTAAATTCGGGAGAAAAGGAAAAGAAAGTGCCTTCTTGTGGACGTGCTCCTGGTCTAAGAGTGACGCATGCGCGGGTTCGCAATACGGAACGTGACGAGCATGCTCTGGGAAAGGAAGCAAAAGGGGCATGCCGCGACTTTATCTGGAAGATTTAGGACTCAAGTTACGTGTGTCTGTCTGTCTTTGCATGTGCGAGCACCCATATCGAGAGTCTTAGTGATTCTTCTTGGCGCCTACCCACCATTTAATTGTGTTTCAGCAGCAGAAATGTATAATTCATTGTTGAGGTAGCGGTTGTCGATTGTGGGAACTCCTACGTGTTACGCAGATAATATTATAGATGCCTTCATTTGTCATTTATGGGAAGTTAATATCATAGAAATTAATATACGTAGCGCACACTTTTAATATGTACATGTATATACTGTTTCAAAAATTCTTCAACTTTTTTTCTCTAAAAAAACCCTTCTATTCTCTAACAAATTCGTTTTTTTTCTCCAAGAAACACCCTTTCTTCTCCGATAAACATAATTTTCTCCAACAAACACCAGTCTTCTTCAAAAAACACTTTTTTCTCCTAGAAACACCCTTTTTCTATTTTCTCCAACAAATTTGATTTTTTCACCAATAAACGCCCTTTTTTCTGTCTCCAATAAACATCTTTTTTCTCTAACAAACGCCATTTTTCTCCAAAAACACCCTTTTTTCTCAAACACTCGTTTTGTCTAAAAAAATTGCCCGTTTTTCTCCAACAAACACGTTGTTTTTTCTCCAACAAACACATTTTTTTTTCTCCAACAAACACATTTTTTTCTCCAAAAACATATTTTTTTTCTCCAACAAACATATTTTTGTTCTCCAACAAACATAGTTTTTTTCTCCAACAAACATCCTTTTTAACCAACAAACATCCTTTCTTCTCAAACACTCTCTTCTATTTTTTCACCTTCAACAAATATTCTAATTACAATCAAAATCTGCTTACGGATAACTTTCTTCAATACTTTTCTAACAATTCTGCCGAATAATTACTTTTCGACGTTCGCTGCGGCAACGACAGCGGATTGATACGAATTTCCCGCCGAGACTCACTCAACTTTCCACGCGATGCATTCCCACTGAAAAACCGAACACTGGATACGCTTCGTTTCCCTTTTTGTACTTCTCGGTCACGTGAGAATTTCTCGCAGCAGTCGCAAGTGTCGCCAACTCACTCAGGTATAACAATGCCAGGCTTTCACGTCAAGAGCTTTCCGACAACACACGTGTTCACTCACACAAGTGTAACAATCAAGATCTGATGTCAAAAGTACTTGCCGCCGGCACATTCACTAACGCATGTGAAACAATAGGCAAGCCTCACACACACGGCGATTACGGCCGCAGGATGCAGACACAATACAGTAAAACAGATCAAAATTTATCTGATATATAGAGTCATTCAAAAAGCCATTTACAACATTTTGGAAATGATAGAGGAAGACAAGAGGAACAATAATTTGTGATAAAATTGATGTAGATCCACCGTTTTGTCCCTAGAGGCGCTGCTAAAGAGGAGCGGATAGAGTAGTAAGATGTGTTTTTTAAAACTTTGCCCCGTATCTCTTAACTGGCACGCGACTAAATCACCTCCTCTTGGCCAGAAAAAAGGTCCGTGTGTGTGCGTGTGTGTGTGTGTGTGTGTGTGTGTCCATATGTCTGTGAACACGATTACTCTAAAACGAAAAGTCGGTAAAATACCAAACTTGGTATTTAAGTTTAGTATCTTCCAGGGATGCGACACGAAGTTTTTGAGAAAAATACTCTCATGCCAAACTACACTTTTCAAGAAAAAATTTTGAAAATGTTTACTATCTCAAAAATGGCTACAATGATTTTAATCAAAATACCGTATATTGAAGATATTTATATGGCAAATAAAATGTATATTTTGAATTTTCTGGGAATAGCCTCCAAAGACCTCTTTATTCTGAATAAATTTTACTGAATTTTGTTTTACTGCTAAGTCGTAAGAGATAGACAAAAACGTATTACATAGAAAATGTAGATCACGTTAAAACACACAGTTTGTGTAAAATAAGTTTTTTACGTGGAATTGATAATTTCTGAGATATTCCTTGTTATTTGTTTCAGATTTAAAATTCTTAAAGCTTTCTCACACGGAAAGTTGTAAACTCCCGGCTCAACATAGAATCGATTTCAACCACATGGAAAATCATAAAGTAGATAGAAGAATATGATTTTTAACACTAATTTGCTACAGCGATGTAGAGAAAGTCATGTGAAGGGAACACGTCAGATTTTTTATGGTTGTGTTTAACTAATTATTAGCATCTTATTCTAATTTGGGTGTGAAAACCCGACCATTTTTCTGAAAGGTCTGTATTAGGCTTGTGGTTCTCCTACGAGCCATAAAGCTACTTCTTGAGACCACCGGCTTTACTTCCCTTCGTAAGGAAGCCATGCTAATTACTTTTCGCTCGAAAAATTAAAACACCTTCCGTTGGGTTTGAAAATGCAAACCAGAGACTAGCATGTTACGCCTACACGTTTTGCTATCAACGGAGAATGTGAGCGAATCATGTTCACTGCGAGGGATAAAATGAAGGTCGCTTTCGCTGGCGGGTTTTAACTTGAAATAACCCCGTAGAGTTCTGCTACTCTTTTAACGCATGAAGGGATATCTGCATACATCAAATATGGGACAGTTGGGCCAGCTGATGTTATTTAAAACAAATGTAAGTAAAATCTTTTATGCACCAAACCGTGCTTACAATCAGTTGCTAATGAACAAATCTTCAGATTATAAACTTTGCCAGTGACAGCCTAACAAAATGGCAATTAATGCTAGGAAGAAAAAGTCAATTGTTTTTAGTCGTACTAAGGGAAAAGTTCTGCACAGCTATCATATGGGTAGGGAACAAATTGCACTGGTGGACAGCAGCAAATATTTGGGAGTGTGCTTGTCAAGTAATGCCGGATGGGAGGATCAGATAAATTTTACATCTAGGAAAGCTTGGAAGACATTGCACTTCGTAATGAGAACACTGAAGAAGGGAAGCGCAAAGTCCAGAGAAATTGCCTACAAGTCCTTAGTGCGGCTGGTTATGGAATGTGGAGTAGCATGCTGGGACCCATACAGAGTTAATCGATCTGATTTGCTGGAAAAGATAAAGAGAAGGGCTGTAAAATTCATAAAGAGAAGTAAAGATTTTGCGCTTACAAAAGGCGGAGAGAATAAATGGAAGCCGCTAAAAGTTAGGCGTAAAACACATAGGTTAGTCGCACTGTTTAAAGCTTATACTGGTTCAAATTCAGGGGTGAAGTTAGAAAGATGTGAGAAATCCCGGCGAAACGATCATTTGAATAAAATTAAGGGCAGAAGGTACAAAACTGACGTAGTAAAATTTTGCTTTTGTTAATAGAACCATTGAAGAATGGAATGAAGAGCCTGTATTGGTCTTTCAGGGCTGCCCTCTGACCTTATAGAAGTTTAGCTATAATTACTTTACAATGTTTACTTTAATTAATATCTAACATGTCCTCTCTTTAAATTAAAGATCTCAAAAACTATTCAACAGTATTAATGTTGAGGCTTCATAGAAACTGTCATAAACCTGCTGGTAATTGACATAGTATTGCTATACTGAATAATAAGTAGTTAGGTATTTAAAAAAAAAAAAAAAAAAAAACATGTATATATGTATATGTGGGCTGTATTACTATTCTTAAATTAACTGTATGATTATTATTGCAAGAGAATTTTGTACATTTAACTGTGCCAACGGGCAGTACCCGATTTCAGAGAGTAAATAAATTTACATATCACTTTGCTCGGCAATAGATGGACCATCACAGGGAAAGACAGAAGATGGCAGCTTCAGATTAAGACGGCTACACGGAACACAAGTTCATAAGTGCATTAGCCAGGATAACCAGTGTTAATCAGCAGAGAGAACAATCTGATGTGTTACACTCACATAACTTTCTCTAGCTGATCTACAAAATTGTTACAAAAGATTAGCTATTCTTCTTTCTACACAATGCTAATTGAGATAAACAATAGCAGAATGTTATTACTCAGTACCTTGTCATTGCAAATCATTTCTTTGCTTGGCCAGGAATAGAACAAAAGAAATACGGACACTTCCTGTCTCAGAAAAGCATAAGTACTTCGTAATTAAAACCAATTACAAGGAATATCTCGGAAACGGTTATCTTCACAACAAAAACATAGAGGACATAGATTGTGTATTTTGACGAGAACTACATTCTTGTATAGTATGTTTTTGTCTATCTCTTACGGTTTACGAGTTAGGCAAAGTTCAGCAAAATTCACTCAGAATAAAAAGGTCTTTAGAGGCTTTTCCCAGAAAATTAAAGATATACATTTTATTTGCAATATAAACATCTTTAATATATGGTATTTTAATGAAAATCTTTAGAGCCCTTTTTTAGCAAATAAAATTTTTCGAACATTTTTCCATGTAAAGGGTAGTTGAGGTAGAGGAATTCTCTTGAAAATCTTCGTGTTGCATCCTTGGAAGATATTTAACTTAAAGACCAAGCAAACAAATATTTTCAGTAAAATCCTGGTAGAGAATTTTTGTGTGGAATGCAATACCTTCTCTATACACTATGTACATACTACGTGTAGAGAAAGTAAAAATCTCTTGTGTCCAATCACATGATTTTCTTTACATCTCTTCAACAAATTATTGTTAAAAAGCTTAAACTTCTATTTCATTCTAACCGAGATTAATATTAGCAGCAACGCTTTCTTGTAAGCAGAAAGTAAATAAGGCTAAAACCATATTAAAAATTGATTGCCGTGTGGATGGAATCCCTTTCTATGCATTGCCTGGAGTTCATAAATTCCCGTTTGTAAAACGTTTTAAGTATTTTAAAACTGAAACAAATAACAAGCAATATCTCAAAAATGCCAAATCTACGATAAAAATATAAAATGATATAACTTAACTGTTATGCAAAATCCAGCAAAATTCAGTCAGAATAAAGATGTTTTCAGGTACTAGTTTCAGAAATTTCAAGATATACGTTTTATTTGCCATGTAAATGTCTTTATAATACGGTATTTTAATCAACATCGTTAGAACCATTTTTGAGGAAATCAAATTTTTCGAAAAAAGCTCCATGTAAAAGGTAGTATGGGGTGGGCGGATTTTTCTCAAAATCTTCGTGTCGCATCCTTCGAAGATACTAAACTTATATGCCTTTTCGTTTTTGAATTATCGTGTGTCTGAGACACAAGAACACACAGGACCTTTTTCTAAAAAATGCCTTTTGTGCATATAGGCGACCCTAAAACGTTTATTTCCGTTGAAATATCTGTATCAGAGTTTTGGGTGGAATGCGATACCTTCTCTATACACTATATATTTAGTACGTGTAGAGAGAGTAAAAATAATGTCTAAACACTCAAGTGCATACAACGGACCAAAAATGTTTTAAATTAACTCTTAAAACAATGGCGTACTTTATAATAGGGAATACTATGTTATTTAGAAAAAATTGCCTAAACGATTAAGGTCAAAGCGAGGATCATTCCTGGAATGGCTAACTAGGACTTTCAAACCAAGCCACCTCTCCAAGGAGAGAGGCCTATGCCCCCAGGGAACGCTAGTACAATTTACTATCTTGAATATTCTAGTATTTGAAGTCTCGCCGGCATATACGGATTTAAAATAACTCTTGTTTTGAATTGACATTAATATCTCCACTTACTCTTCTACGGACGATTCTTACAAGCCCTTACTTTGCTTTTTGCTGCTTCTTAACCGAGATAAATTTGCTGGCCCCGTAGTTCAGGTGCTATAAATCCTGATTGAATTCGTTTCTCGGCTGGGGGTCGGAATTTTTTTCTCTAGCCAAGATTATTCGTAATGGAATGTGTAAGAAGGGAATGTATGTGTGTTAAGCTAAATATATTGGTTTAATTGTTGTTTACACAAGCCATGTGTAGGATAGGAGTTGGAAAGGTAGAGTTAGACTGAAAAATTGTAATGTCATAGCCGGGATATGAACCATGGTTATCCCTGTCCCTAGCAGGTTGCTCTACCACTGAGCTACCATGGCAACATGCAGGCATTGCATTAAATTTCTCAATTGACTCGCATGTTTCCCGGTAAACCACAAGGTGATTTCAAATTATTTTGTGATGAAATACCCCTATGGCGACTTACAATGTTGTAAGTACTAATAACCAACTATTATGGTTAATTAGTATTGATTTAAATAAATATTGTGATTAAAGGTACTTGACCATAATTGTAAGTCGCCATTGAGGTGTCATCTCAAAATAATTTGACATCACCTTGTGGTTTACCGGGAAACAGGTGAGTCAGTTTAAAAATGTAATGCTATGGCGATAAGTTACCATGGTAGCTCAGTGATAGAGCAATCGGCTAGAGACCGGAAGATTCGTGGTCGAAATCTCGTCTAAGGTATTGAATTGTTTTATCCAAGTTAAATATAGTTCACCAAAAGATAAACATCTACAACAAACAAGTGAACACCACTGCTACGAGAAATTGTTCCAAAAGGAAAGACGCCGATAAGACCAAAATTACATATAAATAAAACAAACAATAAATAAGTAAACTTACATAACACATCTTCACACGTGGTTATAGGTAAAGCAAAAGCAACATACTCCAAAACAAAATGTTATATAATAAAAGTGCGTTACGCAATATATTTGATAGTGGTTAACTCCAGTATAACCACATAGGCACCGCAGGCGAGATATCATTGATACATGGAATGAAGATGGAGCACCGGTGGAGTGCGATGGCGTGGTAAACCGGAGAAAATCCGCCCCTTGCACTACTTTGTCCAACACATCCGGCTGTCTGGGAAAAAAACCGCGCAATGACAGTCCATGCTCTTTTCATGCCCACGTGAAAAAGGAATAGTGACTTTTGGGGTGGTACGGGGTTCGATCCCGGGCGCAGGCTATGGGTAATGGGAATGGTGTGGGTTTGTGGGTGACTAGCTCAGGGTTTTAGTAGCATGGAAACTCTCTTTCAGAGTGTGGTGAGACACAAGTACTTTATTAATTTAGTTCGGCCTTTCTCCGCCGTCGAGCACACTCCTATTCCTCTTTATTTTCTACTATGAAGTTACACTTTTACCCGCACGCGACTATTATTACTTATTCGTTTGGTGCAACGATATGGCTCGTTCTATAATCGGTCTTAAAATCACTTACTTCCATCACAACTAAGGGTTACACCACGCGCTCAAATATCACATCTTGGTTCTACCAAGGCTCTGTCCCAAGGGCTTCACAATTAAAAGGTAGCCTGTGCGGCTCCATCACGGACACTAAACTTCACATCTTGCTTCAGCTGCTTCTTTTCCCCAAGTGACTCACAATGTCTGACCTGCGGAGATCATAATCTTGTGTCCTGTTATGAGCCCTCGGGCAGGGTCCATTCATATTCACCCCTTTCCCTCGGTTCAACGCACGACCGTAACGGTATCTTGTACCCCGAGCTCGTCTTTCTACCCTTCCCATTTATATTTTCTCTTCTTGACACAATTTATATTATTAGCTACGATTTATATTTCCCTTCTGAATAATTCTTTGCCCCAGGACAAGACATATACTGTCTCACTTTTTATCTGAATAAGGCAAATAAAGTTAGAAAATCAAAAGTAATTAAATATATTCTATATCAAGTGCTGTTTTGGAAATGGGATTTTCTTGAAAATTTTCGAGTGACAGTTTGGAATATGTTGAACATTAATACAAGTTTGGTATTTTACCTATATTTCGTTTTTGATTTATGTTTTTCACACACCCATATAAACGGGCACCAACGCGTAGGGCAATTTCCTACTTTTCCTTTCTTTCTTTCCTTTTATTTTCTTTAAGGGAGCCTGAGGGCTTGTATTTCCAATGAAATATCGATCTTCATTTCTGGGTGGTAGTAGACACTCGTGCATCTTTCCGGCATAAGTGTTTGTAAAAATATATAATCGTAAATATTATAGCTTTAAAAGTTCCTTCAAACCGTTTTAAGAGTCGTCTTATAAAACAATTGCCGACATTTTTCATTTTCAAGACCATAGTATTAAATCTTAGGGCTGAAGATCATCCTCTTATCGCGCACTAAATTTCTGACCGCAGTGTTGCCCTCGGAAGCTTAATGCATGGTGTGACAAAAGAAGGCTGAGGTGCGTGTTCTTAACACTCCATTGCACCATAAGCTGTTAAGTCTAACAAAGACAAATGTCATACCGGGAGCGTAACGTCTATGAAAGCACTTCTACTTCTTCCTTTGTAAACGGGAGGCCGAGTAAAAATGCGCTGAGTGTTGGGGAGGGGATAAAAGCCGGGTGGGCCAAGGGATGGAGGAGAAGTCTATAAAAAGGGAGAGAAAGAAAGTGAAGGGGGCTAGAAATGGAGGCTAATGAAGAGCAAGGAAATCTTCTTGGTGAATGGCTTTTATTCGAAATGGGTGTGGGGTAGGGGTATTTGGTTTAAAAGTGAGCGAACCCCCCCACAGAGTTTTCCTGAAAGCCAAATCATTCTTTGCACTTTTTATGACGACAAGAGGAAGTTATAAAAAGGAAAGAACTGCCCGAAATAAACCTTAGTATAGCAGTTTTTTTTTTAATTCTCTTTTGCATTTTATTTACTTGCTGCTTTATAAGGGAGCATTTAAGCATCTTTTATGTTAAATCTTTTTTTCTGGTCGTTTGTAGAAAGGCAGGGTAATTAGAACAAAAGAGAACGTTGTGAAATAGGGGCATTTTTCAGGCATATGCTCCGGAATTTTTTAAAGGGTAGCTGAAGTTTTGAATGAAGTAGCCCATTTAGCGTGTCTTTTTAAAGCAAACGTCTATTTCTCCATCTTGGATAGCTGATTGGTTATAATGAAGTAGAAGTTTGGTCAGTTACACTATTAAGGTTGGTTAGAAATTATACTTTCTCATAAGATGAGAATGAATATAAGAACGTCTATAAATAAGATTATTAATCCTATTAATGAAACAATATTTCATGAGGTATAAGCATCTGGATAGTCTGAATATCGTCCCGATATTCCTGCTAAACCTAAAAAGTGTTGAACCTTTTGGCTTACCCAGGGACCTTCACCTCTTATGGGTAAGTAAATGCCCTGAAGTCTGGTGTGGTTATTGTTGACATGCGCCGTTTCGACAATGTGGGATTCTGGATGGGTTCGTGTTCGTGACTAGCTCAGCGAAACATGGATCTTATGTTATCTGTATCTCGGGGCTGGTATCCAGTGCGACCAACGTTGATTTCATTTTCTGTTTAAGCCCTTCATTTCTCCATCACCTTTTTTTGCTGTTAACCACGCCACATCACACACCACGCTGAAGTTACACCCCCGAATTTGTTGCGTCATTTAGCAATAATACTTCCCTATATAGTTTTATTGACTAGACTTAATATTTCACCCCTTGAGTTACTGACATCACTGCTACGCGCCTGACTCTCCAACGAGGAGTGTAACGAGGAACCGAAGCGAACTTGCGAACTTTTCAACGGTAGGTTCATAATTTCAACCCCTACTGGCTTCAGACATCTGCCGTATTCTGGCTTTACCATGTAATGCTTACATATTTTCCCATTGTTCGCTTCATATCCTTTTCGTTAAGAAAATCCACTGTCTATACGCGCAGGAGCATTGAACACGTGTCCCTTACAATAAGCAGTACATGATATGTATCCCACCAAAGTTGCTGACCTGTGGTAATGCCCTATCTTTTGTTAGGCTCATGAACCGGAAATGGTGGAAAATCCCCCTTAACGGTACATCTTCCCTTCGTTCTAAAACTTCTCTTTCGGAGTAGTGTTATTTTTGCTCGTCTTTAATGTTATTAAAACTAACATTATTTTTATTATTACGAAATTATGTATGTTATGTGAAACATACTGCCTGAAGTCCTGCCATCTGGACTCGGACAAGGAAAGCAAATACTGTTATAGCAGTGGAACCAAGGATTTGTTTGTAAACCTACATTTCCTATATGGATATAGCTTACAAACTCTTCATTGAATCACACTTTACTGCCAATTCATTATTTCTTCCAAATTATAGTGTGTAGGACAGGAGTTGCGAAGGTATAGTCAGATTGAAAGATTTAATGCCGTAGCCAGAATTTGAACAAAGAATATCCTACTCTCAGTCCAGTAGCTATAACCACTGATTACCATGGCAACATGCCAGCAGGACATTAAATTCTCCAATGGAGTCGAGATTTTCACCGCCACATTACAGTGTGTAGGACAGGAGATGCGAAGGTATAGTCAGATTGAAATATTCAATGCCATAGTCAGAATTTGAACATTGAATTTCCTACTCTCAGTCCAGTAGCTATAATCACTGACTATCATGGTAACATGCCAACAGGACATTAAATTCTCCAATTGACTCGAGATTTTTCCGGTTATCCACAATGAGACCTCAATTATTTTGAGATGGCATATCTCAATGGAATCTTAAAATGTTGTAAGTGCTTTAATACTTACTCATAGCTTAACCAGTTATTAGGTCAATCATTGTCAATTTATCGTTTCTTCCACACTAGTCGTGTAGGATAGAAGTTGAAAACAAAGAGGCAGATAGAAAAATTCAATCACGGATCTCCCGGTCTCCGTCCACCCTGCACACCCTCAAGCGACCTTGACTCGGTTTGTTGGAGCCTGGCTCATGCATTTGTCACAATTTCTATTTATTATGCAAAGAGCTTACTTTTTTTTTTCTTGTTATAAGTTCCTTAGTTTTGGGGGGGGGGACTTTTCCTTTGAATGAGTACAGTATAGGAGTTCTTGTCTCATATTAGCAAAGACGTCGCATTTAAGGAGTATATAGCAAGCAGATACTTCCTCCTCATTAAATAATTCCTGTCTTGGATAAATCTTTAAATATTGCCATCGTGTGCAGAAGTTTCCTCAGATGGCAGTGTCCAGTTAATAGTCCTACTGCTACTTTGATTTGATTTCTCTTTTTTGTAGTATGTTTGCAGTAATAACGAAGAAATCCCCTACATCACAACTTTACCGTACCGTTGTTCATCGTCCATCGTCTTTTTGTCTTTCAATTACCCACTCATTGACTATTAACTTTAATGTACTTATTCGTATACCAAATCTGTTGAGGTCCAATAATTGGTTGTTCAGAACTTTCCTTTCACACATCTGAAATCTCAAAGCTCAGTATGCCTTTATGTCCTGGCACCCATCCAAATGTTACCACATTGTGTTTCGCCAGTTTAATGAACTCCTGTAGATAATCCCAGACAAATTTTGAGTTGATCTTGTGATTTACAAGCTGGCCGTCCTAAAAGAATCCAAAACTTGTTACTTCTGTAATCTACACTAATATTGTCACAAACACAGATTTCGGATCTTGGCTTGAAATACCGTGACGAATATCGTAAGAGAGAAATAGATATAAATATTGTCTCTCTCCTCGGCTCTCGCCTTCTGGTCCACTGCCAGTTTTGGATCCGTCCGTGAGCCGGAGGTTGTCAGGAGTTTTCCTTTTTCTTCCATTTATTTCATTCTTTGAATATCGCTTGGTTAGCTGAAAAGGATTTGTGTTAGTATGGAATCAATGCCCATTTCAATAAGTGGGTTGATGATTTCATTCATTACTCTGCTCTGCCCATTTACATATAGATTGCACCAGTTTCCATTTTGTTTCAGGCTATGAGCTCCCATCCTTGCTCTTCCGTTAATAAATATATTCAGTGCAGGTAATTTAGTATGATTGCTGCTGGTGTTCTTTTCATTGTCCTAGTAATACACAGACGGTGAATACACTCTGAAGTTATGAAAGTTTATTTGGTCTTTGAAAAGCCACCAAATCAAAGATCCGTACGTTATTGTGAGCCTTAATGCAGTAATATAAATCTAATACATTATGGGCATAAGTGGGCCTTAGCTACCTAGTTGGCAACAAACCGAACGGAACACTTTGAAACCTGGCCACAAACCCAACTGAAAACGATTAGCAGGATCATGCTATGCATAACCATAACCTGTCAATAACCCTTATCCTGCCTTTTGGATGTCCTTTTTCACCAAGATGTTTATGGTGGATGGTTAAGAGGGGAGCCACGGTTACCACAAAGTAAACCATCTGGGTAAGCAATGTGTTTACTGTACATGTGATTTAAGTCCCTATTTTCCCAAATTTTCTTCTAATTAGTACTAATACTTTCAGATAGATAAACGACATCGTAGTGTAATAGCTGATAGCTGAACTAGCCCGAAGTTTAATGACGCGAAACTACGTTTGTATGTAACATTGGAAATTAAATTATTTTTGAGTTTGTGCAGCTCGAAAAGCACTTGTTATGATGTCCATATACCCACAGATCTGAGGATGTTCTTATTATGAAAACAAACCAGTTTCTCCTTGTGCGTTATCAGTAAACCTATTCTAGTAATCAGGCTAAAGGGTACATATTATGCGTCGAACAGTTTTGAGCATATAAAATGCGAAGAAAACGAACTTTGCCCCAACCAGTTATGTTGGAATTATTATAATAGCACGATAAGTCTTCAGAACTTAAGATAAACCAAGAACTTTCTGTTAAATGTATAAATGTTTCAATTAATATCTCGAGTTGCAAAAGGCTCCCTGTGTGCTGCGTTACTCTTCCGCGTGCCTTGGCTGATTTCAGATTTGAATTTCACTTCCTATAAAAGACTTGTGTGATTTCTGGGAATGCAGGAACGGTAGAGTATTGGTTTTGATCCTGGTAAGAATGTGAACCAATAAATTGCAGTTCACATAACAACGTTTATACACGTCTGGGTTGCAGCTATGAACTTGCTGGTTTGATCCCGAATAGTGGGTTCTTGTTACTTGTATCAACAGAATCCTCTCACTACTCGGATGACTCTTCGGCGATCTCAATAATAGAACTTTCCCATTCCGCGCTTAATTAACTATTTTTGCGACTTACGAAAATGTTAACTTAAGTTACTCTTTCCGCGTGCGTTCCGGCCCCGCCCGGACATAGCTTCGCCTTTGTTATCTTCCAGAAAAGTGCGTGCTGCTGCAATTTTTCATCCCGTTGTATGGGAATTTGAGATTTGTGATGTTTATGTCTTAGACTTTGGTCTTTTCGCGTTATTATTAGCGTCTATCACCGCGCCTCTGTATTTCCGTCACTCGATTCGTCTATTTCATCGTCTTTGATCTTTCTCCGTTATTTCACCCTGCAAAAACGGGGTCTGATTTTACAAGGGTGCTTACAGGTACGGCAACATGTGTGGTTCTGAAAGACATAGCTACTCCTAGCCCCTGTTAGTGATTCCAGCCAATTCTTAACTTAAACACTTTTCAATAACTTATAAGCTAACACAATATCTTCTCAACTTATTTACATGGCCTTGGTTATTTTGTTTGCCTGACACATATTTCAGTTAAAGCTTACTTAGAAATCACTAATTTAGTGTACTATGTTATGCTCAGAGTTAAAGATAGTAAATTAAACCTCATGTTTCTCGCAAAACGGGTTTATTTTTTACTTTCTTTACACGTACTATATACATGGTGTATAGAGAAGGTATTACAATCCATTAAAAATTTGACACCTAGATTTCACCAGAAATAGTCGTTTTAGAGGCCCCTGCATTCAAAATAAGTATTTTTAGAAAAAGAACCGTTTGTATGTCCGTGTGACTATGAACACGATAACTCAAAAAAAAAGTCGGTGAAATGCCAAACTTGGTATATAAGTTAGTATCTTCCAAGGATGCAACATGAAGATTTTGTGGAACATACCCCCACCCCAAATTACCCTTTACATGAAACAAATTTTGAAAATTGTGATTTTCTAAAAACGTGGCTCTAACAATTTTTTTATTAAAGTGCGGTATATTAAAGGCATTTGCACGCCAAATAAAACGTATATCTTGAATTTTCTGGAAATACTCTCTAAAGACCTTCTTATTCTGGATGAATTATTGCTAGATTTTGCACAACTAGTAAACCGTAAGAGATAGGCAAAAGCTCACTACACAAAAAATGTATATCTCGTTAAAAATTAAATTTTGTTGTTTTTTTCGTAGAGTTGGCCATTTTTGGCATAATGATTGTTATTTGTTTCTGTTTATAATACTTTTGTTTAAGTTTTAAAGCGTTTCACATACCGTGATTTGTGAACTCCTGGCAATGCATAGAAATGGATTTCATCCACATCATAACTAGCTTTTAATGTCGTTTTAGTCTAGCGTATTCCCTTATTTCCTTCCTACTTTATCTCGATTAGCATGAAGTAGACAGAAGCTTAAACTTTTTAACAATAATTTATTATAGAGATGTATCGAAAGTTATGTGAATGGAACACATCAAATTTTTAACTTTATGTGCAATCCTTTAGTAGTATTCAGATAACATTCTTGTTTCTGTTGTCTTTATGAGTTCCGGGACTCTTTCCTCAAGATCACTTATGTTAAGGGATACGGAGTGAATTTTTGACCACAATTGGTAAAAAAATTGGATATATTTTTCTGGCATATGGCTGTTGGAAACCCTACCTTTTGTCTCTAAAGCATTGAAAGTCCTTACAACACACAGTTTCCTAGCATACTATTTTAGAAAACGTCTTCTTTTCTCAAAACTATGTGTTCACACTTTAGAATTTCTTCGCGTGTCAGTTTTTGTTTAAATTACATTACATATTTACAAAAAGTATACAAGCATCCTCAGTAACATCCTGTAGGATAAAATAATGTTTAATTCCAATAATAACTTTATTTTTAAATGCAAATGTTAAGATATATAAATAATTGTACTTCAATTGTAATCAAATTGTACTTCATACTAGTTTTATTGTTGTTCAAAGTTTCAATTGCAAATATTGCAACAATTTTTTTATAATTATGAGACGATTGGTGCTTTTACTATGCGGCATATTAGATAATAAACTTTATACAATAATTTATATCCCTAAGAATATTTATTTATTCAATATTGATGCAATTTTATATACACATTACTTAAACAGAATGGTAACCGTCGTGAACTATTCAAAAGAATTCATAAAGAAATGTGGAATTTCGGCATGTTATGCCCATGTACCTGTCCATTAAATTGCCTATAAAACACAACAGGTGTCTGAAATGTGTCTCCGCATTAATGTAAATGCGCTAGCAGGCTCATTCATCACAGTTTGGTTGGTAACGGATCGCGGTAATTATTACTGAGAATGAAGGTGAAATAAAACGAGATTACTTAATTACCACTGTCAGAGTTCAACTGTTTTGCCCTTATTTCGGACACTTTGTGTAGGGTTTGCCGCATAAATTTGCGATTTCCTTTAGTTCATCATTTTTATTTCGGGACAACTGTTTGGAATGTAGTTTCATGTCCTTACTAACGGCTCTGTGATCACCATCAACGAATATATCCTCAATTTAAACGCTCTCTTTTCAATGGTTAACTTCACAAACACAACCGAACAGTATTGACTTTGAGCAAACTGTTCTCACAGTATTATTCGAACATTAATAATGGTCCTCCTCCAAAGCTGAGTTCCCAACTTAACCTCAGCTACAATGTCCTTTGAGACAACCGTTAGTACGTATTAGCTGCATATGTATCCTATCTTATTTTCCCAGTAATTTTCTTTTATGGTGGCGCCATGGCTAAGTGTTTAGAGCGCTCGTTTCCCATTTAGGTGGCCCGAATTCGATTCCAAGCGCCCGCATGTGGGAAGCGGCTTTTGGGTGGGTTTTCTCCCAGTCCTCCATGTTCCCCACACCTCATTCCATCAATTGCTGTATAGTCACCTTTCCTATCATCCATTTCGCTTGCATCTCATATCGTCTACCACTCGTTTCAGGTTCTCCATTCTGCGCTTCCCCTACAGGTTTCTGGCCCCAAGGCATCCGATTGTAAGCCCTAGGAGGGCGTCAGTCCCACAAATACGGTTAGGGTAAGCCGACTACGAAACGAAATGGATTTCCTTTTATTCATTGCCTGTATGTGTTTGTGAGAACTAAACACCTAATTTGCATAGCTAAGAATGAAAGTTCGGTTAATACCAAATTTAGTTAATTAATTGCAGCATCTTCTAAGGATGCGAAACGAAGATTTTCAATAAAAACGTCTCACCTCAAACTAAAGACTGCCTACTCCGAATTGTATATGAGGATGGATGGTTAGATGGTAGGCAAGGAATGGTATGAGGTAGGGTATGGCGTGGCAGGGAGGGCGTCTCTTGAATTCCACAACTTAAGCAACTGAAGAAATATCTAATTATTTAAGAAATATATTCTTCACAAATGTTTATTTTATTATCAATAAGTTTTGTTTCATAAAAGTACAACTTATAGTAATATTAATATTTTTTTCGCTCTTTGAATCTATAATAACTTCTAATGTTAAAGCCTATATATTTTAGAGACGTTTCTGAAGAATAATTTTTACGTGAATGGGATACCAAACCAATTGTATAGCCCCCTACTAGAAGGACATGGATTTAAAGATTAACCCTGTAAAAGAACTTGTAGAATATGATGATCAGAATTGGAAAGAACATCATGTTAAGAATGAGTACAAGCAGGCTGTCAATAAAGGTAGGCAGAGATAGGAGTGAGACCACGATCTAAGCCATGAATGGAATAATAATAATAATAATAATAATAATAATAATGATGAAGAAGAAAATGAAATATTGTAGAGGTTCAGATAATTTCTGTATTTGTAATTATTAATGTTATATATATATATATATATTATTCATATATAATAAGATGATATAATAAGGATGGTAGATGTGAAGATTTTAAGGTTTTGAGCTATAAATTGAATTGCAATTCATTTTGGGAAAAATGCTAAGAATGGTGTTTTTTCAGTGTTTTCTCAATACGTCTATTAAGTTTGGGTTCTTTATTTTTCAACACTTCAAAAACTTGCGTGCTGCTTATTTTATAAGTAGTGCTTCTTATGAATGGGTAATATAAAATTAAAGTATACTTAACACAGTTCAGAAAGTGTACCAAAATGAAACATACTATATTCTCATTTTACATATCACCATGTTCTGTATATGCCCTAGGGAAATGCATGTATTTTGTTAGGCCTCCGGTGAAGTTGAGAGTGAGACTTTCTGGAAGTTCCTTGCTTGACGTCGTAGTTTCCTTTTTCTTGTTTTCTGCTGAAGGCAGACTCAGAAAGTGGTTTGCCTCCTTCCACTTACTTTGCTCGTTTATGTTTATTTACATTTCCTTTGTCTATCCAAGTGGGTGACTAATTTGCACTTAAAATGTTTCTTTAATCAGGGAGCCGTATCAAGACTCTCGCGGTAAAGTCGATATCCTCCTGCAACTCGCGCCGCGGCAGGATGTTGAGAAAGACTGCTATTTCTCACTCTGTAGCTTATACTTCCTCTCTCAAGCTATTATTTTTTCTTTTATTTTTCTTTTAATTCCTCAAAAAAGAAACACATAGCATTCCTAGCGCATTTTAGCTATATATTTGTCTCTGAGAAATGTTTTGCATTTATCATTCTTCTCTCTCCCCCCTTTCTTTAACTCGTTCTTCTTCGCCTTGCGGATAGTACCCGTCACAGATTTGCATCACGGATATCGAACTTTAGAAAAAGATGAGAAAATGGAATGCATCTCATTAAGTGTTCCTGGGCACAAGGTAGCTGTAAAGTTAGGGTAGCGGCTCATGAATCATGTTTCATGTGCTGTGTGCAGTGATAGGGGGCCCGAGTCATTTCTAAGTTAGGATTTATGAGAAACTTCAATTGATTTAAACTGCAACACATCACAACATTAGCATAAATGCATTTCTGTGTAAAGAATCAAGTGGCTGGAGAAAATCTTTCATAGTTTCTAACTAAAGGTGTACAGTTTCCAATCTTCACATTTACGCATGTTTGCTTAGGTAACGGTCACTATTATCGTACTCAGATGAGGGTAAATAGTGTTTCATCTTGTCTAAAACCCGCCTCCACAGACCTAACAGTTGCTATAGATTTCCTACAGGACTTGGAAACATTACTGGACATACTGTCACATGTAATGCTTACAGTTGCAATGTGTTATGTTGAATTATGAAAATGTAGTTGTGATTACAGAAATGTTTAATTTCAAACAACATTATATTTGCAATCTGTTCTTAAATCGTGGAGCCTCTCCCTGATGTAACAGGAAGATTATGGTCCACCACTTCCTATGACAATCCCAGTGGATTTTGCCATGACATCAGCTTCCACATAGCTACGTGAAAAAAAAATTCACAGACCCATGTGTAACTCTGGTGCCTCATACGTCACTAGGAATGTACTAGAACAATTTGATTGTTTGTTGCAACTCAAACATAGGGTGGTGTCCACTCCATATTTGGAAATCCAACGGTCCTAGGTAACTATATAAAGAGCTGGTGGACTCATTTTCACGTATTTAGGCTTATTCTTTTGCCTACTATCTGGGTGTTTTCTCGGTGGGAGCTCCTGTTCATGCGGGGGCGCACTTCCCGACTCTTCATGCAGCTGCTAACATTATAGACATCTCTGTTCTAAAGGTAAAGCTCCTTTGAGGGGAATTACACTCTACTGCTGGTCTTCAATGTTTTGTTTGCTACTGACTATATACTGTAAGTTGTTTATATAAAGTATAATCACTTCAGGAGACAACCCGCCCCAAAATGTTTGGTGATACTTAATGTTTTAGCAGAATAAACTCAGTTATATAGGTTTAAGCGAATGTTGCCTTTTCCACCTCAATCTCCAAGCTAAGTTTCATGGCTGTGACAATATAATAACTGAGATTTGTCGTCACTTTTACCTCCTGATGTGCAATAAAACAATGCTTTCTTTGGTTACACATAACAGTTATTGAAACCCAAATATTTGTATATTTTCATTCTAACTTAGTGCATGGTATGGTGTTTTTTCTAGAAACTTGTCAGTAACGAGAATGATTTCTTTCTTAATATTTCTTTAAATATTAGGGAGAAATCTTATAAACAATTTCCCAACGTTTAATTAATTACTGTTTTTCAAAAGTTGCTTCTAGTTTCTAAACGAATGTAAATGTTTCGACTTTTATCACATTTTAATATGATTTAACTTCAGTACACACTTTTTGATGTTTTACAATTTTTAAAATCTGCGAGTTTAAAAGAATATATTTTCATGAAGGAGATCACAGATGGAATACGTTCTATCCGCCAGGCGTTATTAATCCGGCATCGCAAAGTCATCAAGAAGACAAATAAAACTGAAAAAAATGGAGAGTAAATAATTATGAAACGTTATAAAAGAACACCTGAATTCATTCGTATGTTTTGTTAAAATGTATACACAATAAGAAAGAGGGGGCCATTTTATCAGAGGCTTTATATTAGCATATGTTAAAAAAGACTTAAAAGGGCGGCGTGCGGAGTGGTTAGACCAACTCCTCTCACCCAGAGGACCACAGGTGGATTTTGTGGCGTCCTGGTGTGCTTCTTCGGGTTCTCTCGTTTCCCCTGCTTATCATTCCATCGATCATTTGTAAAATTTGTCAGGTTTATTTTCGTACTGCGTATTTGCAGTAGGTAGATATTTATTATAGATATAGATATATCGTATTGTATACGATTTCTAATTTTCACCTGATGCTCTGAACACAAAAACGAATGTTTAGGAAAATATTCATGTGTATAACAGATTACTTAGCCCTTGTATTTTCCAAGAATGTTACATGAGCATTTTAAAGAAAATCTCCCACCCCTAACTCCCCCTAATGAGGGAATATTTTGTATTTGATTTTCTCAAAAATTAATATAACAATTTTGATTAATTTAAAATCCTCTGCGTTTGGAAGGAATATATTTCCATAATCAATCTGCACTAGTTTACCATATTATAGTAGTATTACAATTGCAAGGAAGTATATAAAATTATCCTTGCTTTGTTTCATACTATTTGTATATAATATATTTTTATATTGAGTATCCACATCTAATGTTTGTGTATATATGTAACTAAATTGTACATTTCCTTGATACATGTTCAATGTTCTTAACCCTTTATGCTTAATGGTAAACTTAGAACATAAGACTGTCCAATCCTAAAACAAGTTAACCAAAAGATAGGCAAAAATGTTCACAATATAGATGTCTTTAAAGCATTAACTATATTTCTTATACATTTTTTGTGGCGTAAATCATTTCCGAGATACACATTAATATTAACTTCAATTGTTGAATAATTATATTATTGAAATTGTGAATGAGTATATATAGTCTGGGCGTTCGCAAATTTAAGTTAGGCAGCCCTGATAATATGAAGTAGCATCTCCTGCGTAACAGTTATGATTAAGCAGAAATCGAGGTACCAGCAATAATAATAATAATAATAATAATAATAATAATAATAATAATAATAATGATAATGACGATGATAATAATAACAATAATAATGCATTATTTATATGATCAAACAAATGTTTTGGCATGCTATTAAGAATGAGATAATGCATAAAGTACATTGAAGTTGAGATTGTAAATGTTTTGGGTAAATCGGGAGAAGTTCCCGCATTAATTCGTTCCTACTTTTGACGCAGTGTGCTGCCATTTAGCATTAAGTAAATAGGGCCGCGCTGTGGCAGAGTGGTAAGCCCACTCGCCTCTAACCTATTCGGCTCGGGTTCTATCCCAAGTGGCCGCATGTGGGATTTGTTCTCCGGTTTACCCCGCCATCACATTTCAACGGTGATCCATCTTCATTCCATGTATCATCAGTCTCATTACCTGCGGTGCTATAGTAGTAAAAACGGGCGTTAAGCACTGTCAAAATAAGAATTGAGTAACATTTCAAGAAGTGCATGGAAACAGTGTGCAGGAAAAGCTTCACGCGCTAATGCACTCTTCACGTGTACACGAGGGTACGTATGATTCCATAAGGTATTTAGAAGCTCCGTAAAACGTGCACAAGTCAAGATGTGCTCACGCTGCCGCTTTCAGGTCTCGTCGACTTTAGAGAAGAAGCTAGGTAGATATGAACATCCTGGATATTAAATTACCGCATATTTGTTACATTTAATAATATTTTCAAAGAAAAACAAACCAACAAATCCAGAAGATGTTGAAAGTCGGGATATTCTCCTCTTGTACTCTTATGTTCTGGAGCAAATGTTTTTTCCGATACTATCGATTACATCGATTATTAGGACTTGGATAAAAGGAATCCTAATAGTTTATATGAGGTATAAACTAAATCAATGTGGGGAGAGAAAATCATGTGAATGTAACTGATCAGATATTTATCCTTATTCTACACATAGATGGCACCACAATTGACACATATTCCAAGAAAATGTTTTTTATCTCTTGATGCTTCGATTACTATTTACAACTCGAAAAAGGGACCAGGCGTATCGGCCTTGAGTGCCAGAGTTTGTTATCTTGTTTACTAGAGCAGCGAAATACTAATAGCTTGGCGTACAGTACGTAATAGAACACAGATGTAGTATCTGGAGCTGGGTCTATCTTTATATGAAATGTTACGTGATTAGCTATATGCAACTTAATTGTGCAGGCATATATATAAGGAAAAGAATAATATTACTGATGGTAAATGCTCTACATTTAGGCGCAAGTATTTACTGAAATATAAAACAATGAAAATAAAACAGTGTATTCTCTATTTTCTGCAATTGCTACAACAAAGACAAGAATGAATCAAGCAAACAAAAATTGAGCTGTAGTCGCTCCTCTTTTATTATATAGTAAGAACTTCTGTAACAATAGGCATTGAATGATAATATCATTAATTTTCTAAGTGCATTAATTTACACCTGGAATAATTTCCTAAGGAGGAGATTTACATAAGTGCAAAGGTACAATATCAAATATATCAGCAGAATTGTCCGCTGAAAAATTCTGTTTTACTACCATCTTTACTATCTGTTCTAAAAGTATGGAACTCCCAACTTCTTATTCGAATAATCCATATTTTACTCAATAGTCACAAGATATTCTTTTAGTTGGCAAACTCTATAGCATAAAATGTCGTCATCTTAGGCGCCTGGGGATGAATAATTCATTGTCTCCATTATGAGAGGACTGTAACTATTGAATGTAATCTACTTCATCTGACACGCACATCTTCGATGCTTTAATCAGAGCCAGTGGAAAAGGGACAGGCATAACCCTCCTATTCTCCATCCGAGCTTAGAGTGGGTCCTCACATAAACATTGCTGTTGTATTACTCCGCCAATGAACTTGCTGCCGTTCACTGCTACCAACTGCATGAAATGTGTTCCATTCACATGTCTTTCTCTACCTATTCTGCAACAAACCATTCTTACGAAAGCTTATGCTTCAATTTACTTCATGCTAATCAAGAAATGTTTTATCACATATTTCTTATAAGTACAAGAGTATTAAAGACGTACACTGGACTAAAGCCGTGGCCGTCAAGTGTTTTAAACGCTGGTTTCTATGTGAAATTCTATTCTCTAGGCAATAAACTAGGGTAGCGCAATAGTCAAATCTTTTAAAAGCTATCGTTACACGAAACAACTGAAATTCATTTTCCCTAGTTATCAGTAAGATAAAAGAGGTATGAAACGAAACATGACTCCCTGTTTGAGAATAATTTAAATAATTAAAGCAGAAACTAATAACAAAGAATATCTCGAAAATGGTTTACTCCATCAAAAAAAAAAATAAATAAATAAATAAATAATCTGATGAGTTCCATTCACATGAATTTCTCTACATCACTGCAACAAATTATTGTTAGAAAGCTTATGCTTCTATTTACTTCATGATAGCCGAGAAAAGGTTAGCAGAAATAGTCATATTGCTTGCTTCCGTACAAGTAGAAACGAAATACGGGAGTACCATAGGTTAAAGTGATAGTCAAATTCTGGTTGCTATATGTATGAAGTTGCCTGGTTGTATGGACAGGAGTTGACAAATTCCTGTATGAGAAGCTGAAATCAATGACAAGGAATATCTCAAAAACGATTAACTCCAGGAAAAAAAAAATGTATATTACATAAATTGCTTGTCGTGCTCAACCTTTTTTGTGTGGTAAGTTTTGGTCCACCTCTTACGCTGTAGCACTTAATGAAAAATTCCATAAAATTCATCCAGGGTATAGTGGTCTTCCAGGCTATTCCCAAAAAATTCGAAATATACATTTTATTTGTCAAGTAAATATGTTTAATACACGATATTTTAATCAAAATCGATAGAGCCATTTTTGAGAAAATAACATTTTTTGAAAAATGTTCCATGTAAAGGGTAGTTGGGGTGGGGGGTTTTCTTGAAAATGTTCGTGTCGCATCCTTGCAAGATACCAAGCCTAAATATCAAGTTTGGTTTTTAACAGACTTTTCGTTTTTGAACTATGCTGCTCACACATAAACACACATGGACATTTTTCTATTTTTTTTTTGGATTCAGGGGATCTCAAAAGATGTATTTCCGGTGAAATCTCGGTATCGAATTTTTGGGTGCATTACAATACTTTCTATATGTGCATAATACGTGTAGAGAAAGTAATTATGGGACATAAAGTGTATGTTTTAACGATATATACATTTTTGTGCAGTAAGTTTTTGTTTTCTCTCTTACTGTTTAATAGTTATGCTAAAATAAGCCAGAAAGAAGGGGCTTAAAAATGTATTTGTCATGTAAATATGTAATATATGGTATTTTAAGGCAAATCGCCATTTTGGAATAAATAAAAATTGTTTCATATAATGGGTAATTTGTAGTTGGAGTATTTTCTTCGTGTCGCATTCTTGAAAGTTGTAATCAGATTAAATAATCAGGTTTGGTATTAACTGATTTTTCATTTTTGAGTTTTGTTGTTCTCGGACTCACTCGCACGGACCTTTTCTAAAAACTGATGTGTTCCATTCATAGGACTTTCTGTACTGCTCTGCAAACAAACTATTATTACATAAGATTATTCTTCTATCTACATTATGAAAATGAAGATAAATATTAGCAGAAATTGTGTTTCTACTTGCTTTCTTGTCAGCAGAAGAGAAATAAGATAATAGACTAGTGTAAGTGATAGTCAAATCTTTTAAAAACTATGGCCATGTGAAACAACTAAAACCCTTTTTGCGTGGCGCTGAGTAAAATAAAAGAGATATGAAATGAAACATGGGTTCCCTTGTGAGAAAATTTAATAGTTTAAAACTGAAATCAGTAACAAGGGATAATTCGGTAATGCTAAAAACGTATATGAAATAAATTGTGTGTTGAGATCTACATTTTTATGTAGTAATATCATCCTGAACATGCTAGCCTCTGGTTCCCAAGTTCGGCGGAGGGAGATGGATATTTTCGGGGGTAAAATTCCTTAGCATAGCTTCCTTGGGAAGCGAAGCAAAGCCGTTGGTCCCGTGTCGTAGATAAAAGAGCCTCAAGGCTGATGAAGAGGCTTCTGAGCAAAATTAAGCGGTCTTACTCGCTCAAAACAGAATGGGACATTGAGAACCTTAGCAGTCAAACAGTCTCCATAAATATAACTTAATTTAATTGTCTAGTAAGTTTTATTTATATACTACTGTTTACCAGTTATGTAGATGTCACCCAAAATGAGGAGGCTGCAGAGGCTATTGCGATAAAAACAAGATATGCACTTGTGGTGTAGTTTTTTTTAATATAATATCTTAATCAATATTAATACAGCCATTTTGATAAAATACAGATTTTCTACATATTTCCATGCTCTGAATGGTTTGGAGGAGTGATTTTCTTGAAAATCTTCGTCGCGGATTCCTGACTCACACACGGACCACATACACAAACACACACACATATATGGGGCCTTGTTAAACTTTCTCTACACGTACTTTGTACATAGTGTATAACGAAGATATTGCACTTCACCCAAAAATTCGAAACCGAGATTTCACCGAGAATGTTTTAGGGTCCCCTGTATCCAAAAAAAAAAGGTTTTTCAGTATCTTTAGGGATGCGACAAGATGAGAAAAATTCCCCCACTCCAAACTTTCGAAACATTTTTAGAAAATTTTGATTTTCTCAAAAATGACTAACAATTTTGAATAAAATTTGGTATAATAAATATATTTACTTGACAAATAAAGTGTATGTCTTGAATTTTCTGGGAATTGTCTCTGAAGACTATTCTGGAAGAATTTTACGTAATTTTGCATAACTGCTAAACCGTAAGAGATAGAGAAAAACTTAGGACACAAATATGTAGAGCACGTTAAAAAAACACACATTTATTATATATATATATATATATATATATATATATATATATGTCTTTCGTGGATTTGATTGATTTTGAGTTATTCCTTGTTTTTGATTTCACCTTTAAAAACGTTTACTTTTCAGTCACATAGCAACCAGCTTTTGACTATCACTTTAACTTATGGTACTCGCTTATTTCCTTTTTACTTACAAGGAAGCAAGTAATAAAACTATTTCTGCTAATTTTTTCTCGATTAGTATGAAGTAAATAGAAGCATAAGCTTTTTAATAATAATTTGCTGCAGAGTTGTAGAGGAAGTCATGTGAATGGAATACATCAGATTTTTTTAAAAATACTTTATTTGCTCAGGGGACCTCAAACCCAATGAACTTTTGATATCAATATTTGGGGGCACTTAATCCTTCTCTACCTACTATGTATATAGTACGTGTGGAGAAAGTAAAAGCTACAAATCCCTCAAACCTGCCTCAGTCGACGAGGGTACTTTATTACGCCATGCTTTTATTTTACTGACTGATACTGTCACCTTGCAGGTGAGTGTTCTATATCGAACCTGTGCTGGGTTTGTCAACTCATTCTCTAATAGAAATAGCCACCTTACTCAATTGGAAGTGAGATTAAATAATGTGTACTACAACAGTAGGCTACAACCCCTGCTCCTTTCCCATTTAGAGTGACGGAGCAGCCATTGGATATCAAAAGACACGCCCTATAAATTCCCTGCAGACAATCAGAAATTCGATGTCTATTACTATTTGTGCTCTGTGTACAAGTCCACACCTTATTATATTTCCAATCACTGCACCACAAACTTCCCGGTGGGAGCCAATCTAATTTACAGTTGTATTTAATCTGTCTTGAGATGGTTTTAACAAGTCGTAATATTCACTGACTCTGTAATTTTACTAAACATGCTCTGATTTTCAGTACGTGTACGATGGGGGATGGTCGGAAAATGGACATATTAATAAGATCAACTTTGTTTGCATCAATTTCGCTTTCGCTTTGCAATTGTTGCCAATCGATACTGGTGAGGGGAAAGGAATGTTTTGAAAGGGCCAATTCAGCCAAAAGAGATGAGATTTTTTCACGATAAATTTTAAATTGGTTTGGCAAAACCCATTAACTTCCTTTCAACACGCTTTTATATTCTGCCAACATTCCAGTGCCTCGACGAGAGTTGATCAATATGTGTTTATTTTACATAAATGTTCTAAGCAATTGTATACTCATTAGTGTAATAACCCCTCATGTTGTCACTTCACACTGCAGTGAAGGTTAAGGGGAGGACATAATATAAAATATCCAAGCAATTTTCTCTCTTACCTTTCGTTTAGTCGCAGTTCGACAAGAGAAATGGTTCGTGGAAATATTTTCCGTTATCGAATTCATCATCCGCCCCTTTGACCTCGTTTTCCGTTGCATTCCCTGTACGGTTGGCTAATACTGGGATGGGTTTTCATCTATCATTCATTCCAAAATTTACCTTTCTTTTCGTTTCGTTTTCATCATTCAGGCGGTTCTAGATTTCTTGCGTATACCGTTGCCAGATGATAGCCGCAGATGTTTTCTCAAAAAACACCATAGATCTGCGTATTTGTCGTTCATCGCTCTATCAGTGGGATGGGTCTTCAAGTCTGGAACTGTTAGGAGCTTCCACGCGTGTCTGTTTCTTTGTGGTCGGTGGATTTATTTAGTTCTTTCTCTTAATCCTTTCTTCCTGAGGATAACAGTCGCAAACCGATTTAATGTATCCCTCATAAACTGATCCAGTACTACCCTCACAAACTCGATCCTCACTGTATAACCCATAGACTCTCAAACGTGTAAAATGCCATGCATGCAAACCGAGCTGCAGTGAAACTGTGCTACGTACATTGACTCGGCTTGGAAGAAATAAATAGAATCTGAGCAAAAGGGAGACTGGTGGAAAGAGTACATGCTGGTCCCCGTGAGCGCGCTCGCTAAAGTGCCTCGCTGTGGTTCTTCGTGGCGCACGGGATCGTGGGTTCGAGTTCCGCCTTGGGCATGAGTGTTTGTAAATGTATGTGTAAAAGGAAAACGTTAAACATTAATAGGTCATCTAAGGAAATGTAGGAAACTGGAAAAAAGAGGAAACAGGAATACAGCACCGGAGTTTTGACAGAACTGTATTTTTATTAAAAAAAAAAAGTACGCTGGCTTGAGGGAAGATAGAGACTGCTTTATTGTGCGTGTAAGGGAGTGGGATGGTCGTTTTTTGCACCTTGCACTCTACAGCGCTTATACACTGAGAGGCTCTGGTAAAACCTATAACTAACCTTATATAGCTAGCTATTTTGGAACCTAAGTTGACCTTTTGTGTCTGCAGTGTAACCTCGAATAGTCTGTTAAAAATCAGTTGTGGCTGTCTCAACATCAGCTAACTCTGAATCACACTTTTTTATGTAAGGTAAGGTAAACTTAAATTTTCTGTATCGCAGTTCCATAGAAATCTCGGTATTTAATTTTAGTTGGAGTGCAGTACCTTCTCTATACACTATGTTCATAGTACGTGTAGAGAAACTAAAAAGTGAAAAATGTTCCATTTAAGGGGCAAATTGGAATATGGGGTTTAATTCAAACTCTCCGTGTCCCATCTTTAGAGGAAGCTGAACTTAAAATAAAAGCTTCGGTTTTTATGAACTTTTGTTTTTCAGTTATGCTGTACACAGTCAGACATGCACACATACACACATACGTATTTTTTTTCCTGCAGTTTCAAAACCGTATTTGCGGAGAAACCTTGGTAGCGAAATATCAGTCGGAATGTCATTTCCCTATTTGCTATATTATGTGGTAGAGAAAGCTAAAATATATCATGATTATTAAGTAAATAATATTAATAATCGAATAATAGTAATAATATGAACAATAATAGCAAACAAATTATTTTAGGAATACAGCTCTATAATGGTGTTCGTCATCAATATCATCATTAGATACAGGAATTTTCAAGAATATAGCTTCAAATTACTTACCCTCAAGCAACATAGCTTAGAATATACAACAGCGATCTGGAGTCATCGAGGATGAATAAAAGACGGTCTCGTGATTACACACCAGCTGATTGTACGAGAAATGCAGGTGATTTTTATCTATGATATTACAGCGTTCAATATTTTCGTTTTGGGTTAGTGCTTAAAAGTTCATTGGCATCAAGATCATGATAATCATCGCTGGCGTCATTATAATCAGTTTAAGTAATTTGTAATAGTTTATGGAGAAAAGGATCCTAAATGTGGTGAAATATATAAATGAATTGAAATTCCTAAATGAGAACTGCAACATAAAAAACCTGATGTGTACCATTCACATGACTTTCTCTATATCCCTGCAACAAATTGATCTTAAAAAGCTTCTACTTCTATTTACTTCATGTTATTCAGAAAAAATGAGCAGAAACAGTCTTATCACTTGCTTCCTTGTAAGTAGAAGCGAAATAAGAGAGTACCGTAGGTTAAAGTGATAGTCAAAAGCTAGTTGCTCTGTCACTGAAGTTCCTTTGTTAGATGGACAGCAGTTGACAAATTCCTATATGAAAACATTATAAGTTTTTCAAAGCCGAAACCAAACACCAGGAATGTCACAAAAAGGATTAACTTCACGAAAAAAATGTATATAACATAATATGTGTTTTAACGTGCTCTACATTATTCGTGTAGTAAGTTTTTGTCCATATCTTACGATTTAGCAGTTATTCAAAATTCCGTAAAATTCATCCAGAATAAAGTAGTCTTCAGAGGCTATTCCCAGAAAATTCAAGATATACATTTTATTTGTCAGGTAAATATCTTTAATATACGAAATTTTAATCAAAATCATTAGAGCCATTTTTTAGAAAATCAACATTTTCGAAAACATTTCCATGTAAAGGGTAATTGGGGGTTGGGGGATTTTCCTCAAAATCTTCGTGGCGCATCCCTGGAAGATACTAAACTTAATACCAAGTTTAGCATTTTACCGACTTTTCGTTTTTCAGTTATCGTGTTCACGGACACACGGACCTTGTTCCGAAAATGCTTTTTTTAGATAAAGGGGACCCTAAAACATTTATTTCCGGTGAAATCCCGGTATCGAATTTTTGGGTGGAATTCAATACCTACTCTATACATTATGTACATAGTGCGTACAGAGAAAGTAAATATACGAAGTGATTTTTTATCCCAACTGACTTGCTTTTGTTAGTTATAATTGAATTATTTTTAGCATTCATTCATTATGTTTCCCTTACTTGAGTCTAATAACAGCCTAATATCATATTAAATTCTACTTAATCCTTTTAATGACTAAAACACTTTCTAACTTATTAAATTTCTACGCCATTCCATCTCGCGCTCCTCCAAGCTGCTGCACACATTAATTAAATTTTTACGTTTGGAGAGACACTTTTATTAAACCACAAACCCAATTTTTGGAAACGTTGAATGAGAAAGAACAAGCATAAGAATGATAGCATAGGTTATTAACCGCTGATATTGTTTTCAGCAAGCGAAGGGACTTCTTTTTTTCATTACCCTGTAAGTTTGCAGTGGTGGTGGACTACTATTGCCACAGAAGGGTTGATGTAGAGATAAAGAACCTCGGCACGCGCCCAATGAAGGTGGAGTGGTTGAGGTTGGAAAGAACCGGTAGAGAAGTTCTTCTTTGGAGGACTTGAAGCACAAGAACAGAAACTTATTTGCTGTACTCTACCGCTTGTTGTTCTTCACCGTGATCTGAAAAACGTTTATTACGTCCGTAGTTCCCCTTATATACTGCCAAAAGGAAAAGGAGCTTTTTCAGCTATTAGAAGTTGCAAATACAAAGCACCTAATATAAATATTAGATGGTTAGAAAAAGTGTACAATATGGTGGTTGACGCAAAAATGCTATATGGGATAGCAGTATGGGGATTAGAAGGAGGATGGGAAGTCATAGATGAGGTGAATAGAAAATTTTGCAAAGAAATACTTACCAAATGTAACTGTTAGGCAGGTAGCACAAATAGAGCTGGGTAGAGTGGCAAGTAAGGGAAAGATTATGGAAAGGGCATTGAAATTTTGGCATAGAATATTGAAATTGGAAGAAAGGAATTTGTTAAAACAGTGTTTAGTATATCAAGAGAAATGTTTAAAGAACAAGGGATGGTTAGACTGTCTCAGAAATAACCTGGAAAGTAGTGGGTTAGGGGAAATGTGGAGAAGAAGAGAAAATAATGTGAATAACTTCTGGAAGTTGGCAAGGAAAATGTTTGAGGATATAGAAATACAAAATATATTTAGTGAGATAACTGAAAAGAGCTCTATAGTTTTCTATGTACCAATGAAAGTCTCATGGGGAAGGGAAAAGTACATACATGTGACAAATAAAGAGGAGCGGGAAGGTATCGCATGTCTGAAAGCAGGAGTATGGAGATTAAAGGGTTTAAGGAAATGTATTCCATAAAACCAATGTCCTATATGTGGCGGAAATGAAGATATGCAACATATTTTATTTAAATGTAAAGAGACTAAAATTTTGAGAAAAGAGCATATTAATAAGAAATGATTTAAAATAGATAGAAATGCAGCAGCAGTTGAAATGTTTCAAAAAGATAGTAAGAATATTGGACAATTCTTATACAAAGTGAAAAATAAATGGGTATGGACAGTAAATAGACAAAATGGTGTAATAAACTAGAATTAGTAAACTATTGTAAAATATGAGTATGACCGGTAAAGAGCCAGGGCTGAACACCGGTCATATTCACCCGTATAAAGCTTTGCATAAATAAAGAAATAAAAAATATACTGCCAAAGGATGACGCCCACCTTCGCGTCATAAAATGTAACAACATCTGTGATTGGTCCCTTGGCTACATCACATTACATGCTATGAAAATAATTTTTACCAAATTTTGTTGGTGCCGCGTCCTCATGACAAGTCTGGAAAACCCCAAATAGTTCTGTAACTTTTATCCTTCTTGTTCTATTTTTCTAAATCCCTCTGTTTCCTGGAAGTGAAGTCACTAACCTTGTCCCTTTCTTTCCTATATTTTCCCTTTCTATTTTTACTTTCTCTATACGTACTGTGTACGTGTATAGAGGAAGTATTGGATTCCACCCAAATATTCGATATCGAGATTTCATCGGACCCCCTGAATCCCAAAAAAGCATTTTCAGAAAAAGGTCCGTGTGTATGTGTGTGCCTGTCTGTCTGTCTGTGTGTGTGTGTCTGTGGACAGCATAGCTCAAAAACGAAAAGACCGTTTAATACTAAACTTGGTATTTAGATTTGGTATCTTCCAAGGATGCGACACGAAGATTTTGTATAAAGATATAATTGTGTATAAAGAAGAAGAATCTTATGTAAGAAATTTGTAGAAAAGCTAGAGAAGGTCATTGAATGTAACACATCAGATTTTTCGTTACATAGTCTAATCCTGTGATCATTCCATGTGGTGATTGGCGGACTGTTACCTGGAATTAAGCTAGCTCGCCTCTTCCTTAATTACCTAGGTTACAATTTGGTCTCGTACATCTTTATACATCTTAATATTCTCAACTGTTTTAACATCGCTTTCCTTAATATTATAACATTATGTACAATTCTTTTTTATATATTGATATATGTGCATGTGGTATGTCCTCCTACAGTCTCCTTATGGTTTATCGGGAAATTTCCAGTCAAATATTTAAAGGCCTCCCGGCATCCTGCCATGGTGACTCAGTGATTAGAGGAGCTGGGCGGAGACCAGCAGATATTTAAGTCAAATAAAGCAGCTTGGTAGTATTTAACGTGTCTATTTTGACCTTAGTGCCTGTTTTCCAGTTGAGCTTATTTTAAGCCCCTATTTTTTCAGTTTAAACTATTTTTCCTGTGTTGCATTTGCATTTCTGTTTCATTTGTAAAATGCTAATTAGATTACTATGATTCTTAAAGGCCTGCGCCGTTAAATACAGAAAGACAGGAAGAAGCCCTAAACATCAACTATCCACTATGAGATACGCCGTTTTAGTAACACCTTAGCGCTCAAATTTATACTTTCTGACGAACTCCATATGTTTAACCAGGATCATTTAGAGAAACTGTTTTTTATTTACTGTTAAATCAATTACTCCAATAATGTATAATCTTAATGTGTAATTATGTTGAGTACCTGTGTAAATTGTGATCTATTTGGTTTGTTTTAAAGTTAGCGTTGCTTATTAGATTATGTTAAGATTATAAATCACCCATAAATGTAGTTGTATTAATGTTTCTTTAGCATCTACACAAATATATCTGCCTTTTTTAAATTTATGAAGTCTAAATACAACAATTAAGGAGTTTATTTTAAGTAATTTAAAGTTACGTTTTTAGTTATATATCACTTAATGATAAAGAACTTTATAATGTTTTCATTTTGGCCAGTCACTCGAGGGGTTATTTTCCGCTTTACAAACGTCACCACACTCCACTCAGATCCTCTCTTGCAATAGCAGCAGCATTTTTTTTTTTTTTTTTAGTCCTATAACTTTGGTCTCAAGCCATGAGGATGGTAAATAGATACAGATATATAGCAAGAACGGGTTTTAGTGTGCGTGACCTTGATTGTAGTGCGCAGAATAAAATCACAACATAATGGTAAAGACGAATAATAATCAAAAGGTGAGATATTGTACACCTGTTAATGTAAAGATTGTATCTTTGGATTTTGTCTACTTACAAATTATGCAGTCGAGGGTCATCTAAAAGATAACCGACGATTTGGCGTAATTAAATCATAGCGAAAGATATCAACACATTGAAATATTCTACAAAAAATGTATATGTCATAAATTATATGTTTTAACAAGACATAACATTTTAATCTCAATCGTTTGATCCATTCTTAATAAATCAAAATGCTGAAAAGTGTCCCATGTAAAAGGTAGGTGGATATTGGGGGGATTTCTTAAAAATCTTCGTGTTCCAACTTGGAAGGTAGTAGTAGTGTTTATTAAGTTTACAATAATACAATATCTGCGTCACACAGTCGCATGGGTCGGATGCTGTCTAAGAATACTTGAATTAAAAATATTACCTACATATCTATTTTATATACAGGGCTTCTACAAAAGAAATAGACAACTTCAACTTCCTGTAAAACAAAAACTATTAGAGATAGCAACCTAATTATTTTGGAGGTATGTTGAGAAACTCTCAAAGTTTTGTTTGCTACTATTGGTAACGCTGCAGTGTTTTGTCTGTTGTTGCAGAAGCTGAAAGGGCGGAAAATCCTGTGGAAAAGGCATATTGCGTGTTGGAATTTGCTAGAACGCAATCAGCAACTGCTGTCCAACGACATTTTAGAACACGTTACCACAAAAATGAAATGATGCGCTCACAAACACCAGCATCGTCTTCATCATGTCGCAACATGTCGATGCATGTATGACCTTATCTTCTTCACTCAGAAACTGCAACATGTGTAATCTGTAGGGCATCATGTGCAGTCGCATCCGCAAGATTTTCCCATACAGTTTGCTGTGGAATTTGTAATTGCATGCCTGCCCTAGATGTCGATTTCTGTGGGCTTCTTATGTAGGCAGAACGAACACGTTCAACGTTTTCTTCCGAAACTCTTGGTCTTCCCGAGCTCTTCCCTTTGCACAAACATCCCGTTGTCTCGAATTTTCTATGCCAGTCGAAGATTGTCTGTCTAGCCGGTGGCGTTTTGTGGTAACGTGTTCTAAAATGTCGTTGGACAACAGTTGCTGATTGCGTTCCAGCAAATTCCAACACGCAGTATGCATTTTCCACAGGATTTTCCGCCATTTCAGCTTCTGCAACAACAAACAAAACACTACAGCGTTACCAATAGTAACAAAGGAAACTTTGAGAGTTTTTCAACATACCTCCAAAATAATTAGGTTGCTATGTCTAATAGTTTTTGTTTTACAGGCAGTTGAAGTTGTCTATTTCTTTTGTAGTAACCCTGAATATTTACAACTTTGGAAATACACACACAAGCATAGAAATACATACACACGCTCGCGTGCTATGACAACAGTACCACAGAACAATAGCAGAAAGAACACTCTGATATAACACACACACACACACACACACACACACATACACACTTGCATTCTCAACTACACCACGTATTCACACACATAGATTGCTCAATCACCAAATAGGTCTATAAAATATTTACACAAATATGCTGCCCTTCATCTGTTTGTAGTTAAAAATACTTCCGGCAAGAATTTTCCCAACATCCTCCATGTGCACAGAATCTGCCAAAATATACGTCCAGTCTTCCTTGATACCCTCCCAACCTGAGCCACGCTATTCCCGGTCTTTGTTTCATACCCAAATATATATATTCTAAAATATATGTTTCTTTATCTCACCCAATTGTTTTTTTTTAACTCCAATGAAGATTTTTTTCTAATATACCCCTAATTTAAGTAAAACTTACGCTAAAATTATAGATCCCGAAACAGGATCTTCAATGTTTGCTTTAGGTAATCAAAAATGCACTAAACATATTGGCATTTTAACTAACAAAGCTAAAATTATTCCAATATATAAACATAAATTTATAAAATCATTTATATGCAATAACGATTTTATTACCCGCTTGATATTAAATACCAAGTTTGGTTGTTCAACCAAATATTTGTTTTCCAATTATGCTGTCAAAGATTAAAGCACATATGCACACGCGGACCTTTTTCTAAAATGACTTGTATTCACGCGTCCTCAAAACATAAATTTCTCATACAATCGCAGTATCAAGCTTTTGGGTGGCATACACTAACTTCTTTAACTACATACGCCCATAGTACTTGGTAGAGAAAACACAAATGCATGATGCGGGTAATAATGTTTGCAGAACACAAAGAGAAAGTAAAACCCTCCTGAAGAATCAAACCCCAATTCTCTCGCCTTATTTGACTTAGGAGCCACTGTTGCATAACATTTTTAGAATTTAGCTTCTATGTAGCTTGAAGTTCTTTACGGTCAGTGTAGCGTTCATATAGTACAACAAGTTTATATTTGATTTTATAACTGTTTTCAAATTTCATTTCTAACACTTAATTTAAACTGCTGCTAAATAGCTGTTTGTCTTCCAGATTGTCAAGCAAGGGTGTAGTTTTGTTACTAGAGATATATGAATGGGGTGTTTTAAAATACGGGTTGCCTAAAACTGAATTTCAAGGTGATCTTATAATAATAGTAATTATAATAAAACATATAATTCAAAATATATTTATTCAGCTTAGCAGAATCTAAATTACATTGTTGACAAAGTTTCTTAATTTACTAGGAACTCTTAAAACTATGAAAACGCCAGAGGCCAAATTAAACAAGACTGAAAATCGATATCCTGTTTCCGCCGTAATGAAAGTATGCAATAATTTCAGAATTTCGCATGTTTGGAATTTCTAACAGAATATAGGAAGACAGGTTTAGATGGATTCTAAGGTGTCCTTAACACTCGTTCATTTTAATTCAGCAGTTACATTTCTAAGGATCTTTAGATTCGACAACATACAACACGTATATGTCGTACAGATAATGTCCGATTTTGTGAGCTTTGCGTGTCTTATACGAGGCCCACACTTATTAAGGAAGGATTTGGCGTAGCTAAATAATAATTTTTAAGAAAATCACATTTGTAATAATAAGCATTTGGAGGAGTAGTTCGTAAGTATGAGTGCAAAACTTTCAAAATAAAAAACACCAGTTTTTAAAATTAAACATATTCAATAGTTACACTCCAGTACATGCTCTGAACACTTGAGCAAGAGAAACCAATAGCAGCTATTGATGCATATGGAAAGCTTTCACATCTGGAGCTATTGCAACTCACCTGCTGCTGATTTCACGAAACTGCACTATACCGTTAATACGGTTCAATGAAACTGATTATCATAGCAGACAGCCGATTATCACATGTCAGCTGTCGTGTATAGGTTGGTGTTGGTGACCATACGAGGTGTGGAATTTCTGATTGTAAACGTGGGGATGCGTGCAGGCATAACCAGCTAGTGCATTCGATATTGACCTTTCCAAATCACGATTGTATTGCTCTGTTAATTGCACCTGGGTACTGAAACATCTGTTTTCTAGGCAACAGTCTTTGTCTGTTGATTGCGGCGGCTACAATGATTGTGTGAACTTCCATTAAGTGCTCCTTTATTGTGAGTTGGTCACCATAGGCTCTGCACGGCAATGATTGGCAATGGCAGGCTATCACAAGTGAGACACGCCTTTGTACACTTTACCAATGTAGCAGCACTTGGTAGTAGCAAGCTTTACGGAAGAGTTTTCTTTCTGCAAGCAACCTGACTAGTTGCAGATGTAATTGCAGTGTTTCGTGAGAAACTTGCACATATTAGGTGTGCGCTTGCTCAGGCTATTTGCGCGATCAATACTAGCAAGAACATGTTTAATTTTCTTCTAAGTTTTGGGCATCTGAACTGGAAGAAGGTTTGAGAATATATATGGGATCAGACACCAAATAGGTGAAACAATCGATAAAACATATGGAAAATTGTTAAAATGATACTAATAGACATCAGTAGAAAGAGATCGAATTGGGGAGTAATAGGCCTCTGTAAGTTCAGCAAATGAAATAAATATGAATTGGAATAAAAAAAGATATATATATATATATCTACATATAGGGTCAATAAATTGTATAGTAACGCCTCCCACGGCCTCTCTCCAATACGAGAAAAAATGTAAATGACGTGCTATTTATGGACGCTCTTTAACTACTGTGGTTCTCAGCGTCCCATTCTAAATTGGGCGTGAAAGACCGCTTAAAATTGCTCAGAGGCCTCTCTATCAGGCTCTCTATTCTTTTACGTGCCGTAAATCTACGACACGGGACTAACGACCTTACTTCCCTACGGAAGGAAGCCATGCTAAGGACTTTTACACCCGAAAAAAATCCATCGTCCTCCGCCGGGTTCTCCAATACGAGAGAATCGCCTGGAAAGACGTGACTACAAAGGTACACCAAATCAGAAGTTCTCACTCATCAGCAGTACTCATTATAATGTCTTGCGTGATTTATTAGTAAGTTGTTGTATTGTATGATGGCATTGTCTTTCAAAGAACTCCATAAATAGTAATGATGAACGAGACGACCACAACTCAACACTTATAATTCTGTCATGAAATACATACGTATCTTATTTCATTTAATGATTCCGTAGTTGAATGAGGTGATGTGGAATCTTGTTCGACCAACCGTAACTGCCAGAGCTGCTGAGTTTAGGCGCGTGAGTGTGAACGATTGTATTATATATAGGTATATGCGAGCTTAACTGTTCCACTTACTAAAAATCTTATGTGTTTCATTCATATGACTTTCTCTACATCTCTGCAACAAACTATTGTTAAAAAAACTTATGCCTTTATTTACTTCATGCTAATCGAGAAAACATTAGCAGAAATAGTCTTATTAGTTGCTTCCTTGTAAGTAGAGCGAAATAAGGGAGTATCATAGGTTTAAGTGGTAGTCAAAAGCTGGTTGCTATGTGACTGAAGTTCCTTTATTTGTATGGACAGGAGTTGACAAATTCCTGTATGAGAAAAGTATGTTTTAAAGGTGAAATCAAAAACAAGGAATATCACAAAAACGACCAATTCCACGATAAAAATGTATGTAACATAAAGTGTATATTTTAACGCGCTCTATATTTTTTGTGTGGTAAGTTTTTGTCCATCTCTTACGTTTAGTAGTCATGCAGAATTCCGTAAAGTTCATCCAGAATAAAACAGTCTTCAGAGGTTATTCCCATAAAATTCAAGATATACATTCTATTTGTTAGGTATTTTAAACAAAATCGTTCGAGCAATTTTTTAGAAAAACAAAAATTTCGAAAAAAGTTCCATATAAAGAGTAGTTTGTGGTGGGGGGATTTTACTCAAAATCTTTGCGTCGCATCACTGGAAGATACCAAACTTAAATATCAAGTTTGGTATTTTACTGACTTTTCGTTTTTGAGTTACCGTGTTCACAGACACACGGACACACACGGACCTTTTTCTGCAAATGTCTTTTTTGGTTACAGAGGAGTCTAAAATATATATTTCCGGTGAAATCTCGGTATCGAATTTTTGGGTGGAGTGTAATATCTTCTCTATACACTATGTACATAGTGCGTATAGAGAAAGTAAAAAGTAAGGATTTAGTGCATCTCTGCCAGCAGCTCTTTCCCGGCGATTCTCAGTTGTCTCGCACATTGGAGAGAGGGCTCGAGAGCGGGTAGAACTTGACGACCATATACTTACCAAAATATCTGTATTTCATTTGTTTCAATAGTGTTTTTCTTCACTAGGTCCTCAACTGTGCTCAACTGCTCAACTGTCGGCTGCACTCGGCTATCTCTCTGACCCAATTTGCACTCTGCGATGACTATGCCATCACTAATCCGAGCAGCACCTCTTAGACTCTCCACAACAAAGGACGAATGTTCTCAAAGAAGAGAAATTTCTCTCAATCCTGTTTGTTTACTCTTTCATTATTGCATGTGACCCTTGATCTAAGTGTGGCAGACATCTGTAATAATCGAGGGAGCTATGTAAAGGAGCCGAAATACTTTGTTTTAATGCCGTGGTGCATATGCAAACATTTCCAACAATTATTGAGACAGCTATGTCCTGCATGCGTACATGCAGCGCATTCTGTAACAATAGGTGGCCAGATACATATGTGATCCGCCGATTATTGGTATGTAGCACTAGGTAAGTAAAAATGTAAATTCAGTACGCACTTACCTATAGTTGCAAGCAGCACAGTTTTTGAACACAGATGGTGAGTGAGTAGCCCCTCAGAATGAGAGTAGAGAGCCAATGTAGCGACTGCGCCTCTGTCTGTAATGTCATCATCACCATAGAACTGTTAATTGGCAATTTCTCAAACAATATCTATCCCATTTCTGTTTAGGATACGTAGTTTCAATACTTAGGAGAAAGAAACGCTCAGGAACTGTGCGGTTTTGACTGGCAAATGTAGAACATTACTGACAATTCTTACAGGAGAATGGGCCCGTTGTGTAGTATGATGAAGCCTGGATGACATTATGGCAGAATACGCATAGTGGAAGAACCAGCGATAAATTAAATTCACACAAAACTTTTTGAAGTCCAGTAGGAAGAAAATGGGTATGTTTGGATCTACTGACTGACTAGAGGAACTGAAAAAAAAAACATGTTTAATTTTCTGGTTAGTGTGCGTAAAGACAAAATTTCTTCAGTTATTCATAAAAAATATATCTCTATACTTTCCTTCGTTTTCTTCCGTTACTCTTACATTTATTTTTTTACCATTAACTTGTATCTTCAATGGCCCATACACAACACTTTCGTGTGTTAATTTAATAATTGTACGCCAGTAAGTTAATCCATCCATTAGAAGCCTTTTCATTTAAGATATTTGAGAAGAATGCAACAATACTCCGTGAAGTAGCTGAAACTTCGGTTGCTGTAAAGAAAATATACAATGAAACACAGCAGAATAAATGGTAAGACAAAACAAAAGACATATTATCAGACATGTTCGTGGCACACAATTATCGAAAAATAACGTCTGGGTGTTTTTGTAAAGTCATCAGGCACAAAACCGTAACTTTTTGGAATTTCTAGATATTTTCACTTGATGTTTCTCAGTCAGGAGCTTTTCCACTATTTAGCTATTATTAGTGTTCATTATAAAATAAATTCTGAATATAATAAAATAGAGTTTCCAGCTAATAATTGTGTAGATATCTACATAAATAATCTGTATATATAAATATAAATACACCAATATAGGTTGTTAGGGGTTTAGATACAAATATTTTGATGAATGGTACCTTAACGTTAACGTGCGTTAACTTCAGTTGTTTTCTCTCATCTGTTTTCCCACAGACCAATCACATAGTTTACTAGCTGATGTGTTTTGCATTGTCGTAACTATGTGGCTAAATGAACATCTTTCAATGTGACTTCACACCTCACTACGTCACCTTTAACTAGTCATTGACCTTGCAGAAAGTATTCAAACTCTTCAGTTTCGACACAAAACTCTTTATTGCGAGGTCTGCCCAAGCACGGTTATGCATTCCTACTTACGGCCTCGGAGAAAATAAAAATTTATGTGAGCTACGTACGCCAACCTGAAAACATACTACTGTAAATAAGTAATGAAGCAAACATTGATGTAATGTGGTTCATTACGCTGTTCGTAATTTTCAATACAAATGACTCCACATATACACCTAACACTTTTACGTATACACTTTTTCTCATTAGATACTAATTAGTGTACATATTTGCCATGAAACAAGCCAAAATACCTAGTTTTCTTTTAAATATAGATGTTGATTTTATATTCTTATATGTGGAACATTTCGGATAAAATGTCGGAAACTCAAGACGATATCATGAATGTTTGTTTAATCAAGAAATGTATTTTGATGATAAACTAGCCGACTAAGAGTATTTACACGTATTGCCCAAAATTAAATTTCTCTTCTGGTTCCTCCGTCGCTTGAAAGAGATGCAAGAAACTGAAGCAGAAGCGTTTTATGTTTGCTGTTTACCCAGTTCTCTTCGCGGAGGAACTCTCACAACTGGGAAACATCGTAGATTACCGCGACCTGGGGGAAGCAAACCAAATCATTAGTGCGTTATGTACACACAAACTTTATTCGTCGGTCGTTTAGAAAGAAACATTTCATTCCAGTGTGCTTTAAAGGCCTCACGAGGAAAGCGATGTGATACAAATATCAACAACGTAATAGAGTCTTACTAAGGAAAACGGTCCGTGAAGAGATTTAAATGAACTCTATAAGACTTTTAAATGAATATACTCTCAAAGAGATATGAATAAAGTAAACTTGCGACGCATCAGTTTCAAGTAAAAATGTTGCACATAATATGTCTGGATGTAAATGAATGTCCATTGGAATCCTGACAAAGTTAGTTTCGAATTTGTTCGCGTCAAGTACTATACACCTAAATATATTTAACAATAATGTTTACTCAAAGTTTCTGCTGTTAAAGTATTTCTCACGCTGAAGCAGGAAGAAATATAACATGGTGCACCAAGTGGCCTTTAATTTAAAAATAGAAAAACAAATTATTTTTGGAATTTGCTTTTTTATTTTTTAACGTAATCTCCTCTTAGTTCCATACAGGAAGGTCGGAAGGTCCTCAAAATAAGCATATGCTTGGGAGATGACCTCCTCGTTAGACGTGAATCGTTTCTCGCCGAAGCACTTTTTCAAGTTTAGAAATAAAAAAGTCACTATGGGCCAAATCTGGCAAATACGGTAGATGTCATAGATATTCTAACCTTGATTCTAAAATTTTCGCCATCAAAACTGTGCAGGTGAGCAACCTTGCATTGCTTGATGGAAGAGAATACTTATCTTTGCCAGATGAGTGCGTTTCTTCTTGATTTCTTCGTTCCAACGGTGCAATAACGATGCATAATACTATCCATATATCGTTCTTTCGTTCTACAAGATATCAATGTAGATGATTCCGCGCGCATATCAAAAAGCTAGGCCATCACCTTGTCTGCAGATTTCACCACCTTTGCCTTCTTCGGAGCTGGTTCGCCTTTAAAAACTCACTGTATCGAGTATACTTTTGTCTCTGGAGTATAGTAGTGTATCCATGTTTCATTCACAGATCTGTATCAATGCAGAAACTCGTTATGATTGCGACGTAAAGGTGGCAAACTGCTTCTTTTAATTGGTCACACCATTGCAATTATTCTCCATTGAGAGCAACCATCTTGCTGAGACCTTTGTCAGACCTAATTTTAGTGCAAAATTGAGAACACTTTATCTTGTGATATATTTGTGGCCTCTACTTTCGCAAACCTTGATTCGTTGATTGCTCAAAGTCATAACCTGGATTTTATCAAAAATTTCCGAGCCCTTTCTTTTTTGGTAACGTTAATACCGCATTTACTCAATAGATACCAAAGAAGATGACACCCGTGAAATACGATGGCGGGGAAAACTAAAGAAAATCCGCCCCTGCGCCACTTTATCAAAAATAAAATGCCACATGTGGTCACCTGGGATCGAACGTCTTGGTGCAAGGCGAATGGTCTTACCACTCGGTCACCGCGCGGCCTCCCTAATGCTTGAGCAAATAGATAAGTATGCCAGATAAATAAATTGCAAGGTCAGACGATGTTCATCTAAAAGAGCAATGACGGAAATACTATCATGATAAATCTGCATTTAAACACATATTGAACTTAACAGGCTTTCAGAACTAAACTAATATTAAATATTTTAAACCTCAAACAAAAGTGATTACTGTATAATAATAAAATAGTATAATCATAATAATAAAATAATAATATAATAATAATGTTTATCCCAAAATCGAAACAAACATTTGGTGCATCCGATTTTAATTCATCTATAACATAAGGTAATTATTTTTGATGAAATATAAATGCAAATTATATGTTATTCCGTACAATCAGAAATAACACATATTTTCGAGTGTTCCACCAATTAAGTTATTATTATTATTATTATTATTATTATTATTATTATTATTATTATTATTATTTAAACTGATGAAACCATTAAAAACCTGAAGCATTTTAAATTAGAGACATTTTTGAAAGAATCTATAACACCAAATGATTTTATCTCCCAAATTCAACAGAAACCTTATATTTTAACATAACACAAATAATCATAAGTACTATACTAAACATCCTATTGTTAAATTACTTGCAAGTCTTACCAAACCTGTTGTGTATTCGAAACTTCTGTATTGTGACACATTAGTTGTCAGGAAAAATGCTTTGCGCTGATTGAATGCCTAACACAGCTTCTAAAGCTATATCGCATGCTTGATTTTTTTGACTTATTACGTTCATGGTTGAAAATATTTGCTCACAAACATACTTCGAGCCAAACATTCCAGTAAATGCATGTGGAATGCGTTCCGTTATATCATGCCCCATAGCGGTCCAACTAACAAGACGGAGAGAGGTCAAGGCTAGTGAAGCGTTGGGGAAAGCTCTGAGCCGAGTCCTGAGCCAGGTCAGCGCGCCCCGGTTTGAGAGTGCCGGTTCACAACGTATGGATCATGATTCATCATAAAACTTTGGTTCTGTCTTAGGTCTACCTTTAGCTACTCATACCGGAGCAGGTCTAGTTTTTGAAGTTGATTACCGAACAATTGTACCAATAAATACATTAAAATGTATTATAATTACACAAAAAGAAGCAATATTTTAATTACTCTTTAATTGATATACTAAAATGTTAAACTTGATTCAGTAACTGTAGAAAGTGTGATTGATTTACATAAGTTATTTTATCATTTGGATTTCTTTTAGAACGATTTCAGTATTTTAGTTTCAAATAACAATATATTTACTTAATATACCCAGTATGCAGAAAAATCAACGACGTCGCTTTATCATGTTGGGTGGGACATTAAAAGGGGGACCCATGTCCGGAAATACTTGGTTTAGACGCTCTGTGGCGTCAAAACGTCATCGAAATATTTTGGTGTCCTAAAGTAATTATGCAATAATTTAGCCTTCATGCACACACATTGTCTCCATTGTCCAAGCTGCCTCCTAATGGATTGTAAAGGGGACCTGTTCTTATACTTCAAGAGACTGCCTTTCAACGACCATGAGAAATACATCAGAGGGTGACCTTATCACGCGAATCCACGCTCCTCCTGAAATAAATACTGAGAACGCAATCGCACTTATTTAGCCATGTATGTCTCTGTATCGCCGATGTACGCTCTTCATTCAGGTAGAGGTCAACAGTTTGAACCTCTTTTGTAATTGATACTGCACAATGTTGGGTTTCCTAACGAAATTTGGAACGCAAATACATATTCATATCCGAACCCTTCATAAAATTCGATATCCCACAGAAAACCAAACAATGTATTTCCAATGATGAGTTTCGTCTTCATAATTGTTCCCTTTGAGATCCAACATACGAAGTGTTGTCAGTGTATTTTATTTATCATGAGTTTTAATTTAGATGACGCCATGACTGACTGGCTAGACCGCTTATCTCTTAGCTAGGCGGACCGATTTGATCCCAGAGGATAGCATATATTTATGTTGGACGAGCAGGCATCTAGGCAGTTTTTCTGGGTTTTTCGGTTTCCCCCGCAGTTTATTCCACTAACTGCTCCATAAACATCTTTACCGCCATCAATTTCACTTCATTTTTATACCAGACAGTGGACTGATTACCAATTCTGGCTACTCTCAATTCCAGATTCTCCTCCTCAACAGGTTTTAGTGGACTTTTGTGAAGATTTTTAAAGTGTAACAATAGCAAATAGAATAATCAGGTTGATAATTTTGCAGCTGGTCTAGAACAAACCATCCCTAAAATATGAAATATCGCTAAAAATGTTTAAAACCACATATAAAGCGTACCCTCTTAAGAAAGATAACTGGAATATTTCCATGCTTAAATAAATCATATTTTGCCATGCAATGAACAACAGTTCATGTGATTTCCGCTCCTCTCTGTATTTACCTCCCTAAACAGAAAGATTACAAAGTTGTGGTTTCTACTTTAACGCCGACACGACGCTGAGTTTCTCCCAGAAGTTGTCCGTCTAATTCGTAACACCCTATATATCATGTCTATGCGCCGTTAAATTACAAACGTTCCCGGAAAGGAATGGGGGATGTAGTTTTAAATCCCTGGAGGCCAGCCAAATATCTCAAACGGGCGAGAGGCTGTGTTTTATTACGCAAAGACCAAGTTAAGGAGGGAAATAGATCTGTGGTAATGTTCTGTTGAGCAGACGCTTTTCAAAGCCCACTCCAGCTGCAATCTATAGAAGCGAGCACTCCCCTAATCCTCTGCTGAGTGCAACTTGTTCAACGAGTTATCCACTAAACCAGAATCTCAATATCGAAGTATAACTGTTTGATGCTAGCGCGTTGCACAAACAGAAGATTTCCCGGAGGTTTAGTGCAAAATTGAATCATCTCCAGGATAATTTTACCTGTGTAAAAAGGATACTTTAAAGCAGATAGTTATATAAATAACTTGAGATGTAATAGTCACTTTACCATTTGTATATTCCATGGCTCATTGAATAAAAAATACAGTATATGTCATGATAGCAAAAACAGTAACATTTATACCATCAGTACACTTCTTTTTTTTTTTATTGTGCACTGTAAGGAGATACCAAACTCTGAAGCTTAGTTTTATTAATGATAGTTTGTACAACGTTCAGAAATATTTTAGGCCTGTTTAAATTAAAATTGTAAGAGACGATAGATTTTGAAAATATGCATTTTTAAAACATAAACCAAGAAATCTAGCCTTGCGAATTGTGTCACCATTTGCAAAATAGAAAATTCCAAGAAAACCTTCCTTTTGAGACAGTATATGTCATTTCACGGGATTAAAAGTTATCTAAAATAAAGATATAAATAATATCCAATATAATATAAAGTATACTAAGAAGGGGCAAATATACATGGGAAATTGCCAGGAAAGAAATATGTAAAACACATCTAAGGAGGCAAAGACAAACAGTTATCACGAGCTGATAGGCGACCTGGTTGGATAGTACCGTTAAGGGGTTGAAGTTCCAGTGCCCGAGATGAACATAACAAAGAAAACAGAAACAATCCCCTTGCTGCTCGAGCGACACGAAATCACCAGCTATGGAAGAGTTATGCAGGTAAGATGTCCTATAGGGGAGTCTATCGGGCTACATATGGCCGCGACGGAAATATTGTTTATTTAATGTGGTCGAACTCACTAGCCCTGGAAGATACACAGAGGTAAGACGTGATAAGTGAGTCCATGATAGAGCTGAATGGGCAGTATAAGACCGCAATAGAATCAGTGTTTATTTGATGCACCAGCAGACGGTCAAAAATAATGAGGAATGATAGGCGTGGTCACATAAAGCGTAGTTGAAAAGGGGAAAATTTAGGAGGAATGAATAAATGAGTTCAATAACAATCTTGAACTCGAAGAAAACCACTTGGTTCTTATCACACCTTAGAAGGATTCCATGCTAACATTATCTAGAGCACCCACATCTCCACATCATTCCTAAATATCTAAAACCTGTACGCGGGATACGAACCCGGTACCTCTATAATAGGTTACCGCCGCAGTTGACAAGTTAGACACGCTGTATAGCAATTTTTTTCCTGAATTTCTCAGACTTTTTGTTGAATGAGTAATCCTATCATTGCACTATTAACATCGCATAGTATTCCCCGACAAGTTGGCAAGGAGGACGGTAATTGAGTTAGCGTGGCTCGGAGCCGCCTGCAACACGCTGATAAAATTGGCTCACCCGTGTGGGGTCTCCCTGGCGGATTTTCCACTTTAAAAAATTTCATGGCACGTCAGTCAGGGCTCTTGAGCGTCCATTAATTGATCATTAATGAGGTGCATGTAGTTAATCTGCACACAGCTGGCGAAAAAATTACACTGACCAACGGCTGATAATTCACAATTTAAATTAGTGTGTCACGTACTCCTGCTTAAGCTCCTCCACTGTTTTTGCCCGTCCTTTCCACATTAAATATCTCACTATAGCTGTTACTACTGCAATTTGAAAACAATTTATACCGCAATGGATTAGAATATAACTAAATACAAATAGCTTCTTTAATAACTGAAAAATATACAGTGAACTTATAAATCTACAACATTTTAGTTATTTAGTAAGTTCTGTAACTACTATTTTAAAATTGAAACCAACAATAAGAAATACCTTGGAAACAGTCGGTCATCTCTATAACAAAAATCTGATGTGTTCCATTCATATGCCTTTCTCTATATCTCTGCAATAATTTATTTTTAAAAAGCTTATGCTTCTATTTACTTCCAGCCAATCGAGAAAAAAATTAGCAGAAATAGTTTAATTTCTTACTTCCTTGTAAGTAGAAGTGAAATAAGGAAGTAACATAGGTTAAAGTGATAATAAAAAGCTGGTTGCTCTGTGTCTGAAGTTCCTTTGTTTGTATGGACAAGAGTTCACAAATTCCTGTATGACAAAAATATAAGTTTTTATAGCTTAAGCCAAAAATAAGGAATATCTCAAAAACAATTAACTCCACGAAAAAATGTAAAGAACGTAAATTGTGTGTTTTAATGTGCTCTACATTTATTGTGTGGTAAACTTTTGTCTCTCTCTTATGGTTCAGCACTTATGCAAAATTCTGTAAAATTCACACAGAATTAAGTAGTCTTCAGAGGCTATTCCCAGAAAATTCAAAATGTACATTTTATTTGTCAGGTAAATGTCTTTAATATACAATATTTTAATCAGAATCGTTGGAGCCATTTTTTAGAAAATAAAAATTTTCGAAAAAGTTCCATGTAAAGGGTAGTTTAGAGTGGGGAGGATTTTTCTCAATCTTCGTGTCGCATCCCCGGAAGATACTAAACTTAAATACCAAGTTTGGTATTTTACCGACTTTTCGTTTTTGAGTTATCATGTTCACAGACACACGGACACACACACGGACCTTTTTCTGAAAATACTTTTTTGTATACAGGGGACCCTAAAACATATAGTTCCGGTGAAATCTCGGTATCGAATTTCTTGAATTTCTTGGTGGAGTGCAACACATTCCCTATACACTATGCACATAGTGCGTATAGAGAAAGTAAAAATGCATATCACATAAATTTTGTGTTTTAACAAGATATACAGTAAAATAAGAACTGAAGCTTTCCTGGCGACGTGTTAATTCAAAATCTTCTCGGGCTTCTAGCCAGGTAAAAACTTGGCTTGACACCAACGTTTCGAAGAAGTGCATCTTCCTCGTCTTCAGGGTGAACTGAAGATCAGTTAGCCAAGTTTTTACCTGGCTAGAAGCCCGAGAAGATTTTGAATTAAGATATACAGTTTTTATGTGGTAAGTTTTTGTCCATTTTTTGCAGTTTACTACTAATTTAAAATACGGAAAAGTTTATCCAGAGCGAACAGAAGCAATTTGCTGAAAATTCAATATATGCATTTTAGTTTTGGTGTAAATATCTATAATATACGGTATTTTAATGAAAATCTTGACAGCCATTTTAGAGAAAAACAAAACTTAAAAATAAAATTTTCCAAGAAAAGGGTAGTGTGAGGTGGGGATTTTTTTTTTCGTGTCGCAATCTTGGAAGATAATAAACCTAAGTACTAAGTTTGAAATTTTAGCACACATTTCTGGTGAAATCTCGGTATCGAACTTTAGTGTGGAAGACAATACCTTCTCTATGCACTATGTACATAGTAGTTGTAGATAAGGAAAAAACGAATAAGTTCTATGGTGGTAGAAAAGTATAACATCGGCATTGAAAAACTGGTATCGCGGGACAATAAATGTCCCGTTTGGGAGAGGTCCCCGACCTTTCCAGTTGCTCCGGTGGGAGCACTGGGGTTCCGGAACACTTGTGGTACTTCTGACGTGACTAGAAGTAGTCGGGCCAAATATCTGAGCCCCTCCTGAAAGGGAGTTGTTCGTATTGGGTTGGACTCGGCGTGGTAGTGGTCCCAACACCAAAGGGAGTTTGGGTAAGTTTGGGCGGTGATGCTTGGGCGTGGCTGTGAGACACTTCAATGTCTTCCGGTACTAGCCCGGGTAGCTAGTAGACGGCATACTAGATGATTGTTAGCCCTTCCGAGGTTTTTCGGTTGACTTCCCTGCGGAGTTGACGCACCACTTTTGTCCCGGGACGTTCCGACGCCGAAAGTGTTTTAGTAACCCAGGTATAGTCTAATGGAAATACCCACAGAGTAGTCTCTCTGGTTGAAAAATGGGAGCTTCGCCTATATGACAAATGTATTGTCATTCCATTGAGAAATAGAGTAGGATACTGTAACTTTGTAAATAAATTTCGTGTGATATCTTTTGTTATTATTTAGATGTGTCAAACCATTCGTTACTTTGTGGATGGCCCAGGTAATTGGGCTAATTGGAAGACAAATTAAGCCTTTCTTTATATTTCTCTTTGAATTATATTCTTTATTTTTATCATAAAAATTGTACTGCACTGTGAGAATAGTTTACTAAAGTATGGGTAGAGAAATTCGTATGAATGTAGCAACTTTTTTATTTAGTTTAAGAACTCATTACATATATGAGTTATAAAGCCATATAGGAAGAAAGACTTAAGACGCAAAAAAGCTGACGAGTTCCATTCACATGACTTTCTCTACCTCGGCGTAACAATTTATTGTTAAAAAGTGTATTCTTCTATCTACTTTATGATAATCTTAAACACTTGCTTAATCTTGTCTTAATTACTTGATTCCTTGTAAGAAGAATGGAAATTAGGGAATACACTAGGCTAATGTGATAGCCAAATCTTTTAAAAGCTAGTTGCCATGTGGTTGAAATCCATTTTTATGCAGGTCCAGGAGTTTACAAATTTCCAAATGAGAAAACATTTAAGTATTTTTAAACCAAAACAAATAACAAGAAGTATTTCAGAAATTATAAATTCCACGAAAACAACGTATATGGCATAAATTGTATGTTTTAACGAAATCTACTTTTTTTGTGAAGTAAGTTTTTGCCTATCTCTTACGGTTTACCAGTTGCGCAAAATTAAGTGAAATTCATTGAGAATAAAGCGGCCTTTAGGGGCTAATCCCAGAAAATTCAAGATATACATGTTATTTTTTATGTAAATATCTTTAATATTCGGTATTTTAATCAAAATCTTTACAGCAACTTTTGAGAAAATAAAAATTATAATTTTTTTTCATGTAAAGGGTAGTTGGGGTGTTCACAGACACATTATTATTTTAATTTATTTAAATATTATTGAATAATTGTTTTTTTTCAAATATAAGTCCAATAAAAGTTCTTAATCACTTAATTGATAAATGTACAATATTTGATAAACGGACAAACGAACACACTGACACACGGACACCCGGACACACACACACACACACACACACACGAAACTTTTTCCAAGAATGCTTTTTTAGGATAAAGGGGACCCTAAAACATATATTTCCGGTGAAATCTCGGTATCGCATTTTTAGGTGGAATGGAATACCTTCTGTATAGACTACGTACATAATACGTGTAGAGTAAGTAAAAACAAGAATGAACATATTAATACGTATGTACAGCAAAAGTCCTTGGCGAGGTCCAAAATGAACTTGCAATCTCATGACCACTTTGTATGCGCATGCGTAATACAAGAATTCATGGAAAAGTCGTGTGCGTGCATTAGCGTCTAAGACAAACTGGAAAGGGCGGAGGATAACTATGAACGACAATTTAATTACAGATTGTAACAAAACACTCCATTATAAATGCAAGAGACAATTGAATTGCCCCCCCCTCCCCGAGAGTAAGTGAATCTAACTCTCATCTTCTTCAGCATCAAGCTCAGAATTCTCAATTATTCCGGAGTCTATGAACTTTAGCAACATTTTTACTAAATCTCATAGCTTTTCTTAAACTTTACGGGACTCTTCTTATAATTTCAACACTTTCTACATCAATACATGCTGCAGTAGGTCGTCCTCTGTGGCGTAGTGGTTACCATACTGGCCTCTAAAACCAAGATAGCAGGTTCAAACCTGGCGGATGATGATGGTTTCCTTCAGACACAAAAATCCTTAGCATGGCTTCCTTCGGAAGGGAAGTAATGCCGGTAGTCCCGTACAATGTTTATTTTTCAAATAAAAGAACTCCATAACTTGAAATAAGGTCTCTGAGACAAATCCCTCCATTTCGCGTCCGTAAGTCGTAATTTCATCCTACAATGCCATCTGTTGGCGACGAGCTGATCACTCATCATCATGGCGCATAGTGGCAAACTCACGAACTAGAAATTAAAATCCGATCACGAAAGCATTGTTATGAGGCCCTATGTTCCACTTTGAGTTACAGAAACAACTAACTAATGATCAGAGCTAGGAAGTTCGTACCGTTCGCCGTTCCGTATACAGGTTGCGACCGACCATCTCACCGCACCAAAACAAGTCATTGATTAAAACGCAGGGGGAAGAGGCAAACAAACCTGTTGTTAAGTAAACAGTACTGTTTCTAGAGAACAAAAAAGACTTATGAAACATCCGTATTATTGTATGTTGTATGCACAACATAGAAATGTTACATATAAAAGGCTGATTTTCTTTTTTACATAAGTACATTATAAAAACACCCAAGCAATTATAACATGAATTGTAAAATAATATCCAACTAATAAAAGTAATTTCTTAAATATTTTTAGACCTTCACCAGGTAAAATGCAGCCGTATTCCTGAAAAGTATATGTACTTCTGAAGCCTTTCAAATGAAAACTCTATTCTACGTTCCGACAAACAAGATTTGTAATATGAAAAAGATCGTTCCACTTTGCATGATCAGTATCACCAAGCAAAAAGCATTTGTTGGGATCTAAAAGTGCAATTTGTATGCGATACATCACAATAAACCCTTTGTTCTTTGCATTTACACTTTTTATTTTGATCTTTATTTCAGGTTGGATGCTCGAGGATTAGTAGAAGCGTCTTGACAGTTCTTCTGCATGCCCCAGAGATTCAGTTCAGTTCCATACTTCTGGACTATAACAGTGTGACAGTTGTGGGTAACTTTCTGAACCAATTTTCAATCAGTAATATGTTTCTGTTACTAGACTCTTGATAATAAGTACATGCATAAGTGCACGGCAACCACTTGCTGTGGTTGTAAAACAAATTAATTTTGCTCACATTTTGGCAAAACAAAGATGTTATTCGAACGCCTTCCTTCCTGTTGACGTGGCTCTGTGTTATGCAGTGATAGGTGTTTTGCAGTAATGTGTTGCACTCTACGTTGACCTTTGCTCGCGCAAGTAGACCGGCATCGTATTGCCATATATATATATATGTAATAAGTGCATTTTCTTAGTAAATTATAATACAATATTTTAACTAATGATATTTACTACTTTTTTATTCAAGCTTATTACTTTTTGCTTATCCATAAACTTAATAACTGAACTTAACTATTTTGTGTCTTTCATTACATAGAGTTTGGAGATGCTTCTTTTTAATAAGAAGTTTGTAAAAATAAAACAAGAAAAAAAATCCAGGGAGATAGCTAGCTTATAAATTTAACTATCGCATTAGCCTAGTGTATTCCCTTATATCCCTCCTATTTATATGGAATTAAGCAATAACACCATTTCCTCCAATGTTTATCTTGATTAGCAGGAAGTAAAAGAATAAGCTTTTGCGAGATTATTTTGTCACGAATTGGGAAGAGAATCTCAGATGAATGGAATAAATCAGATTTATTAATTTTTTAATACACTCTCCTTTTTCACTCCAATTACTGACCTCAGAAATATTATTTCGGTCCTCTGTATTCTGCTTACAACTTCTACCTTTAAATTTAAATTTCCCTATTATATAAAAATATGACTGCGGTCATGGTTTTATAAAAAATAATCTTTGTTCTCAAGTGATATTTTTACTGCACCACATATTTGATTAAACTTATATTTTATGTTGGACATTTATTTCAATTTGATTGAATTTTTTGCAACTGAGATAGTATAATTTGTTATTCAATAATTATTTTATCATACTTATCGTCGTCAGCAGATACAATCACTAGCTCATATGCATATAGGAAGGTGATGATGATGTTCTTTTTAATTTATATTCAAAGTTGATAATTCCTGTTTCCATTGTTGGATAACGCTGTCGTATATAAATTAAAAAGCAGCGGGGAAATTCCACACACATTTCTAGTTTCCAGGTTTATATTTTCTTCTAAAATAAGACCAGTTGATTGTCGTATACAGATGTATATGTGTATATGCTTATGTATTTATTTAGAATAATATTAATGCCAATAATTCAGATTATTCATTTTTATAATTAATTAAATGCAAATATTCCGGAACTAATATTTTGAATCTGTCTAAAAATTTAGGGTTAAAATTTTTGTCTGAAAAATAGGAATGTTTACCGTAAAACATTTCAAAAGACGAAAAAAATTAGAACATATTATAAAGGATAGAATGAAAATTACGATTTTCGCTGAAGAACATATTAGATGTAAATGATGAAAATTGACACATTAGAAAAATGCTAGAGGAAAGAAAATCCAGAGGAGTTTGGGAAGTGTAACAATTTAGAAGAGAGATACTTGATACAGAAAGTGCAAACTGGAATGAAAACAAAAGGACGTAGTAGGAGAAATTGAATGGCAGCGATGAGAGGAGATGAAAAATAAAACTTAATGAAGAGAACAGATATGTAAACATTATAATGCTGTATTATTATTATTATTATTATTATTATTATTGGTAGTGGTGGTGGTGGTGGTAGTAAGAAGTTGTTACTGTAGGTGTTATAATTCATAAAATTCTAGAGAGAAACATAGTTTTAGTATCTTTTACTTCATCTACGCAGTAATAGTGAATAGAGAAGGTATTGTATTCGATACCGATATTTCACTGGAAATAAATGTTTTGAGTGCCCCTGATAACAAAAAAACTAGATAAAGGTCTGTGTGTAAATACGTGTGCGTGCGAGAGTCTGTGGGCAACATAACTGAAAACGAAACATTCTCTAAATACCAAACGATGTATAAATTTTGTATCTTCAAAGGATGCGACACGAAGATATTCAGACAAATCTTCCAACCCAAACCACCGTTTATATGGAAAAAGTTTCTCATAATGATTTCCTCATAAATGACATAACCAATTTTGGTTAAAATACCGTACAGATATTTGCAGAAAAATAAAATGTATATCATAAATTTCATGGAAATAGTTTTTGTGATGTTCTATAAATTCTAAATGACAGTTGTATAACGGTAAACGTAAGAGATATACAAAAAGTTTACTACACAAAAAATGTGGGTCTCGTTAAAACGCATAGTTCATTCATATACATTTTCGTGGGGTTAACCACTTCTGATATATTTCTTGTTATTGATTTTAAAGTTGCCAGTACATACTTTTCTGAAATAGTAAATCGGTATTCACGTTATTCACTTTTTCATTCTGGTCATTTCAGTTGTAGCATATATTTTATTTTAAAATATTTGATTTTCGCTTTAGTCAAGTGTATTCCCTTACTCCCTGTCTACTTACAAGGAGTTAGAAAAAATGTTTTATTTCGATTAACATGGAGTGGATAGAAAATGAGCTTTTGTGAACATAGTTTGTTGCAGAATAAGCAGATGAGGAGTGGAACGCATTTCTTCGTATTTCATTAGGTTTAAACCATATTTGTGGAAAGCTTATTAATTTACCATGTTAACCATTTGCTAATGTATTAGGTTATATTTATCTTCTTAAAGACCCTTAAAAGTTGTATTTATAAGTATTCTACAACCACTTCTGATGAAAGAGGTTAGTTAAAATAATATTGATGTCATATTAAAATTATTAGTAAATTAATATTGTGTAAAATTAAACATCCTTTTTGGCAATCATTGTCATTAAATAAAAGGTTGACATCTCATCTTGGAGGATAAGTAGAGTCACACAGAAAAATTTAGTGCCACAGCCGGGATTTGAACCACGGATCTCTTGGTCTCTAGCCGGTTGCTCTACCACTGAGCTACCAGGGCAACATGCCGGCATAGCATTGAAGTTCTCAACTGACTCGCATGTTTTCCGGTAAACCCCAAGGTAATCTCAAATTATTTTTGTGGTGACAACCCCTATGGCAACTTCACAGATCTCCCGGTCTGTAGCCGGTTGCTCTTTCTCTGAGCTACCAAGGCAACATGCCGGCATAGCACTGAATTTCTCAACTGACTCTCATGTTTCCCGGTAAACCACAAGGTGATCTCAAATTATATTGAGATGACAACCCCAATGGTGACTTACAATGTTGTAAGTACTTTAGGTCCCGGGATTCATAGTATAGCCAACTATTATGGACAATTGGTATTGATTTTAATTGTTTTCTCACAGAAGCCGTATGTTGGACAGGAGTTGGATACGTAGAGTCAGACCAAAAAATTCAATGACATAACCGGGAATTGAACCACGGATCTCCCATGTTGCTATGGTAGATCAGTGTTAGAGTAACCGGCTAGAGACCGGGAGATTCGTGGTTCAAATCCCGGCTATGGCATTGAATTTGTCAGTCTAACTCGACCTATCCAACTCATGTCCTATACACGGTTAATGTGAGAAAACAAATTTATCACATCTCAAAAAAATGTAAATGGCGTGTTATTTATGGACGCTCTTTAACGACTGTGGCTCTCAGCGTCCCATTCTAAATTAGGCGTTAAAGACCGCTAAATTTTGCTCAGAGGCCTCTCTAACAGGCTTGAGGTTCTTTTACGTGCCGTAAATCTACGAACACGGGACCAACGACTTTACTTCCCTTCCGAAGGAAGCCATGCTAAGGATTTTTACAACCGAAAAAATCCATCGTTCTCCGCCGTTTTTGAACCTGCGACCTTGGGTATATGATTTTAACATGGTAACCATTACAGGGCGACAGTGTCACATCTCATGATGTATATTGAAATAATAAAATACCTCCTTGAGTTCAGGGCAAGTCATAATTAACTTGTATCTAAAACCTACCATGACCCTAACATTTCTGACTAAGCTTGTGTTATATTTATAGCCACTATAACCTCTTGCTATCTATAAGTACAGCAAAATGATTGCTTGGTACAATTTTCCAGAAGAGAGGAAAACAGAAATGCTGTGTTCAACTTTCACAGTCATACAACACAAACGTGGAGAGCCATTCAGACCACCTTATGAATTTTTACTCCCCTAATGACTTCCAGTTTTTCCACCACCACTTCATGAATGCACATCATATTTTCTTCCTGCAATCCTCGCCCACCCTCTTAGTTTGTTTGCGAGAGCGAAAGAGATGAAGAGAGGCAGAGACGAAACAAGCCCCTCTACTGAAATCCCGAATGAAGAAGGAAAAAACAGCAATTTTGCGACCATTAGTCGCTTATACTCTGCTTCAAGTACCCCATTTTTCATTCCCCATGTACTAAGGGAATTTTAAAGCTATTAATAAAAAGATGCCTTTTGTAATCTTCGTAATGTGAAGAACGGAGGAAGAAAATCAGGAAAAGGGTTGAGTGAGGCATTTTATCCTTGAATGCATTAGCAAATCTTTTAGTATTTCTGCTCTATTACACAAAAGAAGTCATTATTTGGCTCTCTGGTATACACCCACGTAGGAGCAAGGTGGATAACTAACAGAAGTGCAATTTACATTAAAAAATATGCTTCACTCATATGACTTTCTATAGCTGATATACAAATAAACTTCATAAAAAAGATTATTCTTCCTTCTACACAATGCTAATTGAGATAAACATTATCAGAATTTACTCATTACTTAGTTCCTTATAAGTAGAAGGGAGCTAAAGAAATGCACTATGCTAAAGTGATAGTCAAATGTTTTAAACGCTATTGTTATGAGATTGTCATTGCAAGTTACCTCTTGGCCAGGAGTAGAACAAAAGAAAAACTGAAACTTCCTTCTTAGGAAAATATAAGTACTTTACAATTGAAACTAATAACAAGGAATACGTCAAAAACGGTAAACTCCACGAAAAAAATCTGATGTGTTCCATTAACATGGCTTTCTCTACATCCCTTCAAAAAATCATTGTTAAAATCTTATGCTTCTATTTACTTCATTCTAATGGAGAAAAAATTAGCAGAAATAGTTGCTTCCTTGAAAGCAGAAGCAAAATAACAAGAGTACAATAGGTTAAAGTGATAGTCAAAGGCTGGTTGCTCTGTGACTGAAGCTGCATTGTTTGTATGGTCAGCAGTTGACAAACTCCTGTATGAAAAAGTATGTTTTTCAAAGTTGAAACCAAAAAAACAAGAATATCTAAAAAAAAAAAAAAAAAAAAAAAAAAAAAAAACGCGATCAACTCCACGAAAAAAAAAAAGTATATAATATAAATTGTGTGTTTAAACATGCTCTACATTTTTTTTGTGGTAAGTTTTTGTCCATTTCTTACAGTTTAACTCCTTGCATTGCGCAATTATTTGCTGTCTGTCAATATCTCAGAGGCGGTTTTTAATTTTTCTCCAAATACTCCGCCTGTTTTCCTGCCTCGCCATCCAAATGTCTCCCATCCCAATGGTTACCAACTCTTTCTCTAAGTTTGATGCCCACGTCGAATTACCTTCCATTCGCAACTGTCCACGATAGCAGACTGCCCTAATTAGAGATTGGTTTCCGTGAAGATTGTCATCCAATATTTAACTGCTCTGATTTTGCACTCTATCGTTTCACTATGTGCCCCGAATTCCCTCATTATTCCGCAGTTTGCCGTACCCCTCCCTACACCCAGAATTCCTTTCAAAAATTGGGTCCTCACTTGGTCCAGATTCCCTGTTTGTTCCCACCCCCATATTTCTCTTCCGTATGTCATCGTGGATCTAACTGTCGCTCCGTATACAGTTTCCATTAAGGTTGTGGATATATTCGGTATTCTGCAGCGTATTAGGAGAGCTTCCGCCGCTTTCACCCTTGACTTGTGTTTCGTGATGTCAATGTGTTTTGTCCATTTTCCGTTCATTGTAAACGTGAGTCCTAAGTACACAAAAGACTTAACAGTGTCCAGTATCTGTCCTGCATATGTCCAAGTCTCCTCCCTGCTATAAACACAACCCTTTTTGAAAGTCATTGCCTTAGTCTTATTCTATAAATGGCACTATAAATACTCGAAGCCGGACTTTCAAGTCATTAGTTTACAAAAGACGAAGATATGCATCATCTTCGAAACTTTGGAGTCATTCCATGTATTACATAGCTAGAAGTCCGAGTAAATTTACATTTAAAATGAACCTAGTTTACTGTCTTACTGGCTGCCCACAAGCTTTTAAAAGTCTCTCTGTCTCTCGTGACCCACTTCTATCAAAAGTCCTCCTCAGTTCCGTCCGGGCCACTAACCATCCTACTTCTCTATAGTAAGAAGCGAAAGTATTTTAAACCACCCAAAGTTTGGATGACGATATTTCACCGCAAATGTTCAGTTTTGATAACAAAAGAATACAAAAAGTCTATATAGTGCGTGTGAATAGCATATAACTCAACTGCTTCGCATGTTCCCGGTAAACCACAAGTTGATCTCAAATTATTTTGAGATGACATACTCCAATGTCGACTTACAACATCTTAAGTACTTCAAATCTCGAGCTTCATAGTTTAACAACTATTACATCAATTGGGTATGTCATTTCAAAATACGCCAAGGCCAAGTGGTAAGGCCACTCGCCTCTCACCAAGACGGCCCGAATTCATTCTCAAGAGACTGAATGTGAGATTTGTGGTGGACAAGACGGCGCAGGGGCAGGTTTTCTCCGGTTCTCCCTTTTCCTCCGCCATCGTATTCTACCGGTGCGCTATTTTCATTTCATGTATCACCAGTGTCATCGTGGTGCTATGGTAGTAAAAACGGGCGCTAAGCACTATCCGAAAAAAGAAACTCAAAATAATTTGAGATCAGCTTATAGTTTACCGGGAAACATGTGAGCCAGTTGCGGGACTTAATATTGCGTCGCCATGTTGTCATAGTTAAAACAACCGGCTAGAGACCGGGAGATCCGTGGCTCAAATCCCGGCTTTGGCATTGCATTTTTTTAGTCTGTGTCTGCCTATCTAACTCCTGTCCTATTCACGGTTTGTGTGGGAAAAGGTAGAAAACAGGTAGAGAAAGTGAACAGAACATATCAGGGTTCTTTTTAATTGTGTCGTATTATTATTAGGTCTTTTTTTATTTATACGTTGACTACCAAGGATTGAATAAGTCTTTCTTTAATGACGAGGCCTAGTAATGGAAATCGTAGCATGTGGGTTTTGTTATGTGTTTCGTATAACACGTTCTGAGGTTGTTTGTGTGGCATACGACCACCGTTGTTCCTTCTCTGCCTAGTTTCAAATGCGTGCGATTTTTAAACACACATAAAACTTTAAACAGAAGAGTTTGAAAGTTGCGAGATCAAGTTTGGACAAGTCAAAGTGTAAGCTAATCGACTACTATCTTCGTCTGCTCTCGTCTTAACACGGCTTTTATATATACATATATATGTTCTTCCTTTATGATAGAGTTACTAGGGCTGAATCAACTCGGTGGATGCACGTGTGCTCACTGAAACGATCCTTAAATGGGTTACAGAAATGAAAGCCGTAACGCTGTCCACATATTGATTGTGAGTCACACACAGATCAGTTCCACCCTGTTTATCGGTCGCCAGTGAGCCGAGATTCCTGCGATAATGTAATTCCTGGACCAGAAACCCCCTGATCATCACCCTGTCCATAATCACATGCATAATACCTCACCGAGCCGATAAGCCGGACCACCACAAAGAAACGACCGACATTTATCCTGCAAAAGGAAGAAAGACGTTTATACAAAAAACTCTGTGACAAGAGACGAACGCCAACTCTCGGCTTTACGGAGCCTTCCATAAAAGCCTCTGAACAAGTTGCAAGAGCTTTGTGGAGAAAACGTATGCAAATGGGTAAAGAGGAAAACACCATTTGATGCTAAATAGCCTGAACCGTTACGTTCAAAAGCTTTTTACTTTCTCTACACGTGCATAGTGTATAGAGAAGGTATTGCGATGCACCAAAAATTTGATACTTGAATTTCTCGGAAATGCATGTTTTGGGTCTCGCTGAATCCAAAAACGCATTTTTAGAAAAAGGTCCTTGTTCGTGTACGTGTGTGTGTCTGTGTACAGCATAGCTCAAAAACGAGGTATTTAAGTATTTAAGTTTGTTATCCTCCAAGGATGTGAAACGAGATTTTCAAAAAAAAAAAAAAAAAAGAAATCCCCCCCAACCACAACTACCCTTTACATGGAACTTTGTTCCAAATGTATGATTTTCTCAAAATGGCTCTAGTGATTTTCATTAAAATACCGTATATTAAAGATACTCACCCGACAAATAAAATGTATGTCTTGAATTCTTTCAAAATAGCCTCTGAAGACTACTTTATTCTGAATGAATTTTACGAAATTTTGCATAACTGGTAAACCGTAAAAGATAGACAAAAACTAACACAACAGAAAATATAGAGCTCGTTAAAACACACACTTTATGGTATGTATATTTTCTGAGGAGTTTATCGTCTTTGAGATATTCGCTGTTATTAATTTCAGCTTTAAAATACTTTTCTTACTAGGGAATATGTGAACTCCTGTCAAAACAAAGGAACTTCGGTCCACAAAAAAGCAGAGGACAAAAATAATAATTGTGTATTTTGACGAGATCTTCATTTTTTGTGTAGGAGCACACAAAAACGTTTTTCGGACTCAGGAGACCCCAAAACATATGTGTTACATCTCGACATCGAATTGCTGGGGGGAGGATACAATGCCTTCTCTTCCACCATGTGCATTGTACCTATACATGCGGGCTAGAGAAAGTAAAAATATAAAAGTTACTAAAATCAAGTCGACACCTTATTTGAATGATAATAAAATATTTTTCATTATCATTGGTTATTTTCCTATAATAATGTCTTAAAATTAATAATTATTTTTTGGTGAAACACTATTTTTCCAATCCATGCTCTGAGAAATCTACATAGGAAAAAATGCAAACATTGTAGAACAAATGCCTACTTGGTCTTGAATCTTCATAGGTACCACTGATGGGAAGGAGTCTGAAAACGACCATCGAAGATCCACTTTTGGCAAACTTATTTCACATAACGGTTATGTCAAATCTGGTTGTGGGAAACATTATAAGTTTTAATTACACTGAAATAGCTTCGTGCCGTTCACACCTTTGTAAATGTGCATACAGGATAAAAGGTACTTAATGCATCATACGTTAAGAGTTATTCTACATGATAAGTGCAAAAATAATTCTACTGTAATTTTACTTGCTAATACAAGATTTACCACACAATATTTCTACTGCAACTTTAGAACGGTCCAGAGAAATGAAATGAAATTAAGTGATATTTATGGACGGTCTTAGCTCCTAAGATTTTCAGCTTTCCATTGCATATCGGGCGCAAGGACCAATCAATTTTCCTCGGAAACCTTTTTATTAGGCTTGAGGTTCTTCTACCCGCCGTGAATCTATGATACGCTTTATTTCCTTTCCACAGGAAGACATGCTGTGGATTTTTATGCCCGAAAAAAATCCGTCGTCCTCCGCCGGGTTTGAAAGCGCACAGGGAACTAGAGGCTAGCCTGATACCCCAGATAGCCAGGCTGTTCTTAAGGATCTTAGTAGTCATAGGCGTACATCAGGACTGGTTCAAAGTTGCTTAAATATGCTTAATGGCCTGGCAGAACAGACTGAGATTCAACTCATCTGGGTGCCGGGCCATAAGGATAGAGGGCAATGAAAAACCTGACGAACTTGCAAGACAAGGAGCAGCTTCACAATTAATTGGTCAGAGGAAACATCTCGATGTTTAATTAGAGAAGGTACTAAGAACTGGTCCAAAGGACCTGGCCTTAAACACCAGAAAATAGAGAGGGAAACTGTCAAAGGACCATGTAAGGAAAGAGCAGAGAGCCTGCTAAAATGTAGCAGACTTCAGCTGAGAACAATTACTGCTTTCCTCACAGGGCCTACCATGTGAAAAAGCATCTCAACACAATTGGGGTGCTTCAGGGCAACTTAGACTACACATTATACAGGAAGGAGACTGAAACAGCACAGCCCAGCCTCGCAAGAGATTCAAAGCTTTTGAGGAGAGGTTCAGATAACCAGAAGAAGCATCATCCATGCAAGGCTGCACTCCTTTTTAAGGGATGCAGGTGTAATGGGTTAGCTCTAAACGATACAGATAAGCACTAGACTGAAGTATGCTAGGAGTCTGTATCATAAATGAAGAAGAAGAAGCAGAAGCAGCAGGCTATTATCTCTAGACCACGGAAGACGACCCGGCCTAGAGTGCCAATATCTCAAAATAAAGAGCTAATTGTATAAAAAGCGGCTCATTTTGAGGACTCTTCCCCCCCCCCCCAAGTCTAGGAATTTAGTTAGAAATTATGATTGAAATATTACGTTAAACTATGCTTTTCAGATTCACTTAACTTCATTGCAAGCCAGCACACCGTGAGTGGGACATGAAAGCAACAGAGGCAAACATCAAACGTGTTTTCTTCAATGACCTCGCGTGGGTAGTAGGGTTCGACACTTGTAGAGCTCTGTTTGCAGTGTCTGTAAGCGCCGGACTTTCTTTATTCCCACCTCATCAAATTGCCGCATGGAAGCGTGTATAGGAACATGCACATGGCATTTCTGAAGAGCGTGTTCCCATATATATAGCAATTTAAATCCCGCCCTCCCGTAAAAATACGGTCACAAGGAAACGCTCATAAACCATGTTAACCATCTCACCGGTCAATTTGGTGCATCAATTGCCTTCCAACTTGTATCTTGAACTCGAATATTTAAGGTAACCGTTTGTGCAGAGAAGCTTGTTAGCCGGACGAAATAGTTAACAACTAAACTTTAGTAGTTAGTTTCATAAGTTGAGGAATGTTAGAGAGAGACAGAGAAACTTTGGAAATTTTAGATATGTCAAGCTTGGATAGCATTAAGACGAAGTTTGGATGAATAATCAAATCAAAATGCGTATGTTAGCGTCTAAGAAGGCGTCTGCATAGTTACCCATAAAAGGAAAACAATTTCATAGGATGCTGTTTTTTCTGAACCCTTATTCCACAACGGCCAGTCTGGAAACTGCGTCTTCTGCTACATTTATTACTATTTAACGGCAAATAGTGGGTAGCATTCAGGGAACCAATTAAAGTTTCTACTGAAGTGAAAATAACACCAGACTTGCCGACTTCATTGATTATGATTTGAACTGCAATAAATCCCACATTCATACCTTGCTTATTTATTTGCTGTCTCAGACCCACCTAAGATAACAGTACTAGGCAAAATTAATTTGGTATAATTAATGTACCAACATATATTAATTAATATGTCATTAATGCAGAAACAACTCAAAATTTGTAGATGAAAATGGAATTACTCAAATAAAATCGAATAATAATGTCTTAATTCCTTATGCGTGTTTAGGCGGGTTTTTAAACCTATTTCTTCTTTGTCCTTTACGCACGTAGTGGGTAGAGAAGTGTTGCACTCTATTCAAAACTTGAACAAGAAAAACTATGTTTTGAAGGCCCCTAAAACAAAACAGCTTTCTTTTTTACAAAATGTGTATCTATCTCTCTCTCGGCTCTCGAAGTTTATGAAGTGTCTGTGTCTGTCTGTAATTCAAAAAAAAAAAAAAAAAAAAAAAAAGATGGTCTTCTAGAAAATCCCTTCCTGAACTAACCTTGACATAACATATTTTTAGAACATTTTATAATCTTCAAATCGGTTCAACGATGTTTATTATATTATCATTATATTAAAGATATTTACATGACAAATGAAGTCCATAGGTGAACTTTCTGGGAATTAAAATCCTCTTCCTCCGAAGGAATTCTAATTAATCTTATATATCTAATAAAGTTTGAGCAACAGATGAAAACGTAGTTCCCAAAATGTGAACATTTTTAAAACTGTTTATTTCGAATAACTTTTGCCTTTTACATTTCCAAGATATCGGCTTTTACTGGCTCAAATTATTCAAAACTTTCTCCTTAATTTAAAATCGTTTCGATATTCAACTGTTTCTCATGAAGTGTTGCATAAAGTGACCAGTTCTTAATATTTTTTTTTAATTGCTTCATTTGTATAGCCCCCTTTAACATCAATGGTCATATTGGGGGCTTTCACTTGTGAAACTGTAGGTTCAGAATATTAGGTTAAACTTTATATTACTAAACACACGCACGTTCACTCTCACATTCATACTTCCAGACTCTATGGGGGATAGGGAATAATTCCGGTTAAAGAAAAATTTCCCACCCCAGCCGGAAATCGAACCCGGGACCTCCGGGTGAAAAGTCAGCTCGCTGACCACTCGACCACGGAGGCAGTCCTCTTAATAATTTTGATTATCACTATTTTGTTTGTATCTATAGCGAAATATCTAATATACCTATCTCTTAAAGATTTATTTCAAATCAAATGAAGTAGATGCAAAAATAAACTTTGTGAGAATAGTTTGTGCACCTACTCACTAATAATGAAAGATAGAGAATTCATGTGAATGTATCACATATGCTTTTTAGTTACAATCTGTAATCCAAAAGTACTCGTTCATCATAAGCAAATGTTCATGAGTATTCTCTACATCTAACTTATTTTATATGGTTTTTTTTCTGCCGATTGATGCTGAAGAAAGAGAAATTATAGTATACTACGCAGAAATTTGACGCCAAGAGGCTTATACATAACCCTAGCGTTATCTGAGAAAGACTATGTCTCTACTTTCAACAATATCAAAAGTCTTATTATACTCTTAGAAAACATATGCACTTGTTCTAGCAATGTGAGGGATGCTAACGTTGCGCGTGTTCTTAATGTGGACAATAGAGGTATTGATAATGTTGTACGGTGTATTATACCTCCTTACTCCTCCAGAGAGCATTCCGCAAACATTTTCTTCTCACAGCTCTACTGTAATTGTCTTCTACCATTGGCTTCTAAGTGCTTCGCTAAGAGTTTACTTAATCCTCACCAGAGGACGGTCGTGTTGCTCTCGCCTACTCTGCTTACACTGCCTATAACTTAAATATAGGCCGCGCCGAAGCCGAGTGGTCAGACCTCTGGCCTCTCACCTAGACGGCCCGGGTTCGATCCCAAGCGACCGCATGTGAGATTTGTGATGGAAGAAGCGGCGCAGGGGCGGGTTTTCTCCGGGTTCTCCGGTTTCCCCCGCCATCTCATTCCAATGGGGCTCCATCTTCATCAGTGTCATCGCCAGCGGTGCCAGAGCAGTAAAAGCGGGCATTAAACACTTCCCCAAACAAAAGTTAAACAAATAACTCTTCATTTATTTCTCTGATTACAAGTAAAAATCATATATGATGCTTTCGAAACAGTTCTGCCATATTAATTTCCTTTCCACGTTTGTTGCGGCGGCTACTAGTGTGCGCGCTGCGAAACTCACTCAATTGCTGCTCGTTATGCACTCCCAGTTTAAGTTGAACTTTGGGCAGGCTTCGTTCTCCTTTTCAGAATTTTAGATCACGTGACAGATAATCTCCAGAAGCAGGCAAATGTGTAAACCACCGCAGATGTCATAAACTCGCTCAGGTGTAACAATGCCCGGTTTCGACGTCAAAGAACCCTCCAACCGCACACGTGTCCACTAACACAGTGTAACAATGGATGCCAATAATCAACTATGACTTACGAAACAACTCATTCACAAATGTTCGACGATTACTGATTTCTCAGCCTATTTATGGGCAGTTTATATTCTCTCTATATTCTCTTCCTCTCCCTATATTGTGTTGTTAGAGCAAGACTAAGACTAATACCAGAATATACTATTGTTAGGCAAGAAACTTCAAGCTCACACTTTGTAATAGTTCGCTAATGTATTAATTTGCTTTCATATGAATTTTCCATAATACGAAAATATAGTTACTAAATTATATATTTTATGTTATTTTTGTGACGTCCATGTGCGAAACCTTCCCCTCATTATTAATAAGAAAACTTTAGGGCAGAAGAGCCAGTAGAGTACTACAGAAGCAACTATAGAAAATTTCTCCTTCCTTAGACTCTCCATTCAATGGAAAATATTTCATTTTTACTTTCTCTACAAATTCTAAGTACATAGCGTATAGAGAAGGTATTGTATTCCAACCAGAAATTCGATACCGATATTTCTCCGGAAATCTGTTTTGAGGACCAATGAATCAAGAAAACAATTTTTAGAAAAAGCCTACTGTGTATATCTGTCTGTCTGTCTGTGTGTGTGTGTGTGTGGGTGTGTGTGTGTGTGGGTGGGTGGGTAGCATAGCTCAAAAACGAAAATACCGTTAAATATTAATATGGTATTTAGTTTAGTATCTTCCAAGGATGTAATACGAAGGTTTTCAAGAGAATCCCCCTATCTAAGTTACTCTTTACATGCATCATTTTTTGAAAATTATGTTTTTCTCAAAAATGGCTGTAAATACTTTGATAAAAATATCGTATAATAAAGATATATATATACATATATATATATTAAAGATGTTAAATTTAAAATGTATTAAATTTATATATCCCAATTAACTTCTATGGTGATATGACTTTGACTTGTACGTTGTTGACATTAGGATAATTATTTTATATCATAGAAAACAGACACACACACACACACACACACACACACATTAACTCTCACATGCATACTTCCAGACTCTGCGGGGGATAGCGAGAAATTCTGGTTAATCCGTGTTGTATCCTTGAAAGATGTTTAATTTAAATATTAATTTCGTGTTTGACCAAATATTATTTTTGAGTTGCTATTCATAGACAAACACTAGTACCTTTTTCTAAAAATAAGTTTTTAACTTGAGGGAACTCAAAATTTAAATTTCTAGTTAAATCCCGAAGTAGAATTTTCGAATGGAAAACTACCTCTTTACCTTAAACGTGTGTAAGTGCAGCCATTATCTATACAACTTGTGGTAGGTATAATTTTGAAAAAAAAAAATAATAATGCTATAAAATCATTTTATCTGTCCATATCATTTTAAGCACATATAAACCATCTTATTACCATGCTTGCCAATTAGGTGAAACTAATCCATTGGCTTTTCAGAAGAAAAATCTTAAAATCTACCTCCGCAAATTGTTAGTATGTCGTTTTTATATTCCTTTCATGGATAAATTACTCCAATTTGTATTTCCTTGTGCATTGAAATTGAAAAGCGAGGAAGGAGACTGAAGTATTGTCTACTGGAGGGTCCTTCCTATTGCATAGTTCAACCAGCAAGCTCTGAAGGAGATGCTTTTATAATGAAAAGACGCTTTTCTCGTACATTTAGAAAATATCGTAAACATATACAAGCGACTCTGAAGAGGGAGACGTTTACTTGCAATTGAAATGTCGAGAGTACTTAAGATTTGGTTGTAACGACTCCCTATTCATTGTAATTGGTTGCAGAATCACGACATTTAGTTTACCCTAGATGTATCTACAACTATACAAAGTTGAAGTGTCAACAGGAAGAGCATTTATGTTGGTACACCTAGTAACGCTTGACTAATTGAATCACAGGAAATGTAATGTAAATATTCACTTCGACATTTAAATCTATATTAATATTGTATACAGTGAAAATTGTGGGTGAGTGGGAATCTGCAGAACCACTTAACCGATTTTGATAATTATTCTGAATATACAATTTCTTTCTACTGGACACGATCTAAAAATACATATATAAATATTTCATTTTATGAATAACATAAGTATTAAAAGCTTATGTTACATTGACATGACGTTATTTTTCTGCAAACAAATTACACTACATGCTAATCAAAATAAACATTACAGAAATAGTCTTATTACTTAATTCCTAATAAGCAGGTAGTAGGAAAATGAGGCAATAAATTAGGATAAAGCGAAAGTCAAATCTCATTAAATGGCCAGGAATAAAACAGCGCTATATGAAACCGATGAGAGCTTCCCGTTTGAGAAAAGCTTAAATGTTTTGAAAATTAAACCAACAACAGGGTTTATTTCTGAAATAAATAGCTTACAAAAATATAGAATAATGCGTTCCATTCATGTAACTTTCTCTACAAAGTATTGTTACAAACGATTATTTCTATATCTACATCTTGATAATCAAAATAAACATTAGCTGAAATCGTTGTATTAGTTCCTTCTAAGTAGAGGTTCAAACCCGGCGGAGGACGATGGATTTTTTCCGGCGTAAAAATCCTTAGCATGGCTTCCTTCGGAAGGGAAGTAAAACTGTGGGTCCCGTGTCGTAGATTTACGGCACATAAAAGAACCTCAAGCCTGATGAGAGAGGCCTCTGAGCAAAATTAAGCGATCTTTCACGCCCAATATAGAATGGGACGCTGAGAACCAAAGCAGTTAAAGAGCGTCCATAAGTAACAGGCCATTTCCATTTTTTCCAAAGCAAAATCTTTTAAAATGCCGGGTCTATGTGCAACAATTGAAATTCGATTCGATTTTTCACGGCCGGCAGTGAAACAAAAGAGAGATGAAAGGAAAGATGACCTTCCATTAGCGACACAATTTAAGCAGCTTAAAATTGTAACCAATAAAAAGGAGTAAATTGACAAGTGTTTACTCTTCAATAAAAAATGTAAACAACATACAATGTTTTTTTAACGAGATCTACATTTTTTGTGTAGTAAGTTTTTGTCTATCTCGTATGTTTACCAGTTATTCAAAATCCATACAAAATGAAGAGGTCTTCACAGGTTATTCCCAGAATATTCAAGATGTACATTTATTTAACATGTATATATCTTGATCATAATAGAGCCATTTCTGAAAACAAACAATCTTCAAACATTTTTCCGTGTAAAGAATAATTTGGAGCTGGGGTTATTTTATTAAAAATTTTCGCGTTACATCCTTGGAAGATACTAAATTTATATACCATGTTTAGTATTAAACGATCTTTTCGATTTGAAGCTAAGTTGTTTCAATCACCCATACAAAACAATTGGGCCTTTTTTCTAAAAATGCTTCTATTTTGGATACAGGGGACCTCAAAATATATATTTCCGATGAAATCTCGACATATTATGTTTGTGTAGAATACAATATCTTCTCTATTCACTATGTGCATTGTACATACGGTTAGAGAAGTAAAACAGTATAAGAACAATGCTATAATCATTGTGATATGTAAGCGAGGGTCGCACAATGTCTCTAGTGAAGGAGAAAATCTTATGTATTCTACTTATAGAAAAGCTGATGTATTCCATTTACATGACTTTCTCTATATCTCTGAAACAAATTATTGTTAGAAAGCTTATACATCTATTTACTTCATTCTAATCGAGAAAAAATTAGTAGAAATAGCCTTATTACTTGCTTCCTTGTAAGTAGAAGCGAAATAAGCGAGTACCTTAGGCTAAAGCGATAGTCAAAACCTGTTTGCTATGTGACCAAAGTTCATTTGCTTGTACGTATAGGAGTCGACAAATTCCTGAATGAGAAAAGTAGGCTTTTTAAAGCTGAAAACATAGCAATGAATATCTAAAAACGATCCACTCCAGGAAAAAATGTGTATAACATAACATAAATTGTGTGTTCTTACATTTGCTGTGTGGTAAGTTTTGTCCAGCTCTTACAGTTTAGCAGTTATGCAAAATTCCGTAAAATTGACCCAGAATAAATTAGTCTTCAGAGGCTATTCCCGGACAAAACATTTCATTTGTCAGGCAAATATCTTTATTATACATTATTTTCATCAAAATCGTTAGAGGCATTTTTGAAAAAATAAACATGTTCGAAATTTTTTCCATGCAAAGGGTAGTTTGGGTGGGGGAATTTTCTTGAAAATCTTCGTGTCGCATCCTTGGAAGAACTTACATAACAAATACCAAATTTGGTATTTAAGGTATTTTCGCTTTGGAGTTATGCTGTCCACAGACACACAAACACACACACACACACATTTGTTTTTATTTAGGGGGACCAAAAACTTGTATTTCCGGTGAAATCTCGGTATCGAATTTTTGGGTGGAATGCAATCAATACCTTTTCTGTACACTAGGTACATGGTATGCGTAGAGAAAGTAAAAAACTACACCCTCGCCGCCCTTAGAAGCACATTTCTATGAGTAACTTCGAGAACAGCTCCACGTACGTCACCGGTATGAATGCTCTCATTGGTTGGAGAACGAAGCACTCAATTGTAGGAGAGAAAAATACATTTATTTTTACTTAATATTATTGCTTGTAAAATGATGTAATTGATAAATTTAACTGTAGCATTACAATGCGCTGTATTTATTCAGTTGCTTGGAAATACAAAAATACCCTTTCACATGAAATAATGGTTATATTGGCGGGAGAAAAGCAGACGATATGTCGGTGAGGAGTATGGCGGCAAGCTTGAGACTGGTGTGCATTCCTTAGTGCTGAAAATCAGCAATCGGTGAGGATCGCGGATATAAAATGCACCAAGGGTAAACTATTAAAGAGTGGCGAGACTGTTTCAAAAATTAAAGGAGCGCAATCCAGATATTTTAGTGAATGAACTGGTAAAAATAACGGCAGAGCACACTGGTGTATTAGAAGCGACCATTGTCCGTGTTCGCAAACAATTTAAAGAAACTGGTAGTGTTAAAACACCTTGTAAAAAGAGTAAGAGAGCTAAACCTCCTGTCCTACACACTGATTGTTTGAAAGAAAACAATTAAACCAATATGATTGACTATACTGTGAAGCCTGGGTGTTAAAGTGCTTATAACATTGTAAGTCTCCATTTGGTTTGTCATCTCATAAAACAATTTGACATCACCTTGTTGTTTACCGGGAAACATGCCTGTCAGTTGAGAAATTCAATGCTATGCCGGCATGTTGCCATGTTAGCTAAGTGAAGGAGCAATTGGCTAAAGACCGAGAGATCCGTGGTTCAAATCCCGGCTATGGCATTGATTTTTCCAATAGATTCTACCTATCCTAAAGCAGTTGTAGAACAAGGGGCGAATTTATTACCTGTGCAATTCGTTTTAAAGTGTATTAGTTTTTTTTCTGGAAAATGAGCACGTTCAATAAACAAGAATTAAGCACTGTCAACGGTGCCCTTGATTCGCCAGGTTTAAACGTTCGAGCTTCCGTATAGAAATGGCGTTTTCGTTTGTGAAATAAAACAATGTCAAGAAACAAATAATTTTAGATAGGAATAACATTGTGATTAATATTTTCAAACTGAAAGAGGTGCGTCAGTTTATAGACGAAGCGTTGGTTCAGGTGACGACGGAAATATGGCAAGCTGACAACACACGTGTAAACAAGGTTGAAGATAAGCTGCGACAACTGGACTATCTCGCTGGTACTGTCGTTGATAGTTTAGTGATAAACTAAGTGACGGCAGCTCAGGGTTATCCTCAGGTTCCAATCTGAGAAATGCACCATTATATGCTAGAGATAACGGCTCTGAAGCTGAGTAATATAAGCACAAAAGAGCTTTAAAACCACGCTTTCGTTTGAATGTTTTCACTTTGATATTATGTTCTTGATGTATTTCTCAACATCATTTAATAGGAAAACCTACTAGTAAACAATTCTTGTTCATACAACTTGTTTTGAGTGTAATATGGTGTAGCATATGGGTGAACGTGACCTTGTGATTTTATAAAAGATCCAGAATAAACTAATTAAAACATTAGTAGGCATTCTAAAGGAAAGCGAGAAGGATTCTTTACATGTGTCATTAAACTGAAAAAACAACTATACACTTACATGTATGTGATAACTTTCATCAGCGTAAGTTAAAGATATTGCCGTTATCGAACGGGAAAAGCGAAATCGATATTAAGAAATCGGTAGTTTAGTATGAAAATACAAGGTTAACGCTCCGGCAGTTTGGGCTGATGTATGTGTTAGGGAAGGTAAAGAACTCTGTCAATCTAGTGTAGATATCCTCGAGAAAAAGATGTGGTCGCGCTTGTTGAGGGTGAAGCGATATTTTATAAGAACTAACAAACAGATCCATTCCATTAGTTTTAGTTTATGTACTCGAGTATACTAAAATAGTATGTTTCGAGAGAAATCTTTGCATTACAAATTTTGTCAACATAATTATACTAAGCAACTAATTTAAAGCAAATAATCCCCTAAGTCGCAAAGCTTCCTTTACTTACCGAAGGTTTAAACATTTAACCAACACCAGTTCTACCCAGCCCTTATCGTGTGCTGCTACGAGGGACTTGGAACTAATCCAAAAGCAAACATGAACCCACGAACGATGTTACATGCCATGTGAAACGAAGAATGGGTCAGAAATAGCCTCTCTAAATAAATTCAAATGCAATTTGTGCAAATATGTTTGCCTGATCAGCAACTCGACTCCTTGTGACCGAGTTACTTGCTGTATGCAATTCTCAAAACTTACAATATATATGTTTTGAAGCATTTTGTTGGTTTGAAAGTGCTGCTCTCCTAGCTCCAGCTCAGGGAAAAGATGAAAGTTGCTGGGTGCCAGGTCAGGCCGTACGGCGGATGATTGAAAATGTCCCATTGAAGTTGCTCAGGGAGCCGATTGGTTGTGCCAGCAGTATGTGGACGAGCGTTGTCATGGATCAACACAATTCGTGAAGTCAGTATTCCTCTCTGCAAACGTCGGAAAGTACGAAAATCTTCAAAACAACATCAATGCTCATTTGAAATCATTGGGGGCAACATTTTTTGAAGCGGGTATTGCAAAGCTTGTGCACAGGTACGATAAATGTCTCAATATTTTCGGTGATTATGTTTAAAAGAGACCATAAGTGTACAAAACTCTTAGTAATAAAATAATTGCTTTCTATGAATTTGTCTTTTGTTTATAGCCTATCGGAGGTTGAAAAAAAACGGCCCTCGTAATTCTTAAGGTTATAATAAATCTTAATATATGTATATATAATATATGTATATATAATATATGTATATATATATAATATCGAAGGATAGGTTAAGGTAAAATATTAGTTTTGGGAATTAATGTAAAAAGAAGGTATTCATGTTTAAGGACTTCTAAAGTTGAGATAACTAAGATTTTCAACTATCCTCCAACAATCCTTTACATGGAAAAGTTTGGAAATTTTTTATTTTAAAACAAATTGATTCTAACGGTTATGCTTATTTCCCCTATATTAAATAAATACATTTACATGACAAAGATTTTGATTAAAGTATTATATATTAAAGGTATTTAGATGACAAAAAAAGCTTTTATATTGCATTTTCTGGGAACAGCTTCTAAAATTTTCTTCATTCTGGATGATGTGTGCGTAACTATGAAACCATAAAATAATTGAGTGTTATAATGGTCGGCTCATTTTATAATGGACCTGAGAGACAGCTTAACTTTATTTAGAGGCCTCTTTATCATGTTGAAGTTGTTTTATGTGCGTTAAGCTACGACACGGAACCAACGGATTTACTTTCATTCCGAAGGAAGCCATACTAAGGAAAAAATCCATCGACCTCTGAGGAGTATGAACCCGCAGCCTAGGGAACCAGAGATTAGCATGTTAGCCCTAGAGCATGGAAGACGACAGGAAAAGCATAAGAAAAATGTAGATCTCGTTAAAAGACCCAAATTATTTCAAACTTTATATCTGGAGTTGAGCAAAGTTTATATCTGGTGATATTTATTATTATTGGTTTATTTAGAGGCCTCTTTATCATGTTGAAGTTGTTTTATGTGCGTTAAGCTACGACACGGAACCAACGGATTTACTTTCATTCCGAAGGAAGCCATACTAAGGAAAAAATCCATCGACCTCTGAGGAGTATGAACCCGCAGCCTAGGGAACCAGAGATTAGCATGTTAGCCCTAGAGCATGGAAGACGACAGGAACAGCATAAGAAAAATGTAGATCTCGTTAAAAGACCCAAATTATTTCAAACTTTATATCTGGAGTTGAGCAAAGTTTATATCTGGTGATATTTATTATTATTGGTTTTAGCTCTTTTAAAAAACTATATTTTCCTCAAATGGGATGTCGTTATTCGTTTTTCTTGCTCATGTTCAACAATGAATAAACTCCATTACATAGCGACCAGCCATTGCAGTTGTCATCTCAAAATAATTTGAGACCACCTTGTGGTTTACCGGGAAACATGCGAGTCAGTTGAAAAATTCAATGCTATGCAGGCATGTTGCCACGGTAGCTCAATGGTAGAACGACCTGCCAGAGACCAGGAGATCCGTGGTACAAATTCCTGCCTATGGCATTGAATTTTTCAGTCTGACTCTACTTGTCCAACTCCTGTCCTACACTGTGTGTGAAAGAACAATTCAATACAAATTTTATATAACATTGATTGAGATCACCCTGTCTTTTATCGGGAAAAATGCTAGTCAGTTGAAAAAATTCAATGTTATGGCGGCATGTTGCCATCGTAGCTCAGTGGTAGAGCGACCGGCTAGAGACCGGGAGATCCGTGGTTCAAATCCCGACCTACCCGTCCAGCTTTTAAAATATTTGGCTATTACTTTTAGTTTTGTTTGATATTACTTTATGTTTGCAAGGAAATATATAATATTATTTATGCAAACGTTTATATGGATTAACGTAAGTAATTAAAAGAATACGTCTTTTTAAGAATAGTAAGTTATAGAAGAGGTACAGAAAGTCATGTAAGAGTAGTACATATTTGTTTCTTAGTCATGAGGTATTATTTAAGACACTGCAATACAATATCATAATTCGTCTATTCCCATTAAAAGCTAACATCAATTTAGCGTATCGCGGTTAGTGTTTTGTGTAGATGACGTTATTAGCTTGTTCTGCTTCTATTATTAGCATCTGACTTTAGCAGAAGCGCAAAGTAGCTAGGCCAGAGCATCACGTATGGAATTATAAATGCAAAAGTTTTAGCATCTCCGGTTTGTTTGTTTTTCATTCTTTTTAATGCAGCTGCTCTCTACAAACATGGAATAGAATGTCAGAATAAAAATGTTTAATGAAAATTGCCGTGGTACCGACATACTTAAGGGTGGGATGCTTCAGCATTCTTATTTGCTTTAAACGCGAATTTTTCCTTTGTTTCTCATAATAAAGCCTTTGTTTTTATTTTTATTTCGTTCTTTGTGGTGCTAAGCTGTGGTTAAACCTGAGTATGATAGATGCAGAGATCCCCATGCTCCTAGCTGCACCAACTATACGGAATAGAAGTGGTTGCTGGCTACATCTTTTTAAGGGATATAACAGAGGAAAGTGAAGGAATTCATTAAGAGATTACGTAACATAAAGTGTGAGCCGAAGGTATGAAGGCCGAGCAAAAAAAGTAAAACAGCACTATGTGCTCATATAAGCATAAGTCGGTCCTCGGTCACAACATTGCCGAATTGAGTTTCGAAGCACACGAAGTATAACGTGATGAAGTATCTAGGCGTGATCTCTGCAGCTAGTTTCTGAAACGTGTTGCACTATCTAGCATTGTTCACTGCCTGGCCTCGTTCAGTTTCTGCTAGTAATTAACTCAGTGAACATTAAAAGAATGAGCAGATTGAAAAATGTCAAAAGTATGAAAGGCAGGCTTTAGTTACTGAAAAAAACTATTGGATGATTCAAATATATTTTGAGTGACAAAGGGAGAATATTTTCTTTCGATTCAGTAAAAATGTAGCTCTGCATATCATTGTGCTTATTTTTTTACACTTTTATCGTAAAAATTCAAGGCGTTTTTATTTACTTATCATATTATGAAATAATTGTTTTATTGTTTACTTTATGAATTAGAACGATGCACGTGTTTTATTTTTGAAAGTTAAATTATATAATAGAATGATTCAGTTAATAGGCTTATATGAGTTTAGAATTTGCTATTAATTTAAGAATATTAAATTATAATTAATTAAAATAATTAAAAATTAATTCTTGTTTTTTTAACAGTTTAATTTTTGTTTAATTTATATAATAAAATGCTAAATTTACTTCAGAATTTTAGAAAGAATGATATAGTTAGTAAAATATTGAATTATATCTTCAGCTCATAAGATAGAAATATTAGAAAAAGGATTAAAGTTATGTCAAATAGATATAGCTGTAATAAGTAAAAGCAAAAAGTAATTGAACGTTTCAGGAGCGTATTTGTAAACAACAACAAAATGAAAAAAAAAATACCTAGTTATGCTTATATAAATGAAAGAACTATAACTTTACAAAGGATAAATGAAAGAGGACATTTAACGGTTGTAGGAGTTTATGCAACTAATGAAGGGAAGAAACAAGAAACATAAGAATTTTATGAAATATTGCGAAAAAACAATAGAAAAATAAGCATAAATGATAGCATGATTTTAGCAGGAGATTTTAATGTGAGAGTGCGCAAACACATAATCCCTGGAATAGTAGGCAATAAAGGTGAATACGGAACATAACTAACACATTTTTGTTTACATAACGAAGTTACGGATGTTGAATAGGAGCTATTAGATAGTGTTAACATTTTTCATCAATATTTAGTGTTTTGGAGATTGATAGCTATACATATTAAGAAAATAACCAGGGGAAAAATAAAACGTAATATTCATTTGTTTTTCTTTTTTGTTCCAGGTAGGTCGACTGCTGCAAGGATTTTGTGAGTAGAAAATCTTAGGTCCTGTAAATTTAGAAACATTGCTAATGCTTCTGATATTTGGTCTCGCAAATTAGAGAATGTTAATTATTATGGAAAAGAGAAATAGAACATAATTTCACAACTACATTTAAATATACATAGTTGGCATTTTTTCGCGATGCTTTTATCTTTTAATTGTACCTAGCTATTTTATGGCATTGCGTATAGGTGGGCGCTAGATAAGGAGCGAATGATTCCGTAAGTGTTAGTGGTGTAAGTGTATCAAAATACTTGCTATTCCTTGATAGATCTTGAGTGGTTTCCTTTGAGTGCATGAATGAGTATTCTATAGACTCTAAATTAAAATATAGAAAACAATGGAAGAAGTACATTAGTTACTTGTGTAACATGCAAAGTTAACTGAGCTGTGAATGAAATTGATATAGCTTATGCACTGAATTATGTTTCTGCAATAGCCACTCTTGGTGACTCACGCTCAGGCATTATATTTTATCTACTTCGCTGACCAAAATCTCTGAATTGAGCAGAAACAAATGCAACTTAAAATGAGATAATACAATGTATAGAAATGTTTGTTATTTATTCAATCTGTTTATGCTTACACAAGTACAACCTGGTTCAGGAACGTAGCTTATAGGTTAATCGCACGACTAATTCTTTGCGAACATACAGCAGTGATAAAAATAAAAAATATTAGTGAAGTCTGGAACTACTTTGAAATAAATAGTAATACTACTACTACTACTACTACTACTACTACTACTACTACTACTACTACTACTACTACTACTAATAATAATAATAATAATAATAATAATAATAATAGTAATAGGAGTGCAGTTAGTAGCAAATGCAGAAAACATTTTCGTGTGCTGATAAGCCGCACAACACAACAAATTAAGATTCATGTTACATTCATAATCCAGCGAGTGAGGTTACAAAATCTCTACCGAAAAAGCATTGTGGGAGTTTTCCATTGTTGTTACAACATGATTCTGGGGCATATGAACGTGATAAACAAAGTGATAGTATCTATAAGCAGTTATGTAACTTCACATCAAATAAAATATTACAAAGAATGCACCAACAGAAAATTACTAATCAGGATATAATTCAATGAAGAATCGATTGTCTTTGCAGTTTCTTACAAAGTAAGAATCGAGAATTGGTCATATATTAGTATCGAATACCCAGAAATAATGGTCCTATAGTCCAATCACTAGTTGTACCGATCAATCAGTATAACTTCCTTAAATATTTTTCAAATATTGGTATTTGAAAACGGCATAGGTAGCTCAGTTGCTTGCGATTTGGAAAAAGTTCTTCCCGTGAACGCCAGAGGAAGCCATCTCGGCTGCTAGGGTTGTTGCGTTGCACTCCTGAGGTACTTACATTTCTCCTTGCGGTAATTTTTAACCGCAATTTTTTGTATTTTTTTTTTTTTTTTAGTTCAAACTATTCAGTGTGGAAAAAGTATTGTTAATATATTATCACGCGTGTCATTGAGAGTTCAACTTATATTGATTTATCTTTATTATAAGATGAGTAAGTAATAGAAATAGAAGTGACTAGCATTTCCAGTGGACGTTTTAATCAAACCGACGCACATTGTCACGGGGAACTTTTGCTCTTTAACATCACACTGGATATTCTAGAACATTTAAACATTCGCTGCTGATTGGTTGAGACTACCCACTATTAGAGCGTAGCTAAATTTCTTTAAGGGATTGCAGACCCGACCGCGAGGTCTTGACGTCGGTGTACGTCTGCTATGTTGTGTGCGTCTCGGTGCAACGCTCCGGTCTCAACCGCTCAACCACCTCCACCTCTTCATCTCTCACCTCACCCATACACCACTGAGCCCAGGGTTTATGTAGCTTAAGGGGACAGTAAAGTTAAACTTCTAAATTACATATTTTAAAGAGAGCTTTCAAATTTATACTTATTACTCTTACTTATGACAGCTTCTAAAAAATTTCAGCGATCTGCTCCAAGTGTGAAAAAAAGAGGGAACTGTGTCCTAGTAATAAGTGAGATTTAAGGAATAAAGCTATATTAGACCTTCTGTTATCTTTAATGTAAACAAGCTTACTGTTTTGTGGCATTTTGCAATCCCGCTTTTTGCTTTCTCTGCCATGTATAAATAGCGTAGTTCCTATAAGTATTTGCATTTCACCCAAAAATTCAATACCGAGGTTTCGCCGGAAACTCATGTTTAAGGATCCATAAATCCAAAAAGAAAATTTAGCAAACATTTTCGCGCGTGTGTCTATGGCTGTGCCTGTAGAGAATATCTCAAAAAATGCAAAGTTGTTTGAGAACAAAATTTGGTATTGAACTTCGCCTTCTAAGTATTTAACACGGTTTTCTGGAAAACCCCTTAACCCAAACTATCCTTTACATGGTACTTTACGATGATATTAATTTTCTCAAATATAGTTGCAAAGCCTTTGTTTAATATTGGGGCATGCGTAAGATAGATTTTAATTACAAATAAAATGTATATCTTGAATATTCTGGTAGCAGGTGCTGAAGATCTCTTCAATCTGGATAACTTTTGTATAACTGATAAACTGTTCGAGGTACTCCTGATTGCTTTGTTTAAATTGTCCAATACGTTTTCCCATGCTAGCTAGGAAAATAGAACGAAATTTCAAGGCCATCATATTACGATAAGATCTTAAGGTTGATCCTTTATGCTGGTAAAGACATGGCCAAAGATAGCTCGTGCAAGGTACTTATGTCAGAACTTGTTCCCCCTACTCTGGTCAAGCTGAGGAAATGTTGGTGAATTACACATAATGGGTACGTATAGTGTTCGGTAGCAAATGTGCTGTTTTTAAGCAAACAAATGTCAACTTCCAAACACGGGAACTATCATTTTTAGAGACTACAACTGTAAATGAAGGTATATGCTCTACAAAATTGCACAAACATAAAATTTTCGAAAGACAAGAAGTTGAGAGTTATTTAAATGATTGCCAAAGGATTGATTTTCCAAATGGCTATCATTTGCATCTCATTTAATGGAAATGTTTGGCTCCACATACATTTGTTAGTAAAACTTCTCTGAAAGTAATCATGTTGAAATCCAGTATCCCAATAGGCTTCGTGGTTGATCTATTAAGACTATGTACATCATGCTTAGTAGTAGATATTGCTGGACTCGTCCAAAATAAAACATCATCGAAGTAAAGACAGCACTTGATGGAGATGAAGAAAGTGTTGAGCTTACAAATATTCCATTAGGTCACAGATTCTCAAACATAAACCTTTTTCTTTAAATGATTCTTTTTTTGATTCAGGGGTCCTTAAAATGTGTTTTTAGTGGAATCTCGTATAGTGAAAAGAAGACACTTTGAAACGCCTATAATGACATTCTTGTTGTTCAGGATAAATTATAACGATTTCTTTCAACACCCACTTTTACTACTTGTGGCACCGCAGGTGATGACACCGGTGATACATGAATGAAGATGGTGCACCGGTGAATGCAAACCGGAGAATCCGGAGAAAACCCGCCCCTGCGCTCTTTGTCCACTACAAATCTCACATGCGGCCACTTGGGATCGAACCCGGACCGTCTAGGTGATTTGGCGAGGCCAATTTTTGGCTGTAATGTTGTTCCTGTACCTCGGTGGTGACTAGTCGGTTGCAGCTACTATGCATTATACATCTCAACAACCGCCATTAGCAGATTTGTGTTGATAATTCTCTGGAGAGTCACTTGAAGACCAGAACAGATTTCAACAGCACGCATCGCATCCCTCTGATGTTTAAGCATCTGCTGTTCCTTTGAGTGATAGGCTCATGCAACGTGAAACCCACAGGAGCACTTTGCCGATAATTCTCTTAACCCGATCCCTTGACGAAGACGAGCAACCACTTACGTCAGTTTTGGTATATCCTCACCGGTAGCTAATGGCATCAGGTTACCATATCGATGTAACCTGTTCGCAAATGCCTTTATCTGATAGCTCCAACTCGGGTGTAATCTAATTCAAAATTCACGAGATTATAATATGTACGGCTATTTAATTAAGCTTGTAATTTTCAACAGCTGCCTTCGCGATGAGCGGAAATTGCTTTTAAAACGTAATCGTTGTACAACTCCGGTAAACTGTGAGCTTAATTAATTCATAAACGGCTGTTATCCGATATATAGGATATTTCCATAGCATATTACTTCTTAATACATTCTATTTATTACACATCAAATGCCTGTTTGTTTTTCTATGTGTCTTTAGGGATAGAAATAGAAAGATTACTAATTAAATCTAGTTTTCAGTATACTTCAAGAGACTAGTTATTATAGTCATTCTCATTATTTTCCTCAAGGTTTAGTCCTTGTTCAAAATTCGTTTGCCTCCATTGAGGGGACAAGGTAGTCTAAACATACGGAAATTACACTTAAGTGAGTTGAATTACCACTTAGGCATTCAATTGTTCTTCTAGAAATTTATACGAATTATTCTACAGATCATATTTCAAGTGTTTTTTGCGTTAATACCTTATGTGGTTGAGTCTATAAAAAGTATTTCATTCAGCAGAAAAGTAATAAAACTTAGACTTAAAACATGTGAATTTAAGTACATTTTTCTCTGATACTACTTACAATACATAATCACGCTTTTGCAGGCTTGTTTTTAGTAAAACCAGCTATCTTCTGAACCTCAATTATTTAGCTATAATACAATTTCAGTAGAAACTGAAAAAAAAAATATTTGCAAATTCAAAAAAGTATAAACGTTGAAAAGTTGCAAAGTTGTTGCTTTCTTAATATGATAAAAATTTACTATAACATCACGATTATGGTTCAGAAAGTTAAATTATGCGTCGTATATATGTGCTGAAAATTTCAGCTTTACACCTCTCAAACTATCTGAGAAAAAGGTACATAAATATCCAAAAATGCTGTTTTGAGAAAACCGGTTTTAAATACACGAAATGTTGCACGACAGCTTTAAAGAAATGCTGCCCAGTATTTAAATTATGTTTAAATTTATTAAAATACTCTTACTCCCGAAAAGTATACATTTGGTGAAATTAGAAATAATGGAGATTTTATTATTGTCTAAAACAAAACAAAAAAGCTATTTTTTGTCATTTCAGGATATATTGATCACTCGTCTCTCCACGTAGCTTTGTATATCCATTTCTTTAATTTGGAAAATCCACAATATGCAATATATCTTATTAGTACTTACACCAGATATTATAAATAACTCCATGGCACGACAGCTCACGGGGAACCTTGGCCTACCGCCCGGCCGCTGCGTCCTCCAACTCGGTCCACTACAGACGTCATGGATGGGGTGCAGTATTGGAGGGTTAGACGTGGTCAGCGCCTCGAGTCCCTCCCGGCCGGTTAATGCACACCAGATATTACACCCACTAATAATTTTAATCTTGTCAGATATCAAAATTCTATATTGCATGGTTATTTAAATAATAATCTTTACTCTCTAAATGTATTGTTCTAATAAATATGTGTCAAGTGATGCATTTAAAAGCCCAGCTATAAAATAATGATTTTAAAAATAGACTTGTTATTATGTTTTAAATTAACTGTAATTAATGAAGAAAAATTATTCCTTTTCATACTACCTAAAACTCTTTATTTTTCAAAATGTAATTCTTTATTTTTAAAAATTTGAGCATTATTTCTAAAACATATGACAATTTTCTTTAATCTCCTTAGATGTCGGTATAACAGTTTTGAAACAAATTAGTGTAAAATCTGATGTGTTCCATTCACGTGACTTAATCTACATCACAGTAACCTACATCTACATTGTGATACTCGAGATAAACATTAGCAGAAATTGTCTTAATTACTTGCTTCCTTGGAAAAAGGAAGGAAAATAAAGGAATACACTAGCCTAAGATGAAAGCTGCCTGCCATGTGAGAAAAGGTTAAGTATTTTAAATCTGAAACAAATAACAAGGAATATCTCAGAAATTGTCAATTCAACGAAAAAAACGTATGTTACATATATTGTGTATTTTAACGTGGTCTACATTTTTTTTGTGTGTAGTAATTATTGTCTGTTTCTTATGGGTTACCAGTTACGCAAAATTCATAAAATTCTTGGAGAATAAATAGGTCTTTAGAGGCTATTCTAAAAAAAATTAAAGATGTACATTTTATTTGCCTATAAATATATCTAATATACGGCTATTTTAATCAAAATCGTTTTACCATTTTTGAGAACATCAACATTTTAGAAATTTAAAGGGTAGTTGGGGGTGGAGGATTTTTCTCAAAATATTCTAAACAAGAAATCTTCCCTGGAAGATATTGAAGTTAAATACCAAATTTGGTATTTTACCGACTTTTGGTTTTTGAGTTATCGTGTTTGTAGACACATAAACACAAACACGGACATTTTTAAAATACTTTTTTGTATATAGGGGACCCTAAAACGTCTATTTCCGGTGCAATGTCGGTATCCAAGTTTTGGGTGGAATGCAATACCTTCTCTATACGCTATGTATATAGTACATGTAGAGAAAGTAACAATTGCATCATGTGGAACATTTTAAGTATGAAAAAGTGTTGTAAAAATGTTTGCGAGAGAATAGTCTTCAGTGAGTTGCCAGTTAACGTGCACCAAATGGGAAAAACGATACGTTTTCTCAAATGTTAGAATTTCTATAATTTTCTTATGAAAACAAAATTATATTTTTCACAATTTTTTGTTAAATGTTACAGATGCATCGCCATAATAGTCCTTATCCTGTTAATGCTTTCGTTAATCTTCCCTGAATACTCATAAGAACATATTCTCCCGATTTTCCTACTTTTGGTCATTTTTTTTAACTTAAATATTTTCAATTCATCAGGTGTTTCATGGCTGTAGTTGCTATCCAACAAAAATTACACAGCAAACGTTAATTGGTTTACATTAATGGACATAATAGTTTCTTTCTTGAGAGTCTTGAAAGCATTAATTACTTTATTAACTTTATTTACAAAGCCTAAGTCAAGCACATCGTGTATAACTTCTCTTTGCAAATTTTAATTGTTTTCTCACAGAAACCGTGTGCAGGACAGGAAGTGTATAGGTCGAGTCAGACTGAAAAATGCAATGCCATAACCGGGATTTGAACCACGGATCACACGGTTTGTAGCCGGTTGCTCTACCACTGAGATATCATGGCAACATGCTGGCATAGCATCAAATGCGAGTTAGTTGAGAAATTCGATGCTATGCCTGTATGCTGCCATGGTATCTCAGTGGTAGAGCAACCGGCCAGAGACCAAGAGATCTGTGGTTCAAATTCCGACTGTGTCATTGAATTTTTCAGTCTGCCTCTATCTATCCTTCTCTTTGCGAAGTTTTTCTTTCGTCGTGATTTTATTATCCGTTTAAGGTATAATTTTTACAGTTATTTACATGAACAATTATAAGCTTTTAAGGTAAGTAGTACATTTTTTTCTTTAAAATATTAATCTAATTGCATTATTTCAAACAACATTATTTATAGTAGGGACAAAACATAGCAAAGAAACTATTATTATTATTATTATTATTATTGCAATAGTTTCCACTTTCGCTTACAGACACGCATGGACTTTTTAATAAAATTTATTCATGAACCTCAAAACGAGTATTTTCGATGACATCTCGGTATCAAATTTTTGGGAGCAATACAATTTTTTCTACCTACTATATATTTATTTTTCGAGGCCCTAAGTATCAATTGCACCAGAATTTGAAAGCAAGAAATTTAAAGTGTATAGTGTACGGGATTTTCAATTTATAATCTTAGCCATTCTCTTTCTTAAGGGTATTTAAAAATGCATATCACATATTTCCACAACTGAAGAGCCTTTCCCAAAATTTAATCGGACACATCCACTATGGCGAAATGGTCCATATTTGTGCTATGTTTTAATTTAACGCAGACTGACTTGAGTTTTTAATGTTTTAAACTCAAATTTTATAGTTCTCCAATTTTCAAATTCCACATATATTGTGTTCTCAAATATTCATCAAATTTTATTAAGATAGATATTTGGGCAATAACAACAATAATTCTTATTACTATTTATTTATAATATTGCTTACACACCCGCAAAGTTTATTCAGGGACATCAAAACGTGTATTTCCAATAACATCTCGGTATCGAATTTTTGGGAGCAATACAATATATTTCTACCTACTATATACGTGGTAAATAAAGTAAAAATGAAAACGGCATAATAATATCGACTGACCATCTACTGAATATCCTTCGATGTAGTTTTAATATAACATGGCATCAGCATTACATTTGAAAAGCTTAAATGACACATTTCAATTACTATTTTAAACTATTACTCTTTCGTAGTCACAAATTTAATTAATTAGCATTCCCCTGGGGCTTCGAAACAATTCAAACGATATATTGAAAGAAAAGTTCATAGTTTTGTATAAAACAAATGTGCAAATGTCTGGCTCAACATTTATTCCGTTAACCATTGTATTGGGTTTTCATTACAAAGTGTGCCATATCATGAATTTTTAGCAGCCGACTCTAGAATACAATCCGCCTAGTACTTCCGCAGAAGCGTATGACTTGAATGTTGGAGAAGTTGCCTATAAATCAAGGCGTAAATCTGAACTTGAGTACCGAAGCAATACACAGTGCTGTATCAAATTTGTCATAAGAATATGTTATGGCTCTCTTAGGTGAATGTAAATAACAGCATTATCTATGTGGGAGAAATGGGCATTGATAAAGGCATCCAATAAAGCTTAACAGGTTTGTATATTTTTTATTAATTGCTTTTACGTGAGATGGTACGAGGCACATTATTTCGACTACGGTTTATGATTAATGTCATTAGCGAATTAGTTATTCTCGGATTCAACGCCGTACTTGGTAGATAAGTTCTTCACCATATGTATATTACGTAAAGTCCCTTCAAAATTGACCCAATATCACGTTCCTTAAGTTTCAGAATCAAAACTACTGATCATCTAACTTATAATTTTACCATAAAAATAATAGATGTTTAATCCTACATATATTTTTAATTTCATAATAATCATACATGAAGTTAACATCAGTCTAAATAAATTTGATAGTGCTATATTGTAGTATTTTTACTTTCTCTAAACCTACTATGTACATAGTGCATTCCACCCAAAATTTCGATACCGAGATTTCACCGGAAATATACATTTTAGGATACCCAGTATCCAAAAAGAGCATTTTTGGAAAAAGGTCCGTGTGTGTATCAGTATATGTCTGAACACGATAACTCAGGATCGAAAAGTCATAAAATATCAAAGTTGGTGTTTAAATTTGATATCTTCCAGGGATGCGACACGAAGCTCTTGAGAAAAATCCCCCAAACGCAAACTACTCTTTTTATGGAGAAAATTTAGAAAATTATAATTTTCTCAAAAATAATTATAACGTTTTGATTAAAATGCCGTATATTAAATATATTTACACGAAAAATAAAATGCATATCCTGAATTTTCTGGAAATAACCTCTAAATCCTGTTTATTCTGGATGAGTTTTGCTGAATTTTGCATAATTGGTAAACCGTAACAGAGAGACAAAGAATTACCACATAAAGTATACATATCTTGTTGAAACACATAATTTGTGTCATAAAAGTTTTCAGAATGGACCATTTCTGAGATATTTCAAATTATTTGTTTCCAATTTGAAATACTTAAAACCTTTCTCATACTTTTCTCATGGCCATGCATAGAAACGGATTTCAACCACATGGCAACGATCTTTTAAAACATTTGACTCACTTTAGCCTAGTGTATTTACTAATTTTGTTTCTACTTACAAGGGAACAATTATTTAAGAAAACTCGTGCTAATATTAATCTCTGTTATCATATAGTGTACAGAAGAATAAGATTTTTAACAATAATGCGTTACAGTGACGTAGAAAAAGTGAATGGAACACTTTTGATTTTTCAAAATATAGTGAATCTAGCTTTCCGTTGTTAATATTCTTAGCTGATAATATTTTATTTTCTTTCAATTCGAATTGAAATAATATGTTTTAGTTGTACATTTTCTTTCTTTTGATTTGTATTCTTTAGTCAACTTTCTTTCCTGCTTTCTGTAAACCTTGGTTGATGTTCATTCGCACGCTCTTTTTATTTCGCTGTATCTCTCTTTCTTTCGTTCTGACATCTGACGTCACTGCTCTCGAAACTTTGCCGCAACATATTGGCATTCTTTGCCGTGAAGTGAAGACAGATCACTTCTCCAACGGACACGCCCGGTCTGCAAAGCCCTTCAAAGTGCCACGTTCCCAAGTGATTGATCTTTGTTTCTTTTTCCCACACCCTCGGCAAGTGCTGCAGCGACTTGTGCCACAGCAAACATAAAACGCACTCTTGCGGAATTATGCTTATAAATATTTGCAGTTTTTGTGCTTATGCATGTTAAGTGTTTTTAGTGCCCAGGAATTCCCATAGTTTCATTAGAGAAGTTTTCGTTTACAGTAAAACAAACAACAAACATACAAATACACAAAGATACACTTTTTGTATTTGTGAGCTCAACAGTGGCGTGCTCTATTTTGTGTACCTCAAGAATACATTATCTTTATTAGTTTTAACATTCCAAAATATTAAACCTGAAAACTATGTTTAACAACCTCTGGGGCTATTTATTTCCGTTGATATTATATTGGGTGTTACATTTTATTACTTTCTCTACACGTATTATGTACACATAGCACAAATACTAATAGACATCGAATTTCTGATTCTCCGTAGGGGATTTATAGGGCATGTCTTTGATATCCTGTTTGCATTCCGTCACTCTAATTAGGGAAAGAGGTGGAGTTGTAGCTACTGATTTTCTCAGATGAAAAACCTTTTTTGCTCTGATGAGGAAGGGCAAATATAGGTATTTGTGGCGACTAGACAACTGTCGCTATGGCCGCATAACTGTGGGATTTTGGGCTTGAAGGTTCACGAACAATACTGATTACTGCCTGCTTCTCAATTCTATTCTCCATCAGATCAAACCCCATCTCCGCCGTAACTTTAGGCATTATACAATCATCAAAATGTTCTACCAGATGCACTTAAATAATTCCGCAAATTCCAAACATCTCGAGAACCTACTTATATTCGTGTAAATTTCGAAACAGGCATTTTATCTGTAGTCCCGATTAACCATGCGAAAGATCGCCAAAATCGGTCTCCACTATTTTCAAAGGAGACACGTTACCTAATCTCGTTTCCAGTCGAGGGAGGTGGCTGTACCTTTTAGTGAAAGAGTTGACAAAATCAGCATAGGTATATTTCATCGGTTCTATATAGAACACTGACCTGCAAAGTGACAATAACAGCCAATAAAATAAAAACACAGCGTAATAAAATACCGTACAAACGGTAAGGAATGCGGTGTAGAGAACAAGATATTGCTGATTTCTTTTTGTGCCTTCTGTACATAGTGTATAGAGAAGGTATTATACTGTACCCAAAAATTTGATACGAGATTTCATAGGAAATACATGTTTTGGCTCCCACTGAATCCAAAAAAAAAGCATTTTCAGAAAAAGGTCCGTGTATACATGGGTGTGTGTATGTGGCCATTTTTGATTCTCTCAAAAATGTCTCTGACGATTTTTATTAAAGTACCGTGTATTAAAGATATTTATCTGACAAATAAAATGAATTTGAATTTGAATTTTCTGGGAATAGCTTCAGAAGCCTACTTTATTCTGGATGAATTTTACGAATCAATCACACGATTGTGTTTATTCTCCATTGAGAACAAACGCGGCACCTATCTTGCCGACACCTTTGTCAGACCTACTTTTTGTTGCAAAATTGAGAACACAGTAACTTGTGATATGCCTGAGGCCTCTACTATTTCGTGAACTTTAATTCGATGATCACTCAAAACCATATCCGGAATTTTGTGTTCATTATTTGTAACTGTATAGCCACGTTTAAGTTCATTTATTCAATTGTAAATTGTTGCAAACGCAGGAGCAGATGTGCCATGAACTTCCTTCAACTCTGCTTTTCTTTTGGTGATAAGCCTTTTAAATAGAAGTGTTTAATCACCGCGCGTTATTCTTTTTTTTTTTTTTTCATGTTTCTAAAAAAGTACAAGATTGTTGATTCAAATGCCTGTGGCAATGTAGGCAATGTAATCAATGTGGTGGATATAGCTGAAACTTTAACTGTCATCTAGTAAGATACGACGGTTACAAAATACAAACTTTTTTCAATGCTTTGAATATAACTTCTAGGATTTTCTAAGGACGTATTGAACGTTCTTAGTAAGTGAAAAAGTTTAATTTTACGCTTGTTGTATTATACAACCAGAATCGAACCAAGAAAACTCCAATGTTGCTTGTAGATAGCTTTCAGTTATCACACTCATAAACCAAAACCTTGCACCAATAAGGTTGCTGAAATATGAAACAGCAATTTATTAGAATATTCTGAAATTTCTCGTCTAAGCTGCTCATTTCTCCCGACACAGACGATACGTCAAGCAAATTACAGCTAAGAATTCTGAAAACAAGCTTCACTTTAAAACCATCTATGGTGTGACATTTTACGTGTCGGATATGTTTAGTTTTGTATTTTTGTGAGTCTTTCAAGACCTTGGAAAAAACAAAGATAGGAAAAGGTTGCTCGGACCCAGGTCGGTCAAGTGTGTTGCCACTTAATTTCCATTCACTCTTAGGTTGATCCGCGCCAAAACAGATCCACGTGTTCGGTGCACCGCAGTACAATACAGTAGCAATGCGCGCAAGAATGTAATTCCATGCTAACAGTCTAAATTACAGAATCAATTTATTCTTAAATTGTACAATATTCTATATAAATGCCAAAGAGTTAAATTGACGCCGATTTCTACTATTAAACAGAGCTACATGTCCCAGCATGCTGTTCGTATGAGTCACCTCATTTCTGCAACATTGTTTACACAGTAACAGCCGCTACTGTTTAGAATCATGGAGGCCATGAGTTTCCTCTTGCCACTTTCGGGTTACATAGAGCATAAGGCTGGTAAACCGTTGACTACTGGTGAAAAAACTATAGTGTTGAAAATTTACGGTAAGTTTTGTCAGAAATATACAACACTTCCCATGAAAAGGTGATTAAATTAACTTCTGAGTTCACCAGTGTTTAGACTACAAATATAAATTGTGCTCATAAAGAAACACCTGAAACGGAAAAATTGGTTGCACCCGGAAAATAAAAAGCGTGTGAAATATATGATGGAAGAATGTGATGATTTTGTGAAGAATGCAATTCGTCTAGAGGTTCACAATTTTATTTATTTTTTAAAACATAGCCACCAGCAGTTAATAAAGTGCTACATGTAACAAAAAAAGAAGCATTGTTTTGGGAGATGGATAGTTTTAAGTGACATCATTATTGATAACCTGGTTAACAACTTTTGAAAGGAAATCAGCAGCACAAGCATTTCAGATGATGCTTCTGATCTGGAGGGAATAGAGCCGCTTTTGAAGAGCGAATAAATGTAAGTTATTACATACATGATATTTATTTTTTTGCTTGTGTTTTTAGAGTTAAGTATTACATATGTACCTATTTATTTTGTTATGACTATTAATATTATCACCATTATACCTAATAGTATATTATAAACACCGTTTAAGTTGTCAGAATAAGGTCTCTGCTTGTTTTACATTACAATATGCACGTGTACGCGCCGAGTGATTGTGAAAGTATGACAGCATTTCTGGCGCGAATGGCGGAAGGTTACATTATAATGGTGCACTGGTCGACTGGGTTTTATTTTGGCGAGGATCAACCTAAGGTTGAATAGGCTTTAGTCATCGTGTTATCAAGTGAAATACTTATCCTTTTACTGACCAAAAATACTGAACCAAAATATATTAATTGGGGTCCTACTTAATCTTCCCCAACAGTTCTAAGAGCTTTTACTGTGAATTTCCTATATACACAATGGGGAAGAACAATACTAGTAACTGTCAAATTTGCATCAAGATTCGGTGCTTCACTGAAGTTCGTGCCGAGACACGAAACTACATTATTAAGTAGGTAGATATTTCCGTCGTAACGGCATCAACTCATTTAGAGGTGCCTTCGAGTGTGCTGATTAACATGGGGTGCGCAGAAATGTCAAATGAGGGAAGAAGGGTATGAAAATTAGCGTACGGTAGGAATACTTGGGGCTGCGATGTGTATGTAAGAGTGCTTGAAACTGCAAGTGTTATCTCCATCACTTCGATATGTCTAGATAAACCATCGAAATATTATAAGGCAGGGATTATTCGTGCAAAATATTTACAACCACAGAACTCACAAGAAAATAAATAAAATTGGAAATAAAAGCAAATCTGAAAACCTGCAATTCAATTTCATTTTCCTCTTGATCAGAAGTTTTTATAATATAATGGAACTTTGTGTTAAAGGTGATTTTATTTATTTATTTATATATACAGATATATACACTTCGATATGTCGAGATAAACCATCGAAATATTATAAGGTAGGGATTATTCGTGTAAAATATTTACAACCACAGAACTAACAAGAAAATAAATACAACTGCAAATAAAAGCAAATCTGAAAACCTGGAGTTCAATTTCATTTTCCTCTTGATCAGAAGTTTTTATAATACAGTAGAACTTTGTGCTAAAGGTGATTTTATTTATATATATGCAGACTATTATGATGCAACAGAAATCCAAGATTTGGATTTATTGCTCAGATAATATGACCAAAAATACAGTTTTCAATGCCAATCAGCCAAATGTCTGTTACCCACGCTAACGGAGGTAACGTAGGTCGGTTGGAAAGCACCGAGCCGCGTGCTTTAGCATTGTCTTCATAAATATATACAGCATGGTTAACTGAGATATCTAGTGTTCTGAGTAGTTCTCCCCTTAACTAAAGCTACATCAGGTTTGCTGATAACGTACAAATTTGTATTCATGACACGTGCTTGCCAGGAAGACTCTCTGAGATGTGCGTATGTCGGGATCACGCATTAGTGCTTGGTGCACTGCCTAAACTCAAGCTACTGTAATTTTCAACGTCATATAAGAACACACTAAAATAGTTTCGAGGTTATGACATTATACTAGAGCCTGTTTCGAAAGTTGTTACACTTTCTAATATTGCTCAATGCCTAAACTCGTTCAGTTCTTGCTAGTAGATAAAGTAAATTTCTCAGTAGGGATGTAACTCGACAGAATACAAAGGGAATGTGTGTCCTCATTGAAGTCTGCTAGTAGATAAACCCTTGAAAACTGAAAGAGGGCTGTGTGTTCAAACTTCGGAGCCCAAAACCGAGCCCTATTTATAAGCTATATGACTATTATATTCGTTTGATATCACAACCCGTGTATAGTGATTTACTTTTCTGTAGTTAAGTTATCCATAAGATAATAGTCAAATCCATATATCCATAGCAAAATTTAAGTGAATATGTATAATCAAGGCAAATAAATTGCTATATGAAGTCATATACCAGCCCCCTCCAAGATATCTAAATTTCTCAGTAGGCATGTAGCTCTAGAGAATACAAAGAATATTTATGGCCTCGTAAAGTTACTACTAGTAGATAAACCAGTGAACCAAATTGGAAAATATCGAACATATGAAAGGGTAGGCGTTCGACACTGAACAAGCTTGTTGATGACTCAAACTCATTTTGGGTGGCAAAAGGAAAGCTTTTTCTTTAATTAGAGTAAATATGTATCTTTTAATTCACTGCAATGAATGCTAGTTGATTTATATTCACTGTCTTTTCAAAGCTCTGCTCATTAATATGCTGCATTTTTAATCAAGTTTTATAATTTCATTTGTAAGAGTACAAGCCATTTTATTTATTAACCATATTGTGAAATAATTATTTTATTTTGTTACTTTATGAGATACAACGATTCATATAATGCCAATACATGTAATAGGCTAGTTTTGGAACAGCTTATACCTCAACGGTGCATGTTTACGCTACGAACTCCTCCCCATTACTTTCTATTTACATCGCTGACTGCTCTTGAGTTCGTAACTTGTGCGCTTCGGAACCCAAAACGGTGCTCTAATTATAAGCTATATGACGGTTATTTTCGCTCAATATCATTTCAAACAACCCGTGTATGCTGACTTCTTTTTCTCCAGTTAAGTTATCCATGAAGTAGCAAAGAATCAGTGAATTTGTATAATCAAGACAAAGGATTTGCCACATGTAAGAATATTCCAGCCCCCTTCCTAGTACTTAAACTTCTCACTAGGAATGTAGCTCAAGAGAATACAAATGTAAAGCAGTAATGCAGTACATTCAATAGTCTACCAATGATAATTATGGAGCAAAAAGGGGCGTTCAATAGGTCTTTATAAAAACCCAATAAATTACACTCGTTGCATCGTCTCTTACTAGATGGCAGTTAAAGCTTCAGCTATATGCATCACGTGGTTTCGTTGCCATAGGAATTGAATCAACAATCTTGTGTTTCCTTCTTTAGAGAGAAGGAAAAATAGCGAGTTTTGTGCGGTGATTAAACACTTCTTTTTAACAGGCTTAACACCGAAAGAGATAAAAGTTGAAGTTCATGGCACATCTGCTCCTGGGTTTACAACCATTTACAATTGGATAAATGAATCTAAACGGGGCCGTATATTCAGAAATGTTGAATATCGTTCCGCACTTCCAGTTGAAGTGACTTCCTCCGAAATTATAGCCAAATGCAGGATATGGTTTTGAATGATCGACGAATTAACGTTCGCGAAATAGTAGTGGCTACAGGCATAACAAAGGTACAGTGTTCTCAATGTTGCACCAAAAATTAGGTCTGACAGCAAGATGGGTGCGAATAAACGTAATCGTGTGATCGATTTAAGCTTTTGGCACCTTTCCCTCGGAATCTTGACAAGTTTCCGCGTCGATATGAAACATGATACAATACTATACTCCAGAGACAAAAGTACAGAAGACCTTCTCTTCCATTCTATCAGGCAATACATTAAATTCAGTACAAAAATGTAAATGTCGTGTTATTTATGGACGCTCTTTGACTACTGTGGTTGTCAGCGTCCCATTCTAAATTGTGTGAAATTCAGTACAGTAATGATACAATGAATAAAGGAATAAAGAACAAAACTACAATTCTATACAACTTAATCAAACATATATAAAAAGGTACAACAAGTATACTGAAATGAAAAGAAAAAACTGTAAACAAAATTACTTTAGTGAAATATTCATGTAGGTTGAGGCACATATTAGTAATATTTACAATTGAAATGCATATTACTTGCCAGCACTAAAATATTAATAACAATAAATGAAAATAATGATGTATTTATCGTATTAATACAGCAGCAGATTAGGTTTGATTACAAAGGTAAGCCCTAATTTTCTGCTTGAACAGTATCACGTTCCGGCAGTCCCTTACGTCTTCAGGTAGGGAATTCCAAAGGCGAGCTAAATCTATTGTAAATGATGACGAACAGAAGGTTTTATGGTGAGCACTTATAACAAGAAAGAAGGAGTTTCGTGAGCGAGTTTCTCGATTATGACAGTCAGAAAGATATTTGAAGCGAACATTAAATAGTTTGGAATGCGAGAATGAAAGAGATGATAAAGAATGCAATTTTCTTCTATCCATTGATTACATAGATTACTTGCAGGAAGAAAAAACGATAAATGGAGAGTATTATACTTCGTCATTGTACCGGTTGAACGGAGAAGTCGAGAAAAAGATATCCTCATCTGGCGAAGAAAAATATTCTCTTCCATCAAGAAAATGCAAGGGTGCACATCGCGCAGTTTCGATGGCGAAAATAGTAAAATTAAGATTCGAATTACAACATCTACCGTATTTGCCAGATTTGGCTACCAGTGAGTTTTTTTATTTCCAAACTTGAAAAAGTGGCTAGGTGGAAAACGATTTTAGTCTAATAAACACATCATCACCCAAACAGATGGCTATTTTGAGAACCAAAATCCTATGTTTTGGAAAGCTTAAAACAGTTGAAGAAACGCTAGGAAAAGTCTATCGAGCTAAAAGATGATGTTGAAAATAAAATGAATTTGTTTTTCTATATTTTTCTATTATTGAACGCCTCCTGTAAACCAAAAAATTTCCGAATTTGAGGCAACACATCTGTAAAATTTCTAAAATCCACAATATATAAGCATCTTATTGAAATTTGTACACCAGTTACTGTACACAATAATTGCCATGTTTCAAAATTTTATATTTCATGATTATTTAAATGATAATTTGTTATTCTGTAATTTCGTTGTTATAGTAAAAATGAACCACGTGATGTATGTGTCTTTAAGAATATTCATATAAAAAGTCCTGTTTAAATGAATTTAAAAATAGATCTATCGTGTTATATTTTTATACTAGCCTAATTAATGTAGAAAATTTTTTATTTTCATTCTCTGCAAAACTCAAGATTTTTCAAAACTGAACGGTTTATTTATTATAATGGAAACATTATTAAAAAAAACAATCTGATCTTTAGAAAAAGTCATATGGTTTTTATGTTCAAATCATTCACCACAAAATTGATATTTTTACATTTGTTGAAAATATATGAAGATACGCTTGCTGCGTGTTTTTAAAGTCTTAAGCCCATTCTCTCATCTTATGTGTTCCATTCACATGACTCTCTCTACATCCCTGTAACAAATTATTGTTAAAAAGCTTATTCTTCTATTTCACGGTAATCGAAATAATCATTAACAGAAATTTTCCGTATTACTTCGTTCTTTGTAAGTAGAAGGGGAAAAAATTGTATGTGTTCCTTCAAATAACTTTCTCCACATATCTACAATAAATTACTAGTAAAGAGCTTATTTTTCTATTTACTCAATGCTAATTGAGAAAACATTGTACCGTAGGCTAAAGTGATAATCAAAAGCTGGTTGTTGTGTGATTGAAGTTCCTTTGTTTGTATGGACTTGAGTTGACCAATTCCGTATGAGAAAAGTATAAGTATTTTAAAGCTGAAACTAATAACAAGGAATGTCTCAAAAACGGTAAACTCCACGAAAAAAATGCATATAACATAAATTGTGGGTTTTAACCAGCAATTTTTGATAAGTAAGTTTGTACCTATCTCTTACCGTTTACCAGTTATACAAAATTCCGCAAAATTCATCCAGAATAAACATGTCTGCAGAGACGATTCCCAGAAAATTGAAGATATTCATTTTATTTGTCATGTAAATCTTATAAATATGATATGTTAATCATATGTAAATCGTTAGAGCCATTTTTGAGAAAATCATAATTTTAGAAATTTATTCCATGTAAAGTGCAGTTGGGAATGGGGGAATTTTCTTGGTAAACTTTGTGTCGTATCCTTGGCAGATATCGAACATAAATACCTAGTTTGGTATTTAACAGTTTTTCGTGTTTAAGCTATGCTGCCCACAGACGCACACACACATACATAGACACATAGACAGACAGACTCACGCAAAAACGACATTTTTTTCTAGAAATGGTTTTTATGGATGAAGGGGAGCTCAAAATATGTTTTCTGGTGAATTCTCTGTATCGAATTTTTTGGTGCAATACAATATCTTCTCTATACACTATGTACATAGTAGGTGTAGAGAAAGTAAAAATCTAAGTAGAAGGGAAATAAGAAAATGCACAAGCTAAAGAGAAGCCGATCGGAAAGTAATAACATCCTTAACACGTCTGGTAAGACGTTTGATTTTTACTTCCTAAATGCTAGTATTAACTGTTATTCTAGGAGAAAAAAACGTAACGTGTGTTAGAACAGAGATCGGGATCCTAACCTGCTTTGCTACAATGAAACTTCAACTTAGTGGAACATTATATTTCGTGTAAAATATGGTACTTACTGTTAAACAACAGATTCCATCTCGTTGTTGGTCAAGGACCTGTTTCTAAACTCTATTTAAGATTGCTGACATGTAAATAACGGTAATCATTTAGATTTCATGTTCTTTAGTGGAGTTTATAAACCTACAACATATTCTATGAAAAAAGAATTGGCACAGCACTTTCCAATTGTTTACTTAATGATTTAATGTTTAAGAATTGCTTAAGAGTTTTAAAAGTAATAAAAGGGTTATAGAATGTTACATAATTATTTGCAGAAACAACATTTTTTTCTGAATATCCCTAAGCTATATGGATTTCAGATCTTAATTTTCAGGAAAGTAAAACAACCACACTCACTTTTGAATCCTTCGTGTAATTACCACCACGATTAGGTGCACTGAGGCATTATAGCTTTAACAGTACGAAACAATTTAAAACTTCTAATATTAAAATATTCCCATAGTTTTACACAGTCAAACATGGGCTTACTGCACCACAATGCTCAAAGCGTGACACGTCACGCCATGTGCTATCGCTTGATGCAAGGCTTTCTCTTTAGGTGGTAGTGCCTGTGCCATTGGCAGTAGCGCCAACATTGCCATACGGGGACGGTCCTTATGCTATTATGTACCTTAAAATAATGTTCTGGTTAATATTCTTAATGGTCTATATCATATAGTTAAAATGTTAACCCATATTTTGTTAACACATTCTGAATTAACTAGCTCTTCATTGAAATGACTCTTGATTTTGGTGTAGTATAGAAACATTAATGTGGTAAATTTTCATTTTTCCAATAGAAATTAAAATGGATTTTAACCTCATTTAAAAATAAAATTTAATTGACATTACACCATTCTGACCATATCTGAAAACATTCCAACTGCTTCATCAAATCTATACCATTATGGTTAAACCTATGCAGTAAAAAATATTCGAAGTGAAGGAAGCGCATCAAAATGATGGAGTGCAATAATGCCAAATGAAAGTTCTTTGAACACTCATGCCATGTAAAAAGGATGTAAATATAAACAGTATATATATATTTGCGCCAGTGTTTATTATAATAGAGGGTGTTTCTTAAATGAATATAGGGGTTTTTATGTTTTGTAGTATTTACAGTTTTTAATGTACAGTCATGAATGATATGTCAAATGAAAGAGCAACTCAATTTTTTTACAAATGTTCAATGTGTGCACTGTTCACCACACGACACGCATCGAGTCTATAAGCAAGTTCTTCCTAAACCTTGATTAATGTGTCGTAAGTAATTGTTGCAACAACTCTTAAAATCCTCTGTCTTTAGTCTTGGAGGTCACATAGTAGCGGAGGGATGTACATTTGATCCTTTACGAATCTCCAAAGGTAGAAATCGCACAGCGTAAAGTCTGGGGAACGTGGAGGCCACGCAAAACAAGCTCTGTCATTCGGTCCCATTTGGCCAATCTTACGATCGGGTACAGTGCTATTAAACCAATTGCGTACCTCCATATAACAGTGGGGTGATGCGCAATATCGCCGCCAAATAAAGTTATCTGATTCATCTTCTTCTAACTGTGAAAAGAACTGAAGCAAATCCAGGTAAGAAGCGAGTTACAGTTGCCTCATCATAAAAGAATGTGCCGGCATATAGCACAAAAACATAATTGAGAGGACGCACGTTGCAACTGTACAAACTCCATGGATTTTTGTAACCCCCAGATCCGAACATTATGAGTGTTCACATAGCTAACTTAAGTTGAATGTTGATTCATCACTGAAGGCGATAATATCTAAAAATTTATTGTCGTGCAGCAACATTGCAGTTGCAAGGTTGATAAGTAAAGCGTAGTGTGAAGGCTTTAGAACTTGTAGTAACTGCAAACGATAAGAACGCTGTTGTAAGCATTTCCTTAAAATTGTCCATACAGGCGTAGGTGCAATTTGTAGTTGACGACTAGCCTTTCGAACAGATTTCTTGGGGCTCCCACCGTTCTGCAGTTAATCTTGGTCATCCCGTAATATTCCCTTTACATACACTGCCTGTGGTTTTAAACAGAGCATACCATCTGCGGAGTTATTATCATTTGGAGGAGCACAATTGAACTCTCTATGTAAAGCTCGTTGCACTACAATAGCAGATTTAGCCGTATGAAACTCTAAAATACAGAATATCTTTTGCTCCATAGTCGCCATTTTGACATTAGCGCTCTGTAACAGCAGACAGTCGAAACAAACAAAACCATCAAACGATGCGTTATCAAAACTGTTTCAGTTGCTCTTTCATTTGATATATCATGTATAACTGTATGTTACAAACTGAAGGTACTACAAAACATTAAAACCCCTATATTCATTCATTTGGGAACACCGTATAGTATACCTTGTTATACTAACTACAATATGGATACACGACATACTAATATAAAGACACATTAAATATATAAATATATTGCAGAGATTTTCACTGTGTAGCAATTACTAAGGCATCTATCTTGCGGAAATACATCTACAATTATTATGAGATCATACAATAAATCACATCTGGGGAAGGGGATTTCAAGCAGAGAGTACAGATGTAGAATACTTGCACATTTCAATTTCTGCATACCTTAACTCTATTATAACTTACAGATATCCGAGCAACGCCATTTGTTAAAAAAAGTTGATGTGTTCCATTCACATGACTTTCTCTACATCTCTGCAACAAATTATTGTTAAAAACCTTATGCTTCTATTTACTTCATACTAATCGAGAAAAAATTACCAGGAATAGTCTTATTACTTGCTTCCTTGTAAGTAGAAGTGAAATAAGGGAGTACCATAGGTTAAAGTGATAGTCAAAAGCTGGTTGTTATGTGACTGAAGTTCCTTTGTTTGTATGCATAGGAATTGACAACGTCCTGTATGAGAAAAGTATGTTCTTTAAAGCTGAAAACAAAAACAAGATATATCTCAAAAACAACCAACTCCACAAAAAAAAATGCATATAACAAATTCTCAGTATTAAAGTGCTCTATATTTTTATGTGATAAGTTTTCTCCATTTCTTATGGTTTAGCAGTTATGTAAAATTACGTAAAATTCATCAGAATAAAGTAGTCTTCAGAGACTATTCCCAGAAAATTCAAGATGTACATTTCATTTATCGGATAAATATCTTTAATATATGATATTTTAATCAAAAGCGTTAGAGCCATTTTTGAGAAAATAAAACATTTTCGAAAAAAGTTCCATGTAAAGGGTAGTTGGGGGTGGGGGAATTTTTCTGAAAATCTTCGTGTCGCATCCCTGGAAGATATTAGACTTAAATACCAAGTTATACGCGGACACACGGACCTTTTTCTGAAAATCATTTTTTTTTTTTTTTTGGATTCCGGAGAAATCTTGGTATCGAATTTTTGGGTGCATTACAATACCTTCGCTATAAACTATGTATATAATATGTGTAGAGAAAGTAAGAATACATAAAGCTGATATTGGGAGATAACGAAATTTGACTTGTTAATACTTCATCGTATTACACCCACCATTAGCCCCAAACTTGCAAGAAGAGTTTAGCTATAATCCTGAACAAACTTAATCGATCAGCATCTAATGTGCATACAGACGAAGTCCTTATCCGAATGGATAGACTCGTGCTCTGAAGTTGTCGATAGATTCTAAACTTTCTTTGCAAATTGCTAGCACTACGTGAACTGCATCAGTATTAAGCAGTGCAGTTAAACTTTTACATTACCCCCATTTGGGATAATGTGGTTCTTGCTTTTCCCGGATACTTTCAGGCTTGTGTTTAATATTGCTTCTTGATGAAACACTTCCGCTCTATCTAAGCAGCAAATTGTTATAACTATGGCTTCAATAACTTAGTAAGGCACAGGTGCTCTTAATTGGCAGATTGAGAGTTAAAATTCTGCGTTACTAGTCTTTATATAGAAAATATGCTTTAAAGATGGTTTCCAAACCGATGTCAGGAAAACATTGTATGTAAAAATAGCAAATATCATGCGAAGATATTTTACTGATTCCAGCATAGTTTTCCTTAATGCTTTTTCTTTCGAACAAATAATTGGATACTAAAGGAATCATGTTCTTCACAAAATAATCATCATGAGCATCAATTTTTTTTTTAAGATTTCTTATCGAAAAGAAAGATTGTGAGTTGTTACTTTAATTATTTTATTATAAGGTGCATAATCCGGCGGAGGACGATGGATTTTTCCGGCGTAGAAATACTTAGCATGGCTTCTTTCGGAAGGAAAGTAAATCCATTGGTCCCGTGACGTAGATTTACTGCACGTAAAAGAGCCGCAAGCCTGATAAAAGAGGCCTCTCAGGAAAATTAAGCGTTCATTCACGCCCAGTATAGAATGGGACGCTGAGAACCATAGCTGTTAAGGAGCGTCTATAAATAAAACTCCATTGTAATTTAAGGTGCATAATAATTTATTGTACTATATAAGATAATTTTAGTATCAATAATTTTTACTCATGGAAATGATTATTTTAATTTGTTTGGTTTATTATAATGTATATACGTATTGTATATAATTTTTATAATTTTTGTGTGTTTTTTATTTGGTTTAACGACCGATTTTACTACATTAGATTCCACAGATGTTGGTGCATCCAATATAAGCATACTGGGAAAGAAAATGCGGTAAGAAAATGCTCTAGGCTTAAGTTTAGGGTCTTTCCGCGCATTTCCCAGCTATGATATCTGAGAAACCTCTGGAAAAACCTCGGTTAAGGAGGACACTGAAGTTCCTTTCTTTGTATGGACAAGACTTGACAAATTCCTGTACGAGAAAAGTATAACTTTTTTAAAGCTCAAACCAAAAACAAGGAATATCTCAAAAACGATCAACTACAGGAAAAAAAAATGGCTATAACAAAAATTGTGTGTTTTAAAGTACTCTACATTTTTTGTGTGGCAAGTTTTTGTCCATCTCTTACGATTTTATGTAAAATTCCATAAAATTCATTCAGATTAAACTAGTCTTCAGAGGCTATTCCCAGAAAATTCAAGCTATACCTACATTTTATTTGTCAGGTAAATATCTTTAATATACAATATTTTAATCAAAATCGTTAGAACTATTTTTTCGAAAATCAAAATTTTCGAAAAAAGTTCCATACAAAGGGTAGTTTGAGTCGCATCCCCGGAAGACACTTAACTTAAATACCAAGTTTGGTATTTTATCTACTTTTCGTTTTTGAGTTATCGTGTTCTCAGACGGGGACCCTGCAACATTATTTCCGGTGAAATCTCGGTATCAAATTTTTGGGTGGAGTGCAATACCTTCTCTATACACTATGTACATAGTACGCGTAGAGAAACTAAAAAGGACACGCTAGAATCAGTTAGGAACTCGGATAGAAACAGTAGTATATGTGGGTGTTTCGGATAAAGTGAAAGAGAAGATGTTGATTGTATTAGCATGTATATTTGTACAAAAACACAGAAAGAAAGAAAGAAAAGAAAACAACAGAAAATTATAAGCATTTCAATTGCAATCTGAAGGACCTTCGTCCATATTCCATTACGAATGAGCAGTTTGAATTCTTAAACACTCGAAAGCGTAAGACAGAGGAAAAGGTAGAGTTAACTATTAGCAAAAAACAGTGAGTTAGCAGGTATAGGATTCAAAGACTATGACTCGCTACACTTTGAAAGTCTTGACTATAAATTTCATGTAGTTAGCAAATATTTTGGTTTTTTTCTTTGAATATTTAATTGTTTCATATACTGAAAAAGGCAGATTAAATGTTCTAAACTGTACAAAATGACGTGACAAACTATTCTGCAATGCATTATTATGATTAATGTACTCGAAAGTATATTTTTGTGCAATTATATTTTTGTGCATCATATTATACTTACATGATTTTCTGTGTAGCAGATTACAGTTAATTGTACTAAGTGAAGAAAAACACTAGTATGAAACAAATCTAGATAAACATTAGCAGAATGTTCTTATTACTTAGTTGTTTATAAGTAGAAGGGAATAAGGGAATGCACTATGCTAAAGTGATTGTCAAATGTTTCAAAAGCTATCGTTATGCGATCGTCATTGCAAATCGCTTCTTTGCTTGGCTAGGAGTATAAAAAAGAAAAACGGACACTTCCTGTCTGAGAAAAGTTTAAGTACTTCGCAATTGAAACCAATAACAAGGAATATCTCGGAAACGGTTACCTCCGCAACAAAAACGTAAAGGACATAAATTGTGTATTTTGTCGTGATGTACATTTTTTGTGAAGTGAGTTTTTTTTCTATCTCTTACGGTTTAGCAGTTAAGCAAACTAAGGTAAAATTCATTCAGAATAACGAGGTGTTTAGAGGTTATTCCCAAAAAAATTTAGATGTATATTTTATTTCGGACATATATAGCTTTAATATACGGGATTTTAATCAAAATCGTTAGCATTTTTAAGAAAATCAAAATTTTCGACATTTTTTCCATGCAAAGGGTAGTTTGTGGTGTTTAAAAAAAAATCTTCGTGTCGCATCCTTGGAATATACTAAACCTAAATACCAAGTTTGATATTTAACGGTCTTTTCGTTTTGGGGCTATGCTGTCCAAAGACACACACACACACACACAGACACACACATGGACCTTTTTTTAAAAATGCTTTTTTCGGACTCAGGGGACCCCAAAACATATATTTCCGGTGAAATCTCGGAATCGAATTTTTGGGTGCATTACAGTACCTTCTCTATCCCTAAGTACATTGTACATATGGGGCTAGAGAAAGTAAAAATGCTTTTTTTTCGGACTCAGGGAACAAACATATATTTCCGGTGAAATCTTGGTATAAAATTTTGGGCGTATTACAATACCTTCTCTATCCGTATGTACATTGTAATATGGGACTAGAGAAAGTAAAAAAAAAAAAAAAAAAAAAAGTGAACATAGATTCACACTGTATGCGAGATTTAAAATAAGCAATTATAAAATACAAATAATGATTCTGTAATGGTAATTTGTCGCCTTCTGTGGTGTAGAGGTTACCGGACTGGTCTCTAAAACCCAAGATTGAGGTTCAAACCTGGCTGAGGCGATTTTTTTTAAGGAATAAATTCTTAGCATGACTTCCTTCGGAAGAGAAGTAAAGCCGATGAACCGTATAATGTTTATTTTCACATAAAAGAACCCCATACCCTGATAGAAGAAAGTTCCTTGATAAAATTCCGCCATTTCGCGTACGTAAGTCCTGATTTCGTGCTGCAGAGCCATCTGTGGGATATTCCCTTATCACCATGGCGCATAGCGGTGAACTCACGAATTAGAAATACAAATCCGACCAAGAAACATCGTAGCGATATCCTGTGCACCATTTAGGAGATATAGGAAATAACTAACTAATGGTATTATATTCACAAAATATTATTTATGCGTATGATATAATATAATTTTTGTGTACTATTTAAGCCCTCAAAGTATTGCAAGTTCAATTTTAAGATACAATTTATGCTCGAATATAAGATACAAAGAACACTTGTAACTATTTAATCTGAGACACTTGGAAAGGTAAATTGATTTAGGGTATTATGTAATTTCACGTCATCTGAACATTACGCCAACAAACACTTTTTCATTCATTAAAAATAAAATGCACTCCTTTTTACTTTCTCCATACGCACTATGTACATAGTGTATACAGAAAGTATTGCACTCCACCAAAAATTCGATACCGAGATTTCACCGGAAATATATGTTTTAGGGTCCCCAATATCCAAAAAAAGCATTTCCACAAAAACGTACGTGTGTCCGTGTGTCTGTGAACACGATAACTCAAAAACGAAAAGTTCGTAAAATACCAAACTTAGTATTTAAGTTTAGTATCTTCCAGGGATGCGACACGAAGATTTTGAGAAAAATCCCCCCTTTACATGGAACTTTTCGTCGAAAATTTTGATTTTCTCAAAAATCGCTCTAACGATTTTGATTAAAATTTCGGATATTAAACATATTTACCTGACAAATGAAATGTATATCTTGAATTTTCTGGAAATAGCCTCTGAAGAGTAGTTTATTCTGGATGAATTTTACTAAATTTTGAATGACTGCTAAACCCTAAGAGATGGACAAAAACTTACTACACAAAAAATGTAGAGCACATTAAAACACACAATTTATGTTATATACATTTTTTTCGTGGAGTTCGTCGTTTTTGTGACATTCCTTATTTTTGGTTTCTGCTATGAAAAACGCATACTTTTCTCATACTGGAACTTGTCAACTTCTATCCATATAAACAAAGGAACTTCATTGACATAGCAATCAGCTTTTGACTATCACTTTAACCTACGGTTGTCCCTTATTTCGCTTCTACTTACAAGGATGCGAGTAATAAGACTATTTCTGCTATTTTTTTCTGATTAGCATAAAGTAAATAGAAGTATAAGCTTTTTAAGAATTCTTTGTTGCAGGGATATGGAGGAAGCTATGTGAATGGTACACATCAGATTTTTACCTTATCGATACGTCCTACATATACATAGTGTATAGAGAAGATATTGTAATAAACCCAAAAATTCGATACCGAGATTTCACCAAAATACTTGTTTTCGGTCCCCCTGATAAAAAAAAACAATTTTCGAAAAATGTGCCTGTTTCTGTTTGTGTGTGTGTGTGTGTGTGTGTGTGTGTGCGTGCGTGTGTGTCTAGAGGCCACATAACTCAAAAACGAAAATTCCGTAAAATTCCAAACTTGGTTTAAGTTCAGCGTCTTCCAAGGATGCGGCACGAAGATTTTTAAGAACATCTCGCCAGCCTCAACTACCCTTTACATGGACATTTTCATGGAATATTTTGATTTTCTCAAAAATGGCTCCAACGATTTTGGTTAATATATCGTATGTTAAAGATGTTTTTGTGACAAACGAAATATAAAATTTGAATTTTCTGGGAATAGCCTATGAAGCCTAAATTACTACGGGTGAATTGCATGGAAGTTTACATAGAGAAAGCTAAATTAACAGAAAATGTACTACTCGTTAAAACACATTTTTTTTTTTTTTTTCCTGTGGCGTTGATCGCTTTTTAGATATTCCTTATTTGTTTCAGCTTTAAAACACTTATACTTTGCTCATAAGGTAATTTGTCAACTCCTGTCCATTCAAACAAAGGAATTTCAAACGCATAGCAACCAGCTTTTGATTATCACTTTAACCTATGATACTCCCTTATTTCCCTTCTAAGTAATAAGACCATTTCTGCTAATTTATTCTCGATTACATGAAGTAAATAGAAGCATTTTAACAATAATTTGTTGCAGAGATGTAGAGAAAGTCATGTGAATGGAATACATTAAATATTTAGTGTCCTGCATCTACATTATCTGAATTCACGTGAACTGGAGCAAGGAAATCTTAGTGCTTACTAAATCATGGTAGCAGATTTTAGGATTTCTCTCCAGAAATATTTAGGGCAAAATTAAATTGAAAACTTAATTAACGGAAATAATTGTCTAATTACTTGTTCCACCGTGAGGCAACAAACTAATAAGCAGGTCCCCCAGTTGAGCGGGAGGTATGGTAGCTAGGTACGCGAAAACCCTGTGCATTTCTGAACTCTGCTGATCGATCTAAGAAATGCGTTTCGACCACTGCCAGTCGGCCCGCCAGCACATTTCCAAGCAAAGTTTGTTTTGTAGTGTTTAACGCCCGCTTTTACTGCTCTGGCACCGCAGGCGATGACACTGATGATACATGAAGATGGAATGAGATGGCGGGGGAAACCGAAGAACCGGAGGAAACCCGCCCCTGCACCGCTTTGTCCACCACAAATCTTACATGCGGTCGCTGGGGATCGAACCCGGCCGTCTAGGTGAGAGGCGAATGGTCTGACCACTCGGCCACGGCGTGGCCACTCCAAGCAAAGTGCCGGTCCCCATGGCCAAGCTCGCTAAAGCACCATGCTTTGATGCTTCGTGGCGCAGGGGATCGTGGATTCGAGTCCCGCATAGGTGTTTGCATATTTACAAAATGTGTATATATGTGTGTGTATGTGTATTAGAAGCAAACAGTAAGCGGTAATCGAACAGAAAAGCAAAATTAATATTAGGAACATGAACAAGAGTCCCAACAAGACTCCGGAACTGCATTTAAAAAAAAAAAGTAGTAACCATTACACAAACTCATCTGCAACTGTAATACCTCACACATATTTAATTGATTGACTCTATGTGACTATTTATAATACACATCTTGAGTGGTGTTTATCTGTAAGAAACATGGAAACCTAGCTAAGTCTGCCAACCGTTCGAACCAAAAATGTAAAATTAAATCCGTCCGCTTGCCCAAACGATTCTTTGACGGAAACTATTATTTTATAATTAAAATCAGTAACCCATTTATTCATGAAAATTACGACCCCAGGTATAAAATTATGAAATAAAATGTTATTGACAATATCCCAAATACTGTAATAGCTATAGTTTCTGTCAGTTACATATTTTTAATAATCGATTCACATTGTCTTCAGAATGTTAGACAAGGAGTTTCAGGATTTTCATCTCTCTCTCTCTCACATAAACTCAACTTATATATTTTCATGATCATTCATATTTATTATTACTATAATTGTAATTTCAGTAGGCTATATAATCCTATCATTAATAACAAATAAATTTAAATAAATTAGAAGTAAAACATAAGAGAATCAAAATCTTAAAGATATGTATCCTCTAATTAAACATATACGCACACACGCACACACACACACACACACCGCGCAGAAATATCTTCAGTGCATTCATGATAAAATGATGGTCTGTGAATATTCACAGAAACAAAGGACTGTTGTGTTCAAATTTAGTTTAGAATCATTTCTTGTAGCAAATAAACTTCAAAGGAGCTACGGTTATCTGATATATGTAGCATATTTTATAATTTGCAGCTTAACTCTTCCTGTTGTAACTTTGAATTTCCTTTTTAAAATTCGTCTGTTAACAACAAAATCAAATAGTTCACGTTTTTATGGATCGAATAGCTTTATTTCTTTGTGCAGTTGTCATTCATCACCATTTAGTGTGACTTTGTGTAATTTACGTACACTCAAAGACATTAAAAATACGACTGGAAATACTTATCGTAAGACGGGGTCTTTTCGCTGATTCCGCCCATCTTCCGCTTGCTTGTTATGCTCTTAAAGGTGTATTGGGCAAGCCACATTACCAAAGAGAAGCGGATAGACGTGATACTTAACTTGCGACAAATAAAGTACAAAGTAGCGAACTGGTGACTAAACTTTCGGGTTGGAAAATACTCGAGCTTACCGGATGATACAAAATTAGATTATTCTTTTCTCTGCTCTACATACCGTAGTTCTAAAGCCAATGTAATACGCGCAAGTGGTCGATTAAAATAACACACTGCTTATACAAGTAAACCTGTTCTGTGGGAGCGTCGAGCGGGGTTGGGTGGATTACCTATCGATTTTGCTCTTTCTTACTCTCTTGGTATGTATGTGGTACCAGAATGGCACAAATGAAGATCGTGGTAAGACCCGAATCGCCGTAAATGCTCACATTTTCAGCAAAATCACAGTGTATTTTTATTGTCTTTGAGTGTACATATGCAAGGAGCTCTGTATTATCCTCTTTAAATGTTGGTAATGAAAATTACCATAGCTTTCTATGATTCTGAACTCGATATAAGACCACATTACCATAAAGTTAGTAATACTATGTTTTGTAATCGGCACTCTGAATTCCCTAATTTATTCTGAAGTTCTGAAGATACACGCCTTTCTTCATTAAAAATCCTAGAATTCCATTTCACTCTACCCTTTCTATATCCACACAAATTGAATTTAGATTGGTTTATTTCATCCGTCAGAGTTAAGCTTCGATTCTAAATACAGGCTCTGCGACTGGAGGTATAGTTTGGAAAATTATTCATCGAAACGTTTTGACTTCCCCTCGCATGACATCAAAGAACAAGCGCCTTTAGTGAGAAGATGGGCTTAGGACTTAATTTATCATCCCGCAGGCACCCAGCTCATTGACTAATTGCCTTCAGACTCTCGTTCCCCAGTTTCTGTTAATTCTATACATTAATTTACCATCCTACTTCTTGACATCCCCTTCATCACCTCTTACTTCTCTGCCGACTGCTTCGTTTTGTAGCAGCTGGTTTCTCATGTTTTGTGCTGGGAACTGCTGAGTGCTTTGTATAGTGTTGTCATCAGGGCTAGGGTTTATATGCAGTTTGTATTTGACCTGGGCATAAAAGTAGCAGCCAATTTTGAGAATTCATTAAAATGTATGAAGATGTGTTTATACACAATAATACTTTTTGTCTTCCAATTTAAAATCATTTTCCTATTTTCTATATATTTTTACATTCTCTAGCCCGCATGTTCAATGTACATAGTGGATAGAGAAGGTATTGCATTCCACCCAAAAATTTGATGTCAAGATGCCACTGGAAATATATGTTTTGGGGTCCCGTGAGTCGGAAAAAGCATTTTTACAAAAAGGTCCGTGTGTCTGTGTGTCCGCAGCATAGCTCAAAACCTAATATTTAGGTTTCGTGGATGCAACAGGAAGATTTTTCAAGAAAATCCTCCACCCCCAACTACCCTTTACATGGAAAAAATTTCGATTTTTTTTTATTTTTTTCTCAAATATGACTAAGGATTTTGATTAAAATCTTTTATATTTAAGATGTTTACATTACAAATAAAATATATATATATATATATATATATATATATATATATATATATATATATATATTTAATTTTCTGGGATTAGCCTCTGAAGACGTCTTTATTCTGGATGATTTTATTGAATTTTGGATACTGGTAAACCGTAAAAGATAAAAATTTACTACACAGAAAAATGTAGATCTCGATAAAACACACAGTTTATGTTATATACATTTTTGCGTAGAATTGATCGTTTTCGAGATAATCCTTGTTATTGATTTCAGTTTTAAAATACTTAAACTGTTCTCATACGAGAACTTGTCAACGCTTGGCCACGCAAAGAAACGGATTTCAACTCTATAGCAACCACATTTTAAAACATTTGACTAGCGGTTAAGCCTAGAGCAATGTCGCGATTTTACCGTTAAGAGTGAAACATTATGAAAATTTTAAAATTTGCTTTTCTCTGATTTATTGTTCAGAAGAATGCTCACTAGCCTACTGTCATTGTTCCCCACAAAATAGCTGCAGGGGTCAAGCCCGCTATCAGAAATATTTGAGGAAAACTCGGTTCCCTTTCCTAGTTTCGTATGAAAAGTTTACCTGGCTGCATGAAATCACATTCAGGGAGCAACTGTAGTGTTGTGACCTCATGATGGAAGCAGGAAGGCTGCTAAAAACAGTTATTGTGTTTATATTTCCTTGTGTTGGTGTTTCTCTCAAAGGATATTGCTCAATTAGTGACAAGCGGTGGTCAAAGAAAAGGAAATTTCATGGTGTAATATCTAAATATGTGGGAAAAGAGAAGCAGCCAAGTCTAGATAGGATACAGAAAGGGTGAAAGATGAAGATTATGGTGCTGGACAACGTTAGAAGTTTGACAATTGTATTTTACAGATGTAGTGTTTTTGTTTTCTTTGCTATTTCTCAATGTTTTAAATTTTGTTAACAGAATGTATATTGTTCCAACTGCAATTATTTTTTCTCCTCAATGTTTAATGTAAACAAATAATTTCAGAAATGATTAAAATTTTTCTATGAATTTAATGTATATATAATTTTTAAACAAGTTAAATACATAACTTAACTGATTCATAGTTTCCCATTATGCTTCATATACACATGAAAAAATAATAATAAGCAAGTATTAAACGCTTTTTCAGGAAGGGTACATTCAAGTAGCATAAGTGCAGAATTTGTTATAAATACATATTAAAAAGTAAAACTTATATATATATATATATATAAGGATATATATTGTAGGTTCAAGGATATGAATGGAAAGCACATGGAAAGTTTGACAAATGCACTAATTTGGGTTAATATAGAATGTTTAATGTCATCGTCTCAAGTCATTTTAAGAAAATATGAGTACTTCATTTACCTACCACGTAACGCTCCCTTAATATATGTTTTGAGGTCTCCTGAATTCGAAAAGCATTTATAAAATGTGCGTGTGTGTACGTCTGTCTGTGAACAGTACAATTCAAAAATGAAAAATTATTTAAGTACCAAGGTTGGAATTTAAGTTCACCACTTTGCAAAGATGTGATACAAGGATTCGCAAGGCTATCTCTGCACCCCAAACTACCCTTTCATGAAACACTTTTCGAACATTTTGATTTTCTCAAATGATTTTAACGATTTTGATTGACATGCCATATGTTTAAGATACTTTTATCGTAAATAAAATTGAAATTTCTGAGAATTTGATGACTTTTGCATAAGTGGTTAACTGTAATAGACAAAAACTGCTCAAAATGTAGCTCTCGTCGTAGCACACAAATTGTCGTGCAATTTTTGTGGAATTCATTATTTCTGACACATTCCTTGTTATTGGTTTTAATTTTGCAATACTTTAAATGTTCCAAAATGTAAAGTCATTATTTTTTTTCTCCTGGTTAAGTAAAAGCAATGCAATTTAAAAACTATTATATAGTACCTGCTTTCTCAAGATTGACTATCACTTAAGCCTATGTATTCCCTACTAACATTGCATCTGTAAGGAAATACGCAGTAAATAACATGTGCCATTGTTTGGCTTGATTAAGTGAAGTAGATACAAGATTAAGATCGTTAAGAATAACTTATTGAACCACAAGTAGAGAAACTCATGTGAATGTAACATAATATTTTTAAATGTGTAACACTTCAAAATATTATTCTATTCCATTGCATGCGATTGATTATCTCGAACACCTGGTAAACATTCAGCTTTGAACATCTATTTGTTTGTTTGTTTGTTTTTTAGAAAAAGGAATACATTCTATGTTTGGAAAATTTAGTTTTGAAATTACTTATGTTTAAATATAAGTTCAGAGCTATGACAAATATTTGTGCATTCCAGTAGATAAATACCTGTTTTCTACATCCCGAGTTATCTCCTGGTTTAAAATTCTATGTATTTTGACGCGAGACATCTTGAATGAAGCATATAATACGAGTTGAGATATTGCTGGTGCATTCGTTTTTGAACAGTGACCTTTTTCCAGAAATAGCGAGCCAGGATCTGCCCTTCTTCCTACTATATTCCAAGAACATACAGCCCATGTTACTTGATGCCCTGTTCATTGTGTATCGAGTGCCCTTGAGTACAGGTTATTGTAAAATATTGTCGTACGATGGCGTTAGTGTGCCTTTGCACTTAAATAACATTATGATAATGCCTTCTTTAATTCCAAAGGTACACAAATGAGAAAGGTAAAAATAAAAATATCAAATTTTGCCAGCTTATACTTACGAAGGTCGGTAAATAAGTCCTGGGTCTCACACCGATATGGCGCCACTAGGCAGTTAGACGGTAGCATCATACAGTTTAACTATGGACTAGCTTGTATCCATAGTTACAGGTCAATAGCTTGTTTAGTTTTCGAATGAAAGCCCTTTAAACAAGACAACTTTAGAGTTTTCGCGAAAATGGAGAATTTGGACAACGAGCAGTGATTAAATACTTCCATTTGAAAGATAACGCTTAAAGAAATCAAGAGGGAAATAGACAGTACCTTGAAAGACTCTGCCCCTTTATATGTGGAAGTGGCAACTCAAAAGATCATTGAGAAAAATTCATCATTTAGTACTGGAAGACCGCAGATTGGAGTTGTTTGAGATAGCAGAGGCTGTAAACATATCAAAAGAACGTGCAGGTAATCTTTTAAGTCATGTTTTGGGCTTTCACAAGATCTGGGTGCCGCTTTGTTGACACTGATCAAAAGTTGCAAAGAAAAACTGTTTCTGTTAAGAATGTGGAGCTCTACGTAAACATCCCAGTAAATGTTTGAGACAGCTTATTGCCATGGAAGAACTTGGATACATCACTACACTCCAGAAAGTAAATTACAGTCAAAACAGTGGATTGCGCCAGGTGAACCAGCTCCAAAACAGGCAAAGTCAATTTTGCGAGCTAAGCTTATGGCGAGTGTTTTCTGGGATGCACAGGGAATTATTTTTATTGATTACTTGAAAAAGGGTAAAAGTATCACTGGTGACTACTACGCAAGCTTACTGCAACGTTTGAGTGATGAGTTGAAAACAAAAGTAACTTATTTGGCAAAAAAAAAAAAAATCTTGTTTCATCACTACAATGCACCAGTCCATCATTCAGTCATTGCAATGGAATCATGTGCGCATTAAAGTTCGAATCCCCTGAACATCCATCCTTTTCGCACCCAGTGACTACCATTTCTTGGAGGACGAAGCTTTCACAGCAACGAGGAAGTCATTGATGCGGTAAACAGCTATTTTGAGGACCTTGATAAATCGCACTACAGAGATGGTTTATTAAATTAGAACACCGATATGGCAAATGTATTAAGCCTTTCTGAAGGTGATGTTGAGAAATAAAGCAAAAAAAAAAAAATTAAAAAAAATTAAATGCTGTTTTCATTGAGAGGCCCGGAATTTATCAGCCGACCCTAGCACTACTCTTTTTAATTCTTTCCTTGACTACAATTAGTACGAAAGTAGAATCACAACTGGATTGTGTGCCTCTTTCGTTCTCCATATATGTTCGAGTCACGTCTCGCAATATCCTGAACGTGGGTGAAAGCAATGGGAGGTACAAACAAACAAACAAACAAACGCATATAAAGAAACAGCCACGCAGCAGTGCATATGTTTAGACTGGAACGGTGTAATTTCATCGCTGCCATTTGCATTGCTCTGGATGTTCTTCTCAACAACGTACGACGGGATTGAGGAGCACGTTGAAAATCCAATATTCACTTTGATGTTTCATCCGTGTGAGCGTGAATGTGGCGCGCGGTGTCTAAATCGATTTTCTGTAGTGTATTCCTTGATCCTTCTCGGTCCCCGTTTATTTCAAATTTCCCATTCTCCCAGTTTTTTGTGCGTTTTATTACTCGTTGGGACCAGTGGCTAACTTTGTTTCATAATGAGGTGCACTGCATTGCGGCGAAACTGAAGTCTCGTTTGCCGAAATTGTTTAGACCGAAACTTTATTCCATCGAAATTCGCGGAGACCAAAGGGAAAAGTGTCAATTACTGGCAGAAATTGACTTTCCTATCGGGGGTGGTGAAAATGAAGTGGGTTTCAGTGCCCCGGCGTCCCTCGAATAGGGAGGCAAGGGGGTGAGTTATGAGATTGGGTAACACAGTGTAAATAAACAACTACAATGGGACGCTTTAAAGAACACGCGGTCTGACAATTTTTGCATCACTGCAGTCCCTTGTTTTCGCACGAGTGTAATGTTTGGTTTTAACTCCGTCATGGCTGATACTTTTATTTAATCATTCTATTTCATTATATGGCCCACTAGTCCAAATCGGACCAATACGACGAAAAGGATTTATTTATAATATAACCTCGTAGCTACACAGTTAACACGAAATTGGAATTGAACGCCCAGAACGATGTAAAACACCATTAATAATAGTTACTAATGAAATATCTACATAAATATTAATACTTGCCTAAATGATTGGTATATATAAAAAAAGGAGATATGGGCTGTAGGGCCGCGCCGTGGCCGAGTGGTTAGACCACTCGCCTCTCACCTAGACGGCCCGGGTTCGGATTCTCCGGTTTCCCCCGCCATCGCATTCCACCGGTGCTCCATCCTCATTCATCTATCGTCAGTGTCATCGCCTGCGGTGCCATAAGTAGTTAAAGCGGGCGTTAAACACTATCAAAAGAAAAAAGAGAGTCAAATGTAATAATTATGAGAGGACTTCCTTTTCTAATGACAGAAGACAGGGTACAAGATATACGCTACAATCTTAAAAAAAATTGCAACCATAATCAGAGGAACAGAATGGCTATAGAAAGCGGAGATCATACAATGACGCGAACACGTTTTACAATTTTTTATTTACTCTTTGAACTGTATAATGCCTGATTGAGTTGATCGCTGTAAATGATTGCAAATATTAGACGAATATAACGTAGCCTTTAATTTGATAAATTAAACAATTATATAGCGATACAACAATAAAACTGATGATGTGTTCCATGCACATGACTTTCTGTACATCTCTGTAACAAATTATTTTTAAAAGGCTTATTTTTCTATTTACTTCATACTAATCGATATAAAAATTAGCAGAAATATTCTTATTACTTGTACCTCATAAATAGAAGAGAAATAAGAGAACACGCTAGGCTAAAGTGATAGTGAAGTCATTTAAAACCTGGTTACTAGGTGATTAAAATTCTTTACTCCTTGCATCTCCAGTAGTTGACAAATTCCTGTAGCATAAAAGTTTAAGCCTTTTTAAATTGAAACAAATAACAATAAATATTTATAAAAATGGCTAACTCTAAAAATTATATATTCCATAAATTTTGTAACGAGCTCTAAACGTTTTGTGTATTAACTTCTTCTCTTATCTCTGACGGTTTGACAGTTATGTAAAAGTGATTCAGAATGAAGAGGACCTCAGAGGTTGTCCTTGGAGAATTCGAGATATTCATTTTGTCGTAGACGTGTCTTTAAAACGAGGTGTTTTAATCAAAATGATTTGAGCCATTTTTGAGAAGTCATAATTTGCGAATTTTTTTACATGTAACAGGTAGTTTGGAATGCGGAAATTTCTTAAAAAATCTTCCTGTTGCATCTTGAAAGATGCGGGACTTAAATATAAAACTTTAACCCAATTTTCGATTTTGAGTTGTATCCACACACACACGCGTGCTTTTTATTCAGTTATTTTTTTATTCAGGGGTATCAGAGAAATCTCGGTATCGGGTGGAAGGCAATATCTTCTTGTGTGCTACGTACTAAATAGAGAAAGTAATCATACTGTTTGATTTACATCTGAATAAAGTAATCAAAGAGTGGAGAATTATTTACTAGCAAACATAAGGGACTTTCAGTAAATACAATTAAATCAGTGTACTGCCTTGTTTATGGATGTACAGATTTTACTATTGGAAAATAAAGAAGGGTTTCAAGTTTCAAATTTAATGAGGTAACTTAAATATATAAAATACAAATATCAAGGGAGAAAACTAAAGTTATGGGTACATGGAGAAAACCACAAATCATATCGAAGATAATAATAGAGGGAAAGTCAATCGAACAGGAGACAGCGTTTCAATATTTAAGACCAATATATCAGTAATTGAAAGAAAAGTGGATATTGAAGAAAACATTGAAAAATAAAATGTGATGTGTTCCATTCACATGTCCTTCGTTACCTGCTCTGCAAACAGACTATTCTTACAAAAGATTATTCTTTTATCTACTACATGCTAATAGTGATAAATATTAGCACATATGTTCTTATTACTTGCTTCCTTGTAAGAAGAAAGAAACCAAATGAATACACTAGGCTAAAGCTATAGTAAAATGTTTTAAAAGCTCGATTAGCGAACGTCATTCTTTGTATGACTAGGAGTAAAATAAAATAAAAACGGAGAACTTCCTGTTTGAGAAAAGTTTCAGAATTTTAAAACTAAAGCCAGTTACAAAGAAAACACTACCAAATGGTAGGCTCCACAACAAAAATGTATAGGCCATAAATCGTGTTTTGACGAGATCTCCATTTTGATAGTAAGTTTTTGCCTATCTCTTACGCTATAACAGTTATGCAAAAGTGATTCAGAATGAAGAGAGTCGCAGAGGATATTTCCAAAAAATTCTAGATATAAATGTTATCTGTTTTGTAAATCTCTTTAATACACTGCATTTTAATTAAAGTGGTTAGAGCCATGTTTTAGAAAATGAAACATTTTGAATAATAAAAATAATGGGTGTATAATAAATATTATAAGCCTGATAACGAATGTGACCAACTTGTGTTATTCACAGACGGCTCCTGCATAGGGGCAGAATCGGGCTCAGCCGTACTCAGTGTGGGGTACGAGTTACCCCTACACTGCGTATCTCTAGGGGGTAGTAAGTTCAGATATTGCTGCGAGAGGGAAGCAGATGATTTCAGGGTTTAAGGTGCAGGATAGTGTACATTTTGGGGAAATATCGGGAGTTATAAATAAATATACAGGGATTTCATTATTAATTAGATGAATTTAAGTATCCACGGTTATGGAGCTAAAGGAGAGAAAACTCAAGGGGTTACTTAAGTGTCATTCAACGCAGCAGATTCATTTGGATGCTCTCGAAGACAGCACATTTAAATGAACACTTTTCTCTCGAAGTCGGTGTGAGTATGTCCTACAGCGTCAATAACTCGGATATAAGGGTTCCCTGTGACCATGTTATTTGATCTTTTAGAGTAAAACCCATGCTTATACCAGCATTGCTTTAAGAGGACAGCGCCAAATCAGCATTACGACACCTTGCCAGCGATATCGATTGCTGCAACTGGTACAAAGTTACCTCATGCTAAATTAAATACAATTTATTCAAAAGACCATCGGGTAGCCTATAATGTAGCCCATTTTCTAGGGTAAATACAGGGTTACTACAAAAGAAATAGACAACTTCAACTGCCTGTAAAACAAAAACTATTAGAGATAGCAACCTAATTATTTCTGAGGTATGTTGAGAAACTCTCAAAGTTACGTTTGTTACTATTGGTAACGCTGTAGTGTTTTGTTTGTTGTTGCAGAAGCTGAAATGGCGGAAAATCATGTGGAAAAGGCATATTGCGTGTTGGAATTTGCTAGAACGCAATCAGCAACTGTTGTCCAACGATATTTTAGAACATGTTACCACAAAAATGAAATGATGCGCTCACAAAAACCAGCATCGTCTTCATCATGTCGCAACATTTCGATGCAAAAATCACGCCGTATGACCTTATCTTCTTCACTCAGAAACTGCAACATCTGTAATCTGTAAGGCATGATGTGCAGTCGCTTCCGCAAGATTTTCCATACACTTTGCTGTGGAATTTGTAATTGCATTGCGTATTTGCCCTAGATGTCGATTTCTGTGGGCTTCTTATGTAGGCAGAACGAACACGTTCAACGTTTTCTTCCGAAACTCTTGGTGTTCCCGAGCCCTTCCCTTTGCACAAACATCCCGTTGTCTCGAATTTTCTATACCAGTCATAGATTGACTGTCTAGTCGGTGGCGTTTTGTGGTAACGTGTTCTAAAATGTCGTTGGACAACAGTTGCTGATTGCGTTCTAGCAAATTCCAACACGCAATATGCCTTTTCCACATGATTTTCCGCAATTTCAGCTTCTGCAACAACAAACAAAACACTACAGCGTTATCAATAGTAGCAAACGAAACTTTGAAAGTTTCTCAACATACCCCCAAAATAATTAGGTTTCTATCTCTAATAGTTTTTGTTTTACAGGCAGTTGAAGTTGTCTATTTCTTTTGTAGTAACCCTGTATTATCATTGAGCAATATTTACCATTCTCTTGGGAAATGTAAACAAATTATAATCCTCCAAGAGAATCAAGTGTCTACTTTCCTCAGACCAGAGATATGGGAATTTCTAACCATCCTAATTGCCTTGTGATCTCATAGCAAGCTTGAACTATGACGAGAGCCGAAATGCAAAAGCTGAATAGCTGACTTAAAGGCGCAATGAGATTCTTAAACGTTGGCCCTGAACTCGTCATTAGAATTAGTATATGCGCTGAATAAATCTCGATAAAAGTATAGATAGGGAAAGACAGCAACTCAGCTAGCAAGCCTACCCTAGACAACGAGAAGCCAGGAAACTGTTGGCTATCCACTCAACGATGTTTCTTCATCTCTTCTGAGATTGAATTTATCAGGAATAGAGAAATTAGCTGCATTAATTTCTGAACAAGATTTCTTCAGGAAACATCTGCGTTAGGATTATACAAGGATGAAATCATCCGTTGAATTTGAAAAGATGATGAAACTGCATTTTATGTCCTCTTTGACTCTCCATTCCTGGTAACAAAGAAACTTACTCTTTCTATACCCAGAAGAGATATTGGAAACAGTTAGGTAATGCAATAAGTCTTTTAGGCTGACGTGCGGGAAATCATTTAACTCCAACAAACCAACCCAATATGTAATATAAACTATTTGCTGCCTATAAATGTGAGTCGTGGACTCTTCTGACTGGGTTTAAACTCTTCTTGGATCTTGTCCTAAAGAATTTTCTTGTCAATTATATGTTGGCTGTGTTTCTTTTCTTTCTCTCTTTCTTTACTTTTAATTATGTTAAGTAATTATGTATGGTGGACAGTAGCCATCATGGTATTTTCCCTGCACCCATAACACTTTTGCTGCACGTCAAGGTGATAGTACTAGGGTGACTGCTTTTTCACCATCTGTACTCGGACGGTACTCAGGCAGTTTTCTTGGTCTCATGCCTTATGCACCATACTACTTTGCTCCGCTACAAGCAAATGGCGCTGAGGTACCGTCCGCTCTAGCTGCTTTCACCATGTGTGGATAAATGGCAACGTAATAAAATTTCCATCTTTTTTTCGTGGAACTTTGTGGAATGTTGGTATGTAGTATGAAATATCCAAGCCGGTATTTACCTTGAGGGAAACCACGAAAAATATCTCGGCATAATCAGTCTGTCTAAGGGATTTTACTCAGTAGTTAGAGAAGGTATTGCATTCCACCCAACCTTCGATACCCATATTTAACCAGAAATATCCGTTTTCGGGTTCCCTTAATAAAAACGTATTTTTTTGGGAAAGCGTTCGTGTGTATGTGTCTGTGAGTGCGAGAGAGATACAGAGAGCAAGAGAGAGTGTGTGTGTGTGTGTGTGTGTGTGTGTGTGTGTGTCTGTCTTTAAAATCCAAAATTGATACATAATATCAGTATCTTGCAAGAATGCGTTACGTAGATTTTCAAGGAAATCCCCTCGCGCCAAACTACCCTTTACTACCGCTTTTGAAGTATTTTGTTCACACACACATGAGCCTTTTTATAAAAATGTTTTATTTTTTTCTGGATGCAGGGGACCTTAAAACATATATTTATGTTGAAATCAAGGTATGGAATTTTAAGTGGAATGCAATACCTCTTTTACATATTATGTACATAGTACGTGGGAGAGAAGTTAAGCAGTTCCTTACTATGGAGCATATAACATAAATCGGTGTTTAATGCTTATTTAGCAAGTTAAAGAAAACATAAATCACAGTTGACATTCTTCAAGCGGTGGTGGTGGTGCCGCTGGTGGTGGTGACGATGGTGGTGGCGGTGGCGGCTGTTTTTACCAGATTTCTTTCCGGCAATTTGCACATTGGAAATTTTCCAGAATGAAAAATTATTTTTACTACAAGTTTTTATAGACATTTTAGTGGTTAGTTGAAAAATAAACAATATTGTTTAATTGTATTAAACATTCCATCGAGTGAAACAAAAATGCCATCAACATTTATTTTATGGTTTATTAATACTTGTCAAATAATATTTCCTAAATAATATGAAATAGATGAAAAGAGCTTTGCATAGTAGCCCTTTTGCATATTTTACCCGCCCATACGTGTAAATTATTATTAGTGTTGTGCCTGAATTTAACCCATGATTATCAAGTTGTGAAAATGCCTATGAGGTGAGCAAAATCTGGCAAACGGCGCGGTATTTTGCGAAAAATACGCTAAGAATAACATTTGCTGTTTTTATGGCACTGAACAAATTAATTGCATTAAACAAACAGCACAACGCTGTGATGTATTGAAGGCAATTATTTAAAGTAAACAGGGTCGTATCCACTACGTGGTTCTTTGTCAATTTGTTTATGCATTTATTTATTCATCTATGGAGGAACGATGTTCCAATTACAGCAGATGTTGCAATTTCGCTTCATTAAAGACATGCGGTCACACGTGCATATGTGCATATTGTGAATTCTATACGCCTAAGGTGCCAATATTTAAAGTACAGCAATTCTAAAAACTAGAGATGAATTCATAACCGGAATCTTAAAATAATATAGATAATAATAATAATAATAATAATAATAATAATATAAATAACTCGTAAGCACGACACCTCACGGGGAACCTTGACCTACCGCCCGGCCGCTTCGTCCCCCATCTCGGTCCACTACAGACGTCATGGATAGGGTGCAGTATTGGAGGGTGAGACGTGTTCAGCGCCTCGAGCCCCCCCCCCGGCAGGTTAATACGGGCCTCATGACCTGGAGCCGCTACTTCTCCATCAAGTAGCTCCTCAATTACCCCCCCAGGGACCTTACGAGGCTAAGTGCACCCCGGGCTAGGTCTCCCAATGGGGAAAAAATCCCTACGCCGGTACTGGGGATTGAACCCAGGTCTCCCACTTGGTAAGCAGCTGCGCTACCACCGCGCTAAGGAGATGACCAAATAATAATAATAATAATAATGGGCTACAAACATTAAATAACATAAGCCAAAGGTGTAATATTAAACTATCAGTACACAAATGTAAAACGATGGTCTTCCGAGGACAGCAAACATTGGGTGAAGTGAATAAAAGAAGTAAATGCTAGCTTGTAAATACTAGGTAGTTTTAGAACTTGCTCAAAACGAGGTGAATAATATTTTACTAAATTCAGATAGTAAATGTTAGGCTACCCGGAAAAATAGCTTAGTAGCTACTAAGCTCTAGTATTTGCTAAGCTATAGCATTTACTAATTTACCTCCCAAATTATGTTAAGTCAGCAAGTTCCTCCTCTTCCCCTCCTTATTAATTGCTCACCAATGTATAACATGTAGGATTTAAAATAAAGCACATATCTCACTTATCTCTTCTCCGCATTAAAATAGGCAGAGACCATTAGCGTTACATTCCACAAAACTAGTGTAACAATTATTATTATTATTATTATTATTATTATATATTCAATTCTTCTAGCGTGATATGTGAAGTGATGTTAATGACTTAAAACGTGGGCCTGCAGTAAGTATATGTTTACTTAAAAAGTAATTCTTTCCAAATTTAAAATTTCGCTCTTACATCGATTTCTCTAGGTTTGTCTAACAGTGGTTGAAAAAATTAAAAGTCTAAAATTATAATTAAATAAGTAGTTACATGATTCATATTATTTATTTAGTAACAATGTTTAGTGGTTCCTTTCAAATTATAACAATAAACATTCCTTAGATGTTATAAACATTACTTCGGAACGTTTAGCTTTTTGGAGGAAATTCATGTATTATAAGGAAAGCAACGAGATATAAGTGGGTTTAGGCATGGGAAGAGCATTATTTTAATATCTTCAAAAAAGTGATTTTATTTTTGCAATTTCAATTTGAAAGTGTTTATAAATGTTTAGAAACGGGCGACTCATTAGATACATTTACTACCGTTCACAAATGTGCTTCCATTATGTTACAAATTTCATTTAAATAGAATTAAAATGTTAAAATAGTTGATCGGCTGAAACATTAATGATAGAAATTCAATTTTATTCCCTTTATTATTGTTACATAATATTTTCATTAAAATATAGATATTAGGTTGTTTCAATATTAGTTTTATTTAACGATTGGAAGTGAACGAAACTTAAGAAAAAATATCTACAATTATTCCTTTATAACGAAGTTTCACTGTTTTCCGACAGATGGCTTTGACGTAGTTTAGTTTTAAAATGACGGCTGTTCCTGAAACACGTACAAAGCAGAGAACTGTAATTTATTTCGGTGGAGCAGGAGACCATCTCAAACATTCACACGTTTACAAAATATCTATGGGGATCAAGCCGTGATTAGGAGCAGTCAGTCATTGGGTTAGCAGAGTGTCGAGACAGAAAGAGGTAAAGCGAGACTATCAAATCTCCCGCTCGGGGAGGCCACGCGTGACACCGGAGACAGTTCAACGCATAATCTGACATTCATACAATTTGCTGCTCAACTAGGCATCTGTGTTGGTAGTGCCAAAACAACTATCCAGCGCTTAAGTTATCCTATAGTTTGTGTAGATCATAAAGATATCAGGACGTGACTGAGAGTGAGGCCAGCTGAATGGTACCGAACTGCCATACACAATCTGATATTTATTAGTATGGCCATAGATTTGAGTGGAGACTATGTGGAGTAAAGATATTTATAGCCAATTAATTCAGATCATATAATAAATTGATATTGTGATATAACAAACCTTGAATACGAAAAAAATAACCCTCATATTTCAACTGTTGCTGCTTCTATGTTTAGTATGACATAACTAGCTAGGGGTGGTGATTTTTCGCAAATGCGATACAGTGCGAAATGTTCATAAAGTCTTCTTTTCTTGTATTTTTCTTTTTACGATCTCTAAATCGAATTCTAACGCGTTATGAAAATGCGATAAAATGCGATATAAATGCGAAATCGGCGATTTCTTTAAATTTACTTTCTTTATTTATTTTCGTCTAGAAATTGCATCTAATGAGTTTCTGCCTTTGGAATGTTTATGATTCTGACTCACTTGTTCACCGTACTGACCTGGAATGCGGAAATAATTCCCTCGTCCGTCATCTGTTTGTAAAATATATATTATAAATCTGAACTTGACATACAGAAATAAATCAATTTCGTAGCTATCAAATTTAAATAACAATCATATTTTCTTATTAACAAAATATTAAAAAAGGGAGTTTAGTTTGTTTACAAGAATTTGTGTATACATTTGTATCCAAAAATGTGAATAAAAAATCATGTCCTGAAATGAGGACACTGGCCTTATGTATACATTGTTGACACGATTTTTATCTCATATGCTTACTGTTTATGTCAACAATATTTTATTACTTTGTCATTATTGTCAGTTCCCGTTTAATAATGTGTTATTAATGTCACACTAAAGTTTTTCATGAGACAATATATATTTATTAGAATAAATTTAAAATGCTATTAAATGTTAAATTGGAAAAAAATATTATTGCCATAAAATGCTGAATACACAAATCAAAATGCTACATTTCTGATTTCAAGATGCTAAAAAATCACTACTCCTAGCGATAACTTCATGTTTGTCCATCATATATCTCTATTCTACTTTTGGTATCGTTTAATGAACAATGCTGTAAACGAGAATCGTTTAAGGGACATAAGAGAGTCGTGCTTCGTCCCTATAATTTTAAGATAATACTTTATTATAACTGGAAAAATATATAATTCTGAGACGTTCACAGCTCGCCAGTGCAGAGGAGGATTTATGCACTGAGGACAGAGACCTATTTTGCCGTAGGAACATCCGGGAGGAAGGAATGAGATAAAAGATCCGAAGGAATGTTTCCCGGACCAAGTATTGAAAAGCGTGGATATTATGGGGTACCGGAAGTTCACAGATGGAGACATTTCTGCTGGCATACCCAGCGCTCCTGCAAACGAACAGCTCCAAACTGCCCTGGTTCCGCACCAGAAGAAGAGAAAGAAGTTAATGGTACACATATTCACCACACACCACCAAACTATCCAGTCAAGCTCGTACCCCGAACAGTGATAAGAAATGAAAGGATTGGATGAGAGTCCGGAAAAATGCATGGTGTTATAAAAATCAACACAACATTCCCTTGGCGACAAGGAAAAACCACAAAAAACTAAATCAGAAGCTGGGATCGAACCCACCTGACAAATCTGAGCTACAGAAGAAACCTCCTGGGCCATCCGCTCGGCTTTACGGGTTTTTGTTTATATATTTTAACATTAGATTTATTTTTAGGAAGAAACAACGAATTTTTTCCAAGCAAACGGTAATTTGTGATGGGTAATTTTTCTTAATTTTTCCACCTTTGGAAATCGATAAACATAACAGTAAGTTTGGCATTTATCGAATTTTATTTTTGAGTTACGCTGTTCACGCTCTCTCTCTCCCCCTCTCTCTCACACATACATAAACACACTGATATACCTACACATTTACGTACATTAGGCGCACTTTCCTAATATTTTAGGAGGAGTAGAAATTTTAAATAACACTTCGACATCGAATGTTTTAATCGAACTCGCTGTTTTCTCTACCTACCATGGGTAAGAATTAGAGAAAGTAAAAGTGCAGCTCTGTTGATGACAGTATACATCCATTTTCACCAGAAAAATGCTCCAACGATAACATATTGATAAGTGGGTTATAAGAGAATATCAAAGCTATTAAAGAACCTGTTACGTGTGATGCAACAATATCTATGATAATTGCAGCGTTTAATAACGAATCCATTATTCATTACAACAGTCCATAATACACAAGAAATCAAAATTAACCATTTGACAATAACATTTCGCAATTTGTATGTATTAATTCGGGGGAAATTGATATTCAAACAACTGATTTCAAAACACATTAACGCGTTCATGTGATGCCTATACATTACACAAAGAATGTAACAAAACCGTAAATTTGCAATAATGTGTGGGAAGCCATCGATTTCAATAGACAACCTGTTTAAGAATCCTGCTTCATCATTCTGTTGATATCCTCTTCTTCCTTTTGCGCTTATAGTAACATGTGAATTTGTACTTGTACGAATGTGCATGTCCGAGGGAGAATGAAGGAGTAGCATAATTAACAAAAGAAAAGTAAATAACAAGCTTCATATTAAAGTCCAGCGTCTACCAACAATGAACCACAATTTCCTCATCTCTAGCTATCCTTAATATCGGGAATGCTGCCTATGTTTATCTTCCGAAAATTACTCTTCAGGTTGCGCAAAGATTCTTGAACACTGAAACGTTTAAATGAAAGTAAAAATTCAAGTCGGAGCCACTTAGCTGCCTTTAGTCTCACAGACATCTCTTTATGATCGAGTATCATTAGAATGTTTATTTCACATGTCTGCATATGAGGAAGTCGTATAGTCAATACCAAATTAAGTCCATAGTTACAGTAACGTTTCCAGTTCCGCATAAAGCCTAGTAAAACAGTAGTTTAATAATCAACCACAATTTAATTCCTTAATTCTTCTGTAGAATTACTATCAATGTCATTACTCTGATCACAGCTTTCCAACTCATTCTCTTCAATTATAGTTTTCACAACTTGTAAACCTAAGAGACAGAGAAAATCGTATTACAGAAAATATGTACATATAGTTAAAACATAATTTATGTCAAATGCATCTTTTTGAGTTAACCGTTTCTGTATTCCTAGTTATTGGTTTCAATTTTAAAACACTTAATGCATTTCTCAAATAGAAAATCGATGTTCATTTTAATTTCTCCTGGTCAAGGAAAGAGAACCGTATGTCAATGTATTACAAATATTTGACTGTCAGAGGAAGTATGTAATAAAATTATATTTACTAATGTTTATATCGCTATCGCTGAACTAAATAGAAAAATTATAATATTTTTCCGAATATGTAGAGAAACGCAGAGAATGTAATATATCAGATTTTATTTAGTTCAAAATTTATGTACTAACTCTCAAAAGTAAATTAAATAAAGGTACGTAAATGTTTAATGATGGAATTTTGAAAAATAAATTAGTAACTTTTTTAAAATCAAGAGCTTTGTATAATACAAAAGGTATTCATTTATATACATGGTGTGGATTCACAAAATTTTACAGATACTTTACCATATAATATACTCTTTTCAAATATCTAAATAGCAATTATTATATGATAAGTTTATTATACTATGTTTACTAAAATAATTTTTGTATTTATTGATAAAATATTTACTCTAGTGTATCATTGCATGCGAAATACACATAACCATCTAGGACGCCATAATACCTAACAGAAACATTACATACTTAAACCAACTATTTTTTCTATAAAAGTGTTATTTGAAAAAAAAAAACTCTACTTCTTTAACAAATAACAACTAACAAGACAAGTGGCCAGAAATGAATTAGTTTGCAGTTTTTACTTTGCTTATAAGCAGTGATAAGCCCTATGTCTATATCAGAAATGTTATCTATGGAAGTGTTAGAATGAATGATTAATGTAACTAACTTTATTTGTAAATACAACTTTTAATAATTTAAATTATATTAAAAAGTATTCCTTGAAATATTACCTGAGAAGGTACATTTATTAATTTTAAAATGTCTTGCAGCAAGAGACATTCAATTGGATATGATTCTGAGTGTTAAATATGTTATTTATCTTAGAGAGTAAAGTAAACAACATGCATAAATCTGTCATTTGAGTAACTGGAGGATATTTTGTTTTTTTGTGTGCTTAACAATTCTGCTACATGAAGTTAAGTAAATTATTTTAGCCATAGAGTTGATTAACGGGACGTCAAATGAAAATCCGAGGTTTTTGATGAAAGTTGAGATACTTTTTTATATTATTAGAAATCTTTGATTTTCTGTCTATTTAAATGTGGTATAATATTTTTCTCTGCGTCCCTTTTAACTATCTCAGTGGTCATTTAAACATTAGAGTAAACTGTATTTCTAATGATGAGTGCATCATATTTTTTTTTTTTTTTTCATTTCCAAAAGCTATATTTTCTTTGTATGAAAGATCCCTTGCGCAGCAATTTTGACCAGCTTGTTATAAACTTTAGGATTAAACTCTTTAAAACTTGTGTTTTATAACTTTTTTCTGGGTTGGTATGTATTTATGTGGCAATAAATATTATAGTATATATTCTTCTTTTAAAAATTTAAATTGCAGATATAAAATATTCTGTATCGTGTATTGTCATTATACAGGAAAATCCAGGCTAAAGTGTATATTCATTTACATTAAGAATACTCTTACCAAGCATTATACATGAAAAATGAAAACACTGCGCAAAGACCATTTTATAACAACTATTAGCGAGCGCGGCCTTGGGGACCAGTATAATGAGACTGTGTTAGGTCGGGGTTCGAAACCCAAATCAATGCGTCGGCCACCGGCTATGGGCGGACAGCATGTAGTTCAGGTACAGATTGGGAGACGCTAATCCCACATACGGATTCAGTATAGGCTGTCCATGATCTGATCTGATTTTATAATAAATTGTTATCTAACACACTATTACTTTCTCTACACGTACCTACTATGTACATAGTGTATAGAGAAGGTATTGCATTCCACCCAAAAATTCGATATTGAGATGTCACCAGAAATTCACGTTTTGGGTCCACCTGAATCAAAAAAAGCATTTTCAGAAAAAGGTCCGTGTGTGTGTGCGTGTGTGAGTCTGTGTCTGTGGACAGCATAGCTCAAAAACGAAAAGACCGTTAAATACCAAACTTGGTATTTAAGTTTGACATCTTCAAGGACGACCCGATCTCTAACGTAATCATCTCTCTCGGTTAAATGATATTGAAGCTGCACCCACAATACACAACAGATGTGTGACTGGTTCCCGGTATGTAGCGTTGCTCTTCCTCATCCCCCGCTGGTCCCAAACTCGAATCTTGCTTCCTGCAGAAGACTTGAATAGTTTCTGGAAATGCAGGATCAGCAGAGCATGAACTCGTATCCTGGTAAGGATGTTAGCGGAGATCTCATTGGTGGAATGAGAAACACAGCACTTAGTTTTCTCTATTTGCTTTACCGGCGAACCATATCACAAAATTTCTCATAAGACCTGATTGCAGCTACGAATTGATTGGTTTGGTTTTTCTGACGACTCCTTTGTTACTTCAGGGCCTCAAAACAGCCAACAAAATCCTCTAACGACAATTTTGTACTACGCCCATGGATTTACAACACACCATTACTCCGGAGATAATTTCCGGAGCACTACCAATAGAATTTGGCGCAGCTCACTAATTACCTGTCTACCACGCTTAACGATTTCGCGAGACTTTCTAAAATTCAAACTTAAGCCGCCTAATTTGGGCGCGCGTTTCCGTCCCATATGGACATTGACTTCACCGCCAATGTGTTCCAAAACAAATGCGTGCTATCCTGATTCTTCCTCCTTTTTTATATGAATCTGAGATTTGTGACCTTCACGCCTTTACTTTTGCGGGATTGGTGGATTTTTCGCGCTTTTTTGGCGTCACTTTATTTCCATCACTCGAATCGTCTGTTCAGTTTCTCAGCTGACAATTTTCCATTACTTTTCATAAGTTCACCATGACTTTAGTTCACTCTGCAGTAACGGGACTTAATTTAAACAAAAACGTTTCCGTTTTTACCCTCACTGAAATACGAAAGATCGGGCGCTTGCGTGCCGACAACCTGCGCGATTTACAGATTCACTCCAGCCAATTCTTAACTACGATACTTACTCGTAATAACTTATAAGCTAATACAAAATCTTTTCAATTTATTTACATAACCTTATCACATATTTCTGTTAATACTTGATCAGCTAACATTCATTTAATATACAGCGTAATGTTTTGTCTCAATGCAATGCTTTACCTGACACTTTCATGAAATTAAGGCAATGATATCTTGTTCCGTCTTTTACCACTTCTTACTAAAGTAGTTTCAATTTTATTGATAAGAACGGTTGGATGGTAATTATACCCGACATTAACCTGATATGCGATATTTCATTAATTGATGTTTTCCTTTGGAATGTGGAATATCAGTTGTGGTCATGAGAGAGAACGCTAAGGGTCCTGTACTTAATAATAATAAAATAATAGTAATATTATTATTATTATTATTATTATTATTATTATTATTATTATTATCATTATTATTATTATTATTATCATTATTAATTTATTAGTGCATTTGGCGATATTCCTTTTGGTAGTTTTTTTTTGTTTTTTTAATGTTACCTTTTTATTATTTATTTATTTATTTATTAATTATACAGATCTGGAGTCTGGTCGGGACTCCGGCGCTGTATATCCTTTTTCCATTTGTCTAACATTTTACTGTTTTCTGTTTTATTTACTGTTTTTGCGGTGTTCTGCCGATACAGACATACACATATACACATTGTACAAACATATAAATACCCATGCCTAAGATGGGAATCGAAACCACAATCCCCTGCTCCATGAAGCACCAAAACGAGACACTAAAGTGAGCGCGGCCATGGGGACAGGCAGGATGTGTGGCGAGGTGGCGGTGCGTTACGTGTGCGACTTGCAATCTTGAGGTCCCTAGGTCGATTCCTGGTGGCCACCCACTCTGATCCATGGATTTTTCATCGATTCCCCGTGGTGACGAAAGATAGCGCAGGTGCATGGTAAAAGGTTTCTGCGTCTCTGTGGTCTCTCTGCCTACGCCCTGTAGCCTCTTGATGTTTTCACACGTATTTTTTTTTTTTTTTTTTACCATGTTAGTCATAGTAAATCTGTGTAGGTCGCAGAGAGTAAGATGTCTCCATCCATTGTCTAACTTTACCTATAGACTTTAATGTATTTAAAATTTGCATCATTTGCATCATTCTCGGAATTAAATAGATGATAAAGATTGTTGGACGCATAGTATTGTATTAAAGAAGTAGTTTGGATTTATTATTTTCACTGAAATGAATTTGTAAAATCTCTTTTTTTCACTTTAGATGACTGTGACCTTACAAGGACCATAAACCAACTCTAAGATGTTTCCACTAGTCTGAAACCTGAAAGTTTATTCAAACTTTCATGAAAATAAATCTCGAGTGTCTGCATTTTTATTGCAGTGTCAGATTGAGATATGCCCCACATAAAACTTTAAAGATAACAGAAGCGAAAGAAAATGGGAAAGACAGTTTCCCGTATTGTTTATGCTTACAGAAATAAATTTAGTTGAGATAACACAAGCAGATAGAATAAAAAATAAAATAACTGTTGTAAAACTAAAACCCTTTAGTAGAAATTTAATACCTCATACGAAGTTTTTACCTCTTTTATTTCTTTGCATCGCTCAGTTCGGATATAAAAACTTCTAAATCATAAGCTCCCTGTTACCTACAACGAGCAATCAAATGAAAATGCTGATTATCGTAGAAATTTTATATTTCAAGGTTGAATATTAATAAATCTCATACCTACACAACTCAAGAAAAAGAACACCAAAGTGTATTATATTTAAGAACACTTTCACATCATAGTAAGGGTAAAATCTTGTAGGATCTCTTTTTAGTATTCATTTCAAGAACATTGGTTCGCACATGTAATCAAACTATCTAATTAATTTTGGTCTGTTAGTACTTAAGTTTAACAGACACAAAATGAAAAATATCTTATACGTCACATACTCTGCTTATCTCTACCATTTTTCAACAAATTATTTTTACAAAAGCGTATTTTCTATGTACTACTTATTATACCAAAAGCAGTCATTAAATGGTTTTGTTGTACATTTATTTGTATGAACAGTAGTAATACTCGTACACTACAGTTAAGCGATATTAAAATATTTTTATAAATTAGCTTTGTGGTTCCTAAAATGTGTTACCTTTGAGTGATCTAGGAAGCAGAAAGAGAAGAAGAAGATGAAGAAGAAAATCCGTGTTATATTCACATAACATTCCGTACTCTCTGTCGTTTATTAGTATATATTATTCCAGTGAGTGCTTATATTTCCAACTGCTTCATTTAATTGAGATAAAGCTTTCCAGAAGCAAAAATTCCGCAGTCAAGTGATGGTTCCCGAACCGATTCTCGAGCGCCTCCTAGATATCTCCGGATGCCGCCGACTTCGTAATCGTAATCAGCCTTTTTACCGTCCGTCCCTGTGCGGCTTCTTTCTCTGCTGACGGCTGGTATTGAGTGGCAAAGGCGGCGAACTGTGGCGCAAGACTTCGAAAGCTAGCGTCCCGCCGCAATTGAGTGGTTTCACGCGGGCAGATTTTTCGCGACCTGTCGTACCATCTTCCGTCGATTTTGCACCATGGCATTTAGTTCTTTGGCACAGATGTTGCCCCAGGCACTAATGTGCTCTTCGAGATCTTCTGTGCCATTAACACATTGATCAAAGTATTTTCACCATTCCACCAACTACCTTTCCTCCAAGCTGTTCCACGTCTTTCACCCTGGTCATTTGTTCGTCGACTTTGGTCTGTCTTCATCTTATCCTCCGCGCAATTCTCATATTTTCCATTCCTGATTCCATTTCCTTCTCTATCTTCCCCATTCCAAGTTTCATTTCTTACTCTCCAGATTTCATTTCTGTCTTCATTTCCCCCATTCTGAATTTCATGACCTTCATTTCGCTATTTATGTTTCAACATCTCTTCCATTTTGGCATTTTATCGAATTCCTAATGTCACTGTAATAAAAGCTCCTTGTTACCACAAATTCTGATTACAACAAATGCCTTTGTTTCAGTTGTACAATTTTATCTCACATCACTTCGACGCTCGTAAACAGTTAATGAATGTTCTCTCTAGTTTATTATCACACTTAAACTTCTCTCTCTGGGGGTCAGGTTACCCTCCTTAAATCTCCTGATTAGGGGCAAGACATTTCTAGAAGTGGAAGTTATTAGGCAAGTGTTGTAACACGTAAGTGTGACCCTGCTACATATAGATGCGACAATGTGTCCAACTATGGAAAGGAAACCGCCGCGCAGGGCAATAATTCACGATAGCAAGGAATAGACGTGTGCATTTGGAGCTCATATATAATAAAAACTTGTTTACTACAGAACCTAATATTTCTGAGTCCCTATACCTACAGCACACATTCAGAAGTGCAGATTCAGCCTCTTCCCTCTCCGCTCGCTTGTAAACAACGTCCAGTATACTATAAGTTAAGGTAACCTAAAGTCATGTCCGAAGTCTAATAAAACTGGCCGTCCCATTGCAGTATAGGACGATGCACATGACGTCCATGCCCAGAGAACCTATATCGGGTGTCGTGGTAATGAAAAGGAAACAAGTCCGAGGTCTATAATAAAGTTTGCCTTTTTTTTTTAGAGAGAAGAAAGAATGAAATATTCGTATAAATATCTAATCGCACCAAATCCCATTCAAAAGCATACTTTTTTCGCGATCTTCAATAAAGGAAATTGTTAATACAATTGTGGATATAAAAGCTACATTTTGAATTGTTTATTCTAAAATATTATAGACTTTTGGATTGGAAATCAAATCTCTTCATGTGCTGCAATCATTTAAAGAATGTAACGCAAATAGAGCAAACTGTATGATGGCTACTTTATCGTAAGCACGATTTTCAATGTTGCAAATTGCTTACATGAATATAGCTCAGTGGTACCCAAAATCTCGTAGAAAGGCACACAAATAAAGGTCTCTAAATTAAAATTGCTAAATTGAGCATGACATTCCATAAATGAACTATAGAGGAAAAATACTTCACAAATTGATTTCCGGTTCTGAGCATCCTTGGTCCAGTCGTAATTAATGTCGTGCGCATGCGTCCCAAAATGTCAATTGAAAAAGTTTCTGGCCAATTAAACTTCACATTCGCCACCACTCCGCCTAGATTAAGCGGATTTCAATATGAGCCAGCATACTGCAAGGCACATAATTTAAAAATAACGAAACAAAAATCCGTCGGCGCTTTTGCGCCCATTGAACAGCGAATTAATTCTAATTCAGAGCACTTTTTAATCCTCTTGGAATGGGGAGAGTGATATAAATGAACAAAATTAAAATGGCACGGAAAGCGTATCATATATAACGTTACGTTATTGCGGTAATCCATAAGAGCAATTTAGCGCAAACAATCTTGTTGATAATGGTATTAATTGATTTTTATACCTACTTTATTTACTTGGATATAACGTGCAGTATTACCTCCGCTACAGAATGAAAAGCCGAGAGGTAATTTCAGGAAAAAGAGGGAATGGACATACAAAGTTAGAAATGTATATCAGATTTTAAAAAAATGCCTGTTGAATTTACACGACATTCCCTACTCACTCTACAAACTATTCTTACAAAAGCTTATTATTTTAATTATTTCTTGCTCATCCAGATAAACGTTAAGTTCATATTTACACATTCGTTGCAGGATACTATAGGAGTGGCGGTTACCAAACTTCTGAAGAACGTGTTGCTATGTGGTGTCTTTAAAATTCCATCCTCTTTGCAACATCACCAGAAAAAATATAATGACTTCCCTTTGGGAAAAGTTAATTATATGAAAATTTAACCAATAATAAATATCTTGAAATGTTTCAGCAAGTATTTAGTTCCACACAAATAATTTGACATAGTATGCATTAATTTTTGTGTAAGATTATCTATTTCTCGTGGTTTATGATTTATGCAAGTCATTCGGAATATAGAGGACTTTACATGCTATTTCTTAATAAGACTAAAATATCAATTCATAATACAATGTCTTCTAGTACAAGTTTGAAGTCACTTCAAACTTTAAACTGTTATAAATATTATAATGTTTGATACAGAATACAGAATACAGCAAGTAGTCACTTACTGGGCAAATAATAGGATTTGATATTTGAGATAGGAAAAAACAAAAGAAGTCACTTACTGGGCAAATAATGAGGTTTAATATTTGAGATAGGAAAAAAAAAAAAAAAAGCGAAAAAGGTCACTTCCTGGACAAACAATGGGATTTAATATTTGAGATAAGGAAAAACAAACAATGGGGCTTATTATAGCAGATAGAAAAAAAATAGCAAAATATGTCACTTACTGGACAAACAATAGGATTCAATATTTGAGATTAAAAAAATCCCAACAAAAGAAGTCACTTACTGGACAAACAATGAGATTCAATATTTGAGATTAAAAAAATTCAAACTGTATCTTATTTGACAAACAATGGGGTTTAATATTTGAGATAGGAAAAAGAAACAAAGAAGTCAGTTACTGGACAAACAATGGGATTCAATATTTGAGATTAAAAAAATTCAAACAAAAGAAATATCTTACTGGACAAACAATGGGGTTTAATATTTGAGATAGGAAAAAAAACAAATAAACAAAAGAAGTCACTTACTGGACAAACAAAAGGGGTTTAATATTTGAGATAGGAAAAAGAAACAAAGAAGTCAATTACTGGACAAACAATGGGATTTAATATATAAGATAGAAAAAAAAACAAAACAAATGATGTCACTTACTGGACAAACAAAGGGGTTTAATATTTAAGATAGAAAAAAACAAACAAACAAATGATGTCACTTACTGGACAAACAAAGGGGTTTAATATTTGAGATAGGAAAAAGAAATAAAGAAGTCACTTACTGGACAAACAATGGGATATAATATTTGAGATAGGAAAAAAAAAAAAAAAAAAAAAGTCACTTACAGGACAAACAATGAAGTTTTATAAAACATTGAAAATATGTCTTCCATTCTCTTGTTCAACTGTACCATTGTTTCTGAGACTCCATGCACAGCATTTTCCAGATGATGTCTTAGAATATTAACAACTTCTTGAGATATGGCTTTTTTCAGCTGCATGAAGCACCTTAGCAATAGAGACATCATTGATATCTGTTTCATATTTCTTATAAGTAGCACAACCTTTCCTCCAACCTCTTAATTAAATCCACATAATTACGATTGAAACATGGATCTCTTAATTGTTAAGATCTTGAGAAAAACTCCTTTATTTTCATAATCAATTGTATTCTATAAGTTAGTGATAGACTAATGATTTGTAACTTACAAATTCTTATAGCGTTTGAATAAAATTACTACTATTTTATTCACAAATGTTTTATTCATGGCATTGGTGAACAGGAAAAAACGTACGAAAACCAAACCCTACCACTTGCCCAGTATGTGACCTCTTTTGGTTTTATCCAATCTTATATATTATATTTATAGCGGCTTAAAGTGTTTGAAGGAATCTATACATTAAACTACTCGTAATCATTAGCATTATTTTTGAGAAAATAGAACATTAAAATAACTTTGTCATGTTGTGGATAATATTGTGTAGAAGAGTTGTTTTATTTATTTGCTTTTTTAATTTATAGCCGTTTATATCGCAACCTTGGCAGATGCAGAAATAAATTTTAACTGACTTTTTATTTCTGAGCTTTGTTTATCACAGCCGCGGACCTTTTTTTTTCTTTTCGAGCTCGGAGAGTCTCAAAATATTATGAAATCTTACTCTAGCACAAATGATGTATATAAAACGCGATCTTATTACATGTTTTACTAATCACTGAATATAATAAATGAGTTTTACGTTGATCACATATGTTTTCGGTGGCAATTCCATATAGAATGCTTGTGTAGAATGCAAAGCTTCTACTTACTATAGATGCGATAAGACGCGGAAGGAATTTAGCACCTCGAGGTTGATATTTGGTATCTATGCCGCTAGTGGTTCACACCGAGGAGGATGGATGAGGCAAGGGGAGACAGGGGATGGCGCTAACGATCCACGACAGATCCCACCATTTCCGATTGATACTCCCTCTGCGGACTTAAACGTCTCATGGACCTCTGAAACTGGAGACTGCCCGCCAGTGTTAAAGGTCACCAGACAGCATCCTTTTTACTTTCTCTACACGTACTATGTACATATATATAGAGAAATTCGATACCGAGATTTCACCGGAAATACATGTCCCCCTGAATCCGAAAAAAATAATTTTGGAAAAAGGTCCGTGTGTGTATCTGTGGTCAGTATAACTCAAAAACGAAATGACCATTAAATACCAAACTTGGTATTTAATTATGGTATCTTCCAAGGATGCGACTCGAATGTTTTCAAGAAAATCCCCCACCTCTAACTACCCTTTATATGGAACTTTTTTCGAAAAATGTTATTTTCTCAAAAATGGATCTAATGATTTTGATTAAAACATCGTATATTAACGATATTTACCTGACAAATAAAATGTATATCTTGAATTTTCTGGGAATAGCCTCTGAAGTCTACTTAATTCTGGATGCATTCTGCAGAATTTTGCATAAGCGCTAAACCGTAAGAGATGGACAGAAACCTACCATACAAAAAATGTAAATCTCACATACATTTTTTTCATTGAGTTGATCGTTTTTGAAATAACCCTTGTTTTTTATTTCAGCTTTAAAAAACTTCAGTCCCTTTAATTATCACTTTAGCCTATGTTACTCCCTTATGTCGCTTCTACTTACAAGGAAGCAAGTAATAAAGACTATTTCTGCTAATTTTTTCTCGATTAGCATGAATTAAATAGATGCACGAGCTTTTTAACAATAATTTGTTACACAGAAGTAGAGGAAGTCATGTAAATGGTACACATCGGATTTTTTCTCTTCATGTAGCACCGAAACTTGCAACCCTCAAACAAACCAAATAGATTAAGGGTAGAATAAAATAAGAAATGAGATGGAGAAATAGAAGGTCGGGAAAGTTGCGGCATTCGTCTAGCAACCCAGAAAACCAGCGAAGAAACCCATGACTGAGAAAGACCGCCGCGGGAATTGAACCCACGAATGCGAGTCATACGCGCAACTGCCTCAACTGTTAAGAGAGAATGTATGAATAAGTGTATTTATTGACATAACAATTATACATAATTCTTCAACAATCGCACCGGTCCACAGACTGTACGTGCTTTTTTAATACACGCTAAAAGGCAATATTAAAACAACAGCAAAGAATTAAAAGAAAACACACGAAAATAAAAATAGAAAGATATTCAGATACAGCAATTTAAATTTACAGCACAGAGTACACCTTCATAAATGTACCCTCTTATAATAGATAAATATACTAAAAGAAAAAGCACACATAATATATACACAATATATAAAACCATAATACAACAATGACCTAAGAATTACATAAAATATATGTATGTAAAACATTGTAATCATTTTTTAGTTGTTCTTATCCCTACCCCTTCTTCTCTATTGGCAGCCTTCTCAGGCCTCAGCTGTCGTGCCTTAAGTATAAATTTACCTAGCGCGTCCACGTCTTCCGTGCCTGCCAGTAGCATCCTACATGCTTCTAACTCTACATTTGCGATGGTAAAGGTTCGCGGTAAATATTTTTTCCGCCATTCCTCCATACCCCTACATCAATGGGTGTCGTGAGTGACTGGAAACATGGAAGTCCGATTTTCATACTGATGAATTTCTAGTGTTCGAGCTCCGATTTTTATGGTGAATTTTTCGATTCCGACTGAAACTAACCTGAAGGCATACTCTTAAATAAAAATATTCAGGAGGCTCAACATATACTTCTGGTGAAATCTCTCGACATGCAGTTTTTGGGTCGATTATAATAATCTCCCTATATATATATATATATATATATATATACTAGAATAAATGGAATAATAACAAAGTGTATAATGAGATAGATTGAAGAGAAGGGGAGACAGAGAGACGATTATTACACAATTATGCTTCTAAAATAACGACATCCATATTAATCATTAATTGACATTATTTTAAGACATACATTTGACAAATATAAACAAAATTCCGGACTTGTAAGGTAAGTAAATTCGGCCCAGAAATTCCACCATGATTTGCCCACGTGTCATGTAAACAGAAGATGGGAATGACATGTTCTCCAAATGAGATGACCTAAGTATCGAAAGCTGTGTAAACGTGTAGTGTATATCAAGAACCTTCAACACTGTTGATGGTATCAGCAGAACACGGTACACAAGGTTTCAATATGGGTACAGTATTTATTGATATTTTCAAGCATTTTACAATCAAACAGCTTTTTGTAAATAAAGCATGTTTAAATCGGTTTACTCTAGATCCTCAAACACATCTGGATGTTTATATATAGTAAAAATTGAATAAATACGGTAGTACATTTGAGCAACGTTACACCCAAAATAATATCCATGCAGATGACATACTGACAAGCAAACCAGATTAGCTTCAAATGAAATATTTTTTCTGATTCAATAAAATATTACTTACCATTATATTTTTCCCAAACATCTTTCTAAGAATTTATTATATTAATATAAATTTAAAAGATGTAACAAGAAATTAGTTAAGTATACTACGGGCCTTTCATGGGCAATATTTGTTGAATTGGCTAATTTCGACATCAGAGTTGATTCAATTCTTAAACAAGTGGTTAATAATGTTAATTAAAACAATTAAAATTAATTAACACTAATTTATCTAATAATTAGTTAAATTATGAAGCCCGGAACATACAGAACTTGGGATAGGTATTGTACGAGTCAACTTTGGGGGGATTTCATCTCAAAATAATTTGAGATCTGCTTGTGGTTTACGGAAAAAACGCGAGTTCTAGGGAAATTTAATGTCCTGTCGATATGTTAGCATGGTAGCTTAGTGTTCAGAGCAACCAGATGGAGACTGGGAGGTTCGCGGTTCAATCTCGGGTAGACATTGAATTGCAGTTCAGTATAAGAAAAATGTACTTTTACTTGGACCAGAAAGAAACAATAACGCATAACCATTGACGCTTTTTTCTCCAAAAATGTAAAGATGAACGGGACTTAAATTTTAGTTGCCACTACAAATAATAAGTTACAAAAGTTTTTTTTTCGTAGTCGGCTTACCCTACCCGTATTTTTTTTTTTAAATACGGTACCGGAGTCTGATCGAGACTCCGGCACTGTATACCCTACTTTTATTTACCGTTTTTTTTAACTTGTTTTTCTGTATTATTACTGGATTGCTTTTTTCTTACTGTTACAACATACACATAAACACAAACATATAACACCCATGCCCAAGGCGGGACTCGAACCCACGATCCCCAGCGCTACGAAGCACCAAAGCGGGACGCCTTGGCGAGCGCGGCCATGGGGACCGGCACAAAATACAGTTCCGGAGTCTGATCGGGACTCCGGCGCTGAATACCCTACTTTTTATTTACCTAGTTTGTTTACTTTGATTACTATAGATTACTGGATTTTTGTTTTACTTTTTATACACACATACACAAACATATAACATCCATGCCCAAGGCGGGACTCAAACCCACGATCCCCTGCGCTGCGAAACACCAAAGCGAGACGCTTTAGCGAGCGCGGCCATGGGAGCGCAGCTATTTAGGACTGACATCCTCTAGGGCCCAGTTGCATAAAAATCGCTAACTAGTTCATTAATAACCGAAGATCAGAAATGAACTTAGTTTGCTTCTCCGCGTGGGTTGTATAATACTGATCTTAGTTTAATGAACTCAGTTCACTGTTGATCCGAGAACACAAAATCAAATATGGCAACACGACCAACACATGACAATTTTCGTATTGCATCGAAAGGACTCGAGAATCTTCGGGACCAATCGGATTTATTGGATTTAAATGCACAGGATAACCAATATAGACATAAAAAAGACTTAAATGGAAATTTCTGTTTATGGCTTTTATTCCTGAAAATAGTTTTATTTTATATAGACAGTATAATAATTGATATCATATTTATCAAAAACAGTTAGTTGACGTTATCTTCATTAAATGCGTAATCCCCCTTTCTCTTTTTTTTTTTTTTTTTTCTTCTCCGTTTACAATACTGCGACTTGAAAGCATAACCTTAAAATGGATACTCAAGAAAAGAAAAAGGTGCGTTCTGCTAATTTTAAAAGCGAAGAGAAAGATATGTTAATAGATATTGTTCTAGAACACAAAAATATAATAGAAAACAAGAAAACAGACAGCAACACCACAAAGAGAAAGGAGGAAACATGGAAGGAAATAACTTCGGAATTTAATTCCAGAAATTTTATTGCACGCGATTGCAAAAGTTTAAGATTGTGTTATGAAAACATAAAAAAGCGCACAAAGAAAATAAATGCTGAAGATAAAGTCAAACTTTACAAAACAGGAGGGGGTATGTTTGTGCCGTCTTCCTTGGACGAAAGTGGCCACAAACTGATTGCAGCACTCAGGCCGCAGTTTTTGCCAGATCATTGTGACTTCGACGATGATGTGGATTTCCATCCCGAAGTTGTTACAAACTTAAATATGGAGGTCATCTCTAGTTCACCGCAGGATGAGGGCTTAGTGGAGGTCTGCAATTTTCAGGAGGAAGAAATACAGCCTGTTGAACCAGAGCCTTCAGCATCTACAAGTGCAAGTTCAACCAGACCATCATGCCCTGAAAAGCAAAGGAAGGAAGAAGACATTAGGATAAAATTCTACAAGAGGAGGTTGGAATGCTTAGAGGAGGAACATGAACTGAAAATGAAAATTTTAAAGCTGGAGTTTGAACTTAAAAAATCACAACAAATGTAAATGTTATGAAATAATAAATTAACGTTAATACCTGAAGGTGTTGTTAATAAGTGCAGTTCTCAGTGCAGTGTTTTCCCTTCTATTTCTCTGATTTAAATCAGGTATAGGCAGTTCCTGGTAGATTCTCCTTCCTCTGTAAACAGCACCGTCTACGTCAGGAGTGTCGTCGTCTGCATTAATGGCCAAGGTATGTAATACAAACGTTACTACTATTATAGGAGGAACTCGAAGTAATTTGACGGCTAATTTCATTCTTAAGCATGGAAATCGTCTTTTGACAACGCCAAAAGACCTTTCTATAACTGATCTTGTTTTTCTATGGGCCCTGTTATATGCTCGTTCTGCAGGAGTTTCTTCATTCATTGCAGGTGTAAGTAAGAAATGACAGCAGTGATATGCACTGTCTCCTAGAAGTACACCTCGGGGAAATTCTTCAGCTTCAAATTGTGCATGAATTCTAGAGTTTCTAAAAATGTTGCTATCATGTGCTGAACCTGTCCACCTAGCAACAACGTTCTGGAAACGAAGTTTTGAGTCGCAGACAGCTTGAACATTTAAAGAAAACCAACCATGGCGATTTCTGTATATCTCAGCATTATTCCCACCAGGTGATATAATTGGGATATGTGTGCAGTCTATTGCACCTAAAACTCCTGGAAAATTGCATATGTTATGGAAATCCCGCATAACCCTTCTTACTTCACCCTCTTCCCTAGGCATATTAATGAAATGAGGTCTTAAAGCTGCAATCGCTCTTGTAACTTTGTGTATAGTTCTGCTTGCAGTCCCTTTATTTACATTAAAGATATCCCCAATCACCATTTGGAAGCTCCCAGTTGCATAGAACCGTAATGTAAGAAGGATCATAAACATTGGATAGAGTGCATAATTCCTCCGAGTTTGTGCCCTTAATTGTGCATGTAGCCTATGCTCCAGTTCTTCAACTACATGCTTTGATAGTCGAAATCTCATTTTGAATTCTCTGTCATTAAGCTCTAAGATGGGATTCCTTCTATGTTGAAAAACACGAGGAGCCCTTACAAATTTAAAATCCTCACCATCGGAGATATCCGAGTAATCTGACATCTGAAAATATTAGCATAGGTTATAATCAATGAATGCATAGGTTATAAGCAATGCATTCTGCAAGGGAATTGTGAAATATATAGGCTAATTATCTAAATAACTACAAACAAGTGTTACTTACCATTTTATTTAAGTTGTATTAAAACTTGTACTATTTATTTCTTCCTTGTTTAAAGAAAGGATAACTATTATGTATCTTCAGCAGTTCTACTAATCCAAGTTCAGTTAAGTTAACTGGAGAAAATTCAGCAGTCAGATTTGATCTTAGTTCAAGATGCCTTGAACTAAGATCATTGTTTATACAACCAACATTCTAAGTTCAGCTTGACTTGAGATCAATTTCAGGTGTTTGAACTCAGATTAACTTTTATGCAACCGGGTCTAGAAGTGGTCGGCCCGTAGCCAGGCATGAGCGAGAGGAAATGAATGATATGAAATGCAAGCGAAATGGATGATAGGAAAGGTCATGATGGAGGAATTGATGGAATGAGTGGCGGGGAAACCTGACAAATCACACATGCGGCGCTTGAGTTCGTTTCCGGAAGGCCACGATGCAGCCCTAAAGTATTGTTATTAATTATTATTATTATTGTTATTACAATGCTAAATGATTCTGACGTAACCCTAATAACTCATATGACTTAGCTTCATGCTATTAGAAGCTTCCAAATTCACTGCAAAGAATTTTTGTTTTGGGGTTTATTTTAAAGAATTTATTTCCTTAATATGCTATAGAATGTTGTTATACCGTGAGCTTTATTTAAAACAAAGTATGCATATCAAAAAAAGTGATCGATTTCCTTAACTCCATGGCACGACAGCTCACGGGGAACCTTGGCCTACCGCCTGGCCGCTGCGTCCCCCATCTCGGTCCACTACAGACGTCATGTAGGGGGTGCAGTATTGGAGGGTGAGACGTGGTCAGCGCCTCGAGCCCACCCCCCCCGGCCGGTTAATGCGGTCCTCGTGACCTGGAGCCACTACTTCTCCATCAAGTAGCTCCTCAATTGGCCCCCCAGGGACCTTACGAGGCTGAGTGCCAGGTCTCCCAGCGGGGGGAAAAATCCCCACGCCGGTACTGGGGATCGAACCCATGTCTCCCGCTTGGTAAGCAGCAACGCTACCACCGCGCTAAGGAGACGACCGATCGATTCCCTTACATCGCAATAATGTTTTTCCCTGAGCCTTTAGGAGACCAAAGTTTGATTCCTGTCAGCCAGTATCTATCCTCGATGTGACTTGCCTGTAAAATAATTCAAAACATATAAAAACGAAGTATGAACAATGTCATTTATAATTGTTGCAAAATGGAGGGCGGTTCGCATACCATCACCATGATGTTACTCAAGGCTAAAACAGTGACAGATAATTCGGTCTCCTTGAGAAAGGATTTAGAACTATTTACCCAGGAGATTAAGTTGGTCGGCGCTGGTATATTTACACAAGAGATTATCAGCAACAATAAAGTTACTGTCATTATCAAATGGAGATAACTCTTCATCAGTGCGGCACGAAAACACAAGGGCTAAATAATTACAATACTGCCCTTCTGCAGTTCGGACCTGCGCATCTAGTAGCTAGAATTTTGCTCAGCAAAACAGTGCTCACGTTTTTAGAGGCTGGGGCGAGATTTTGTCAATCTGACAATCATTACTTTCTCTAACTGTTCCACAAGCTTCTCACATAAGATTATTCTTCTTTCTGCACAATGCTAATCGAGATAATCATTAGCAGAATATTCTTATTACTTAGTTTCTTATAAGTAGGAGAGAACTAAGGAAATGCGCTAGATTAAAGTGATAGTCAAATGTTTTAAATGTTGTCGTTATGCGATTGTCATTGCAAATTGCTTATTTGCTTGGCCAGAAGTAAAACAAAATAAAAGCGGACACTTACTGTCTCAGAAAAGTATAAGTACTTCACAACTGAAACCAATAACAAGGAATATCTCGATAACGGTTGCCCCCCCACAACCAAAATGTAAAGAACATAAATCGTGTGTTTTGACGAGATATAGATTTTCTGTGTCATAGGGTTTTGTCTATTTCTAACGGTTTAGCGGTTAAGCAAAATTCGGCAAAATTCATCCAGAGGCTATTCCCAGAAAATTCAAGATATACATTTTATTTGGTATATAAATATATGTAATATACAGGGTTTTAATCAAAATCGTTAGAGCCATTGTTTAGAAAATCAAAATGTTCGAACATTTTTCCACGTAAAGGGTAGTTGGGGGTGAGAGGATTTTCTTGAAGATCTTCGTGTCGCATCCTTGGAAGATACCAAACTCAAGGTGGACTTTTGGTTCGTGATATTAAATATCGAATCCGCTATTTACTTTGGCGAGTGAAGGGAAGTCGTGACAAAATCTGTCAAATACGACCATGAACGCTATCGCATGGGCCATCTTGCTCGAAAGTAATCCTTCTATTTGCCAATCATTGCAATATTTCATAGCGGTTTGTTGATTTGATCATTTCTGAAAGATACTGTTTTTACATTTCAGTCAGTTCTAATGCTTCTTCTGTCTATATTTATTCTCGTACCGAGGAGGTACACCTCCCTTGGACTTACAAATCTTGAAGGTTCCCAAGTTTTATGTCCTAAATTATAGCAGCGTGTTCTGCGAATTACATTAACCCTCCTCAATCACAGTTTGCTTTTTCTTGTGATGAAAGACACCCTAACTGAAAGTTAATGTTCCGCTGCCTGTATTAGTCCTCAATCGATATTTGACATTCCTGCTCGAGAAGCCTGTCATTAGAATTCCGTGCGAATCCCTTTATCTTGTTTTCTTATCCCTGAAGACGCGCATTCCCCGATACAATGCAAGCCCTGGCTTAAACCGAAGCTTGGCGATAGAACATGATCCAGACATGTCGTCGAATGCCTGGAAGCGAATTCTTGCTCTAAAATCCGAAAACGTTCTTCCTCCTTTTCTGTCATCCTTCCCAAAGGTGAAGAAGAAGCTGCTTTTATAATAAATATTGTTCTACCGAGCCGTGAAGCTTCCAAAGGATAAGTTCTCAAAACATTACCCAGAGGAAGTTGAAGTTTGATTTGTATCTGTGCGTTAATTTTAGTAGAAATTTTGTAAGGTATAACCAGAAGTAAGGTGGGCAAAATTAGAGTGAATATTAACCTCGGGGTGGTGAAAATGCTTTGCTTCCGTGAGTCTTAAAATATGTAGCATACGTTATAGAACTCGGAGATGTGTAAAAAAATCTGATGTGCTCCATTCACATGACTTAGTCTACCTCTTTGTAACAAACTATTTAGCAGACTTATTCTTCTAAGTAGTTCATGCTAATCGACTTAAACATTAGCATATACGGTTTTATTACTTGTTCCTTATAGGTGGAAGGAAAATAAGGGAATACACTGGGCTAAACCGACAGTCAAAAGCTTTAAAATGTGGTTGCTATTGTATAGAAATCCGATTCTTTGCGTGATCAGGGTTTGATAAGTTCCCGTATGAGAAAAGTATAAGTATTTTAAAACTGAAATCAATAACAAGTAATATCTTAAAAACGGTCAACTCCAGCAAAAGTACATATTACGTAAATTGTGTATTTTAATGAATTCTAAATTTTCTATAAAGTAATTTTTTGACTATTTCTTACGGTTTACCAGTTATGCAAAATTCAGCAAAGTTCAGTCAGAATAAAGATGACTTCAGAAGCTATTCCTAGAAAATTTAAGATATACATTTTATCTGTCAAGTAAATATCTTTAATATAAGATATTTTAATCAAAATCATTAGAGCCATTTTTGAGAAAAACATTTTCGAAAACTTTCTATGTAAAGGGTAGTTGGGATGGGGGGGGGATTTTCTTGAAAATCTTCGTGTCGCATCATTGGAGGATAATGAATTTAAATAGCAAACACACGAATCTTTTTCTAGAAATGCAGGTCCCAAAACAGCCGCTCCCCGTGGCCACGCTCGCTAAGGCATCTCGCTTTGGTGCTTCGTGGGTTCGAGTCCCGCCTTGGACATGGGTGTTATATGTTTGTGCAATGTGTATATGTTTGTGTAAAGGAACAGTAAAACCAGTAATCATACAGGGGGGAATGTAAATAGGGGATACAAAAAAAAAAAAAACATGTATTTCCGGTGAAATTTTTGGATGCAATAGAATACATTCCCTATACACTATGTGCATAGTAAGAGAAAGTAATACATGAATGGCTAGGAAGGAGCAGCCCCTGCTTTATATAAGTGATTGTGCTAATAAAACCGTTTTCTCCAAATCTACCCATACTATTGGTGATATAATATATGGTTTATTAAGTATACTAGATAGTCAGCATTTTTTTCGAATTATTTTAAAGTCTATTATCAATTTTTATATATATTTTATATGTATTATTTTTATTTTTTGTTTCATTTGTATAGCCCCCTTTAACTTCAATGGTCATATCGGGGGCTTTGACTTGTGAAACAACTCGTATTACTGTAGGTTAGAACGTTAGGCTAATCATTATTATATTACTAATTCACATTCACTCTCACATTCATACTTCAAGACTCTGTGGGGGATAGGGAATAAATCTGGTTAAAGAAAAATTCCCCGCCCCGGCCGGGAATCGAACCCGGGACCTCCGGGTGAGAAGTCAGCTCGCTGACCACTCGACCACGGAGGCAGTCTGTTATCAAAATTGTTTCTGTTCATAACAGACATACAAATAAGAACAGAAGAAAGGCTCCACGAATTTAGTATATTTCAGAGACAAACAGCAGAAATGTATTGTAACAAATGAGAACATCAGTTTCTGTTAAACTCACTTTATGAGTCACCAGAGCATTACACGTGGTACACTAATAACTGAGTCACAGCGTTCAAGTCAGAAGCTTAGCAATCGCCACTCACTGGATTGACTTTTAACTCACTTAATTTCACTTTACTTTACACCAGTTCACTTCACCGACACTTTTCGGTCCGTTTTATAGTTCATGGTTGGCCTCCAAAAGTTTCAGACTTAGAAATTACGAGAATATTACGGTTTGTCCATTAGAAAGAGATTACTCTGAAAGAAGAATGTTCTGGGCCGGATGGTAAAGAAGGTAAGGAGATCTTGCAAGGAAACTACACAAATGCCTTTGTTTACTTAGCTATTTTCTGCATTTGCTCTATTGCTACAGCGGGCCAGGTAGCGATTCCTTCAGCGGTCGTTCAGGCTCAGCGCCGCCGTATAGTAACTTTGGGTACCGTTAATATACCTAGGAGGAAATCTTAGTCTGGGTGAATTGCACTCAAAGGATTATGTGGGCGAAAACGAAAAACATCGTCTATGATTATGCCTATCTAATCAGAACCAGAAAAAGTAATTCTGAAAATAAGTTTTTATAAAAAAAAGAAAAGATTTAGAAGCAGAATGATGAAACCGACACTTAAGCAATACGTAGGCAGCTACAAAAAGTCACCCGAATAAGTTTTAGAACAGATTGTAGATTGGTTTCGATAAAAAGAGCAACGAGTAACTCGCGAGAGCAGCATTGAAGTCAAGCTGTCGTCACGTCTGAATCAAGTGTTGAAAATAAAGTGGGAGACACCAGTGTAGTATTCTCTACCCGCTCTCCCTCCAGCTCTGCTCCAAGTTTTGTGGTTCAGTGCGCGTACACTCTTACTCACACGTGTCGATGAGGAAGAGCCTTAGCTAAAAGGAGGTCGAAGACCAGTCAGAAAATATTGACATGTTCTAGGAAGAAAAATAGATTGGCATGGACTAGAAAATATCAGAACAATGTAAAGTACGTATTCCAATTTAGAGAAAACCACCACCTCAGGACTGAAGAGACTGGAAGAAACATTGATCATTGAAAATCCTATTTTCCAGCAAGAAAACCATGACCATGTTGCAAATGAAAAACTGTGGAAGATTTCATAGCGAAAAAAATGTAGTGTTTTGTCTGTCCTAGAATTCACACATTCGGAAGCGTTGATAGCGTTCAGAAATAGAGTGCACTACCGAAGTTGATTTTTGCTGTGATATAAATGTAGTTTCATGATCCAGAAATATATAAGAAGCTCATTATTTCTATGCCCAAGAGACAGAAAATAGTTTCGTTTCGTAATCGGCCAACTCTCCCCGTATTCGTATGAGAGGCACCGCCCTAGGACATTGCCAATGCCTAGAGTTCAGAAACCTGTCGGGCAGCAAACGGCACGAAACCACGGAATGAGAACCGGTTACGAGGAGTCGGCTTGTAGACATGAACATAAGGATGCGGAAATGTAAGGTGATGATGGAGCAATGGTGGAATGAGTGGCGGGGAAAACTGAATGACCTGGAGCAAATCCACCCAGACGTCATTTCGTACACCACAAAGTCCACATGGCGAGCGGTCTAACCACGGCGCCGGCATGAAAACGGTTATTACACATTATATACTAAGAACTTTGTTTAGTAAAGACTAATATTGAAGTTATGTGACATAATAAAAAGAATGGAAATATGTCTCTCTCCATTAATTCCCACAAAGCTGTATTTATTTATTTATTACATTTTATTAAGATGTCTGCTCAAATGATTACTATTACGTGAAAACCACTAAACAGATTAAAATTTTATATTGAACTAATATTTATCAAAATAAGTGTTGGGTGATAACACAAATTAAAACCACACCTTTGGAACACTTTTTTGTCAAGCCAAATTTGTCTTTTCAGAATGAGGGGTATTCCAGTAAAATAATTATCCAGATAATTCATGACAGTTAAGATGTGAATACAGGTTATGCATTACACTACGTACGTGGGAAGTATAGTTTGCTTTATTTAAAAGGATTACGATGAGGAACAATCCTCTTTATTGTTTCATAAATATTTTTCTTTGTATCATTCTTCTGAACATTCTAATACAGAAGTTCCTGCTATTGATATTGGACCATTATGTACTGCTATAAGAATTATTCGTTTTAATGCTTTTACATCTTAATAAATTGTAATGAGTAACTAATAACAGACATTTTTATGATTTAAGGTATCCATGTTATTTTTCTATGAAGAAAGGTTCAGAGCACAGCGAAGGCTATGACTTTTCAATCACTAAAGAAATTCTCAGGGATATCCTCTGAGACCACGAGCAAGTCATAAATTTGCCTTAGTGTCCTAGCTGTCTTCAATCCCTCATTTCCGTCAAGATAAATTGTAGATGAGAAATGAACATGTTCAGGAAACCTACAACTTTGCATCAAGATTACATACACAATCTCGTTGTGAACATGAAATATCATTTGTGGATTTTGAGGATTCCCTCTGGTTTTGAAGAAATCAAGTTACCTATTTGCTTGAATCTGATGCAATCATTTTTGCAGGCATGAGTTTACTTAGAGAGACTGATGATATCGATAAGTGTATTCGTTGTGATAAAGAATACAGAACAGCAAATCAGAGAATCTGGCAAAGAAAACGTTCTGGACCCGAAACATATTAAATATTAGTTTAAAACTTTATTGAGTGCTTGAAAATCTCTTATCTGGATGAACTAGTAAAGCTTTGTATGCTACGATGTCAGAAAATATGTTATTAGTCGTAAAATTTGATCAACTTTCCAAATATTTACAAAAGCGTGAAGTTTATATTATTAGTTATACCTATTAATTGTTCATAGCTTTAAGTTTCTTGAATAGTGACACTTTATTCGCAGTATTTAGGTTTCAATAAGTGCGTGTTTCGTATTGCCTCACCACAGCAGATTGTAAACATTTGTAAACAAAATGTAAACATTGTAAACAAAAATGTTAAACATTTTTGATGTAAGGAAATCTCAAAGCAGCCGGTCCCCATGGCCGCGCTCGCCAAGGCGTCTTGCTTTGGTGCTTCATAGCGCAGGGGATTGTTGGTTCGACTCCTGCCTTGGGTATGGGTGTTATATGTTTGTTATATATGTGTGTGTAATAGAAAAAAACAGTAATTCAGTAATCATACAGCAAAGTAAAAACATTAGGTAAATAAAAATAGGGTGTACAGCAACGGAGTCCCGACCAGACTCCGGAACTGTACCTTAAAAAAAAGCAAAACATCGGTGAGAGGTACTTCTTTCCAGCTTTTCAAAAGTGTTATTCAAAACGTTTAAGGTAAATCACAAATAGAAATCCTATAGCTACAAAAAATCTTAAAATAATATACAGAGTCAGCAATGAAAAGATATGCACTTAATTATAAGACAATAAAATAAATATCACCAATTATACGTATTCCAAATACTATTATATTCTTTATAATAACGTATTATAACTTATACTTTATAAGAATAGGAATACATTCCTGAATTTTCATGTTGTAGGCAAAATATCAAACAAAAATTTGAAATTTTCCAAATGTTTTATTCACGTGATATTCTAGTTGTTCTCTTCAAACTTTGAGAAGTAAAAAGACAAAAGCTAACGTGTTACATTAATGACAATCTTTATTTTTATCATTTTAAAAACTCTTCCTGCAAAAGCTTATTTTTCTATTTTTGTTAATCCAGATTTTTTTTCTTTAAATAAAATCGAATCACTGTATTAGCTTTGAAGTTCTACACACTCTACATGACATTGTGACTAAATAAAGAGTAACGTAAACTTTTCATGTAAAGTACTCGTATAATTTGAGGTTATGTGTTTTCTTAAATCGGATCTTCTCGCATACCTGAAACACACACCGGCACTTTTTATTAAAATACCATCTTTTTTATTCGCGAATGTTTGAAGCATAGGTATTTACACCTATACCGAATTGTTGTATAGAATGCAATACATCTTCTACCTACTGTAAGACAGTGTTAGATAAAGTGCAAATTCTATTTTGGCCAGACTATTTTTAGTGGCACTGTTTGAAGTGGCCAGTTGCAGATATGTGGGTTTAGTTTAAAAGTAATTTTATGTTCCTTACGGTAAATGCAGATGTTTATTTAGTTTACAAGATTCTAGGCTTAAACTTTTAAGAACCTCTATTGCAAAAATCCATAAAATGGATATAACACGTTCCCAAGACGTGCGGCGGTATATTAGATTGAAATTCGTGACTCTTATTTGCGTTTAATCAGGTGTAGGATTTTAAAGCAGGTGTATATTTTAATAAAATACAGCTTGTATAATTTTCTTGTTAATCTATTTCACCGACCTTATTTAAAGTATAAGAACCTATTTATAGGCGGCGCGGTAGTTGAGCTGTTAGACCGCTCGCTTCGCATCTAAGGTTCGATCCCAAGCGACTGCATGTGAGATTTGAGGTAGACAGAGCGGCGCAAGGGCGGGTTTTCCGCCTCCATCTTCATTCAATTATCATCGGTGTCACTGCATGCGGGCTTTACACACTATCTAAAATAAAAAAAAAAATCCATTTCCTGATGTTCATGCCTGGCTACGGACCGGCCCCTCGTAACAGGTTCTCCATTCTGTGGTTTCGTGCTTTGGCTTCTGACCCTTAGGCATTGGTTTGTAAGTCCTAGGATGTCAGTCCTACAAATACCGTAACTCGATTACGAAATCTATTTATAACGTACGCTTACATTAGCGACGACAATATTGCTTACGATCGATAGAAATAATATTGAAATTTACGGTGTGAGGTCAGATTCAGAGTTTAATTTTTTACACAGTGTGTGGATGTTAGAGTGAACATTAGAGTTGCTGAAGTACTATAATGAGTGTTGCTCTCCGGTTTGACTCCTGGTTTTCGAGTGGGTGATTCCTCGCACAATTTTCCAACTCTCTAAAAACTGTATCAAAGATTTCATTAGTTTACATTCATTATAACTTTCCTATGGCTTAGCCAGTTCCACCTTCCTAAGATTTGTATGTGGAGTTCTTTGCACTCAAGTCTAGTGCTTCTAAGAAACGTACGCGTTCCTGCATAATTTACTTAGGTTCCTCTACAAGAGTCTAATGCCCTCACAGTGACTGCACAAACGCTCCGATTAGACGTACAATAGTTTCTTAAGATTTTTTCTCCTTCATTGTCTCTTGCCTTCTCTGAATGCTCGAATTACCCGAAGAAAGTAACGACATACTTCCCAAAAATGTATTTTCCGAATATTGCATCTTTGCTATAAATATGTATTTCGGTATTTTAGCTATGTTTGTTATATGCGTTTTTATATTCCTTAATCTAATGATCAGTTTTGGTGTACTGCTACAAACTAAACTGCTGCCAACTGTTTACGAGCATATTAAACAGGTATAATAACTTCGTGAGCCATGTTAAATTATGACCACTATGCTGTTAGAAATAATATGCTTAAGCTGACAAAAATATGTGACTTGGTCAAATAGATAGACACAAGACAAACTTTTACCCTGATTTTGAAGTTGTTATTGGAAAATTGATTATTAACCATTCATTAAAACCTCAATAATGTTGAATTCATTCGAATAATGAAAAATATTTATTAACTCAGTTTAAATTATTTACTTACAATAAAGTTTGAACAACAGCTTGAAATTTGTAATTATAATTTCAGACAGTTACTTCAGAATAGACAGTTTGTGTGTTCTATTCTGCTCACATAATGTCAAAGTTGTTCAAATACATGTCCTAACAAAATTATTTGATAAAACAATATTCTGCCCTAAATGTATATTGTTCATAAACTATAAAATTACTTATGAAATAAAATTAGCTATAAATTAAAAGCTCTATACTGATTAATTACTGCACGCCATTGATTAACTATATTAATAAACTCGGTTTGAAGCACCTTCAAATATTCAATATTTCGATTTTCAATAAAAGTAATTCCTTTTAAAGGAGCCTATGTCAGTGGCAGTTTTCTTAAGATAAGAAGCACGGCAAATGATAGCTCTTCTAATTTAGATATTTAATAGTTTAGAACTTAATTTGATCTCCTTCATTCCATTGTTATCTTCCAACAAAAATGTATATTCAATAATTATTTTATTTAATTTATAATTACTTTTTTGCTTTCTCTATGCGTACTATGTACATAGTGTATAGAGGAGGTATTGCATTGTACCAAAAAATTCGATACCGAGATTTCACCGGAAATATATGTTTGAGACCACTTGAATCCAAAAAAAGCATTTTTAGAAAAATGTCCATGTGTCTGTCTGTCCGTCCGTCCGTCCGTCTGTCTGTCTGTGTGTACGTGTGTGTGTGTGTCTGTGCCTGTGGGCACCATAGCTCAAAAACGAAAACACCGTTAAATACCATTCTTGGTATTTAAGTTCAGTATCTTCCAAGGATGCGACACGAAGATTTTCAAGAACCCAACTACCCTTCACATATAAAATTTTTCGAAATGTTTGATTTTCTAAAAAATTGCTAACGATTTTGATTAAAATATCATATTATAAAGATATATAGTTGACAAATAAGATGTATATCTTGAATTTTCTGGGACAAAGCCTCTGAAGACTACTTTATTCTGGATGAATTTTACGAAATTTTGTGAAATTGGTAAACCTTAAGAGATAGACCACACAAAAAATGTAGAGCACATTAAAACACACAGTTTATGTTATATACATTTTTTCGTGGAGTTGATCGTTTTTTAGATATTCCTTGTTTTTTGTTTCAGCCTTATAAAACTTATACTTTTCTCATACAGGAATTTGTCAACTCCTGTCCATATAAAGGAACTTCAGTCACATAGCAACCATCTTTTGATTATCACTTTAATCAATGTTACTCCCTTATTTCGCTTCTACTTACAGGGAAGCAAGTAATAAGACTATTTCTGCTAATTTTTTCTCACTTAGCATGAAGTAAATAAAAACATAAGCTTTTTAACAAGCATTTGTTGCAGAGATATAGAGAAAGTCATGTGAATAGATTACATCATATTTTTTTACATTTATTGAAGCTATTCTTAAGACACTTTTTTAATACCAATAATGATATTCTCACCTCCTGGGGGGATTTTTCCCCTTCGTATTTGCTTCGTACTTAAGATACCCCGAGCTATACGTTAGAATGTTTGCATTACATGTTGAGATTGAAAAAGAATAACAATATCAAAGATTTTCTAAGGGATTTTCTAAGAAGGATCAAACCATCACTAGCATATTTTGTACTGTAGTTATACTTAATTTTGTGCTGAGCGAAACAAAAACTAATGGCCATAACTTTTTGTTATTCTCCATCCAGATGCATATGGTACTCCAATATTCCTATTCACAATGACCTTACTTCAAATTTATTCATAGATGTTACGGTTTAGATAAATGAGGTCGGTCTTCTGGAGGGTCAGTCTCCAGTAGTGAGGGAATCACTTCGGTTTTGCGTGGACATTGCTTTTGGGTAGGTTTGTTTTGTACTTGAATAACCCATGCTTATCCGGAAACAACCTTACACGATCAACCGCTTCTAGTCCTATTATTGATAGAGCACCTCCATTTGTTGATCTGTGACTGTAGCATATTGAACACCCCAAATCAATATGTTGTAACTGTGTAACCCGATTCCCAGGAAACTTATATAAGTGTGGTTTCAATGAAAAATAAACACAAACATGGCATAGAAATCTAAGTTTTTCATTTTATCTTAGGGTATGTGTTCAAATTGCCTTACATTAACATAAACATAACCTAAACTTATTACTGTGAACAGAAATTTGCAAGCTCCATGCTTTATGTCTACATCAAATGTAAGAAACAAGTCAGGCTATGAGCGAAGCTTTGTCAGATGATTATTTCGCCATCTAACATCAGAGATGTGTGACTGGGCACGGGAATATGTAGCAGTTGGGCACATGGAACAAGCAACTGGCAAAACCGGTTTCAGGTACTGGGCACATAAGTGTTATTTGCTCATGGTCATGTTTATTATTGTGTTGAAATATATTTTAAGAGATTTTTAGCTAACTATGCGTATTAAAAGCACACTGTTTTCAAGGCATACCGCATAAAGTGATCTCTTACCGTAGGCAAAAAATGTATATTTTTGTTATCTTTACTATTATGTTATTTTCGTTCTGTTAGAACTCGTCACTGGGATTTGTATTTTCTTTGTTCCTAATTACACCATTGATTTACAGACTCTTTCAGTAAGAATTCGTCATGTTTCTTCATTATTTAAGTTAATTTCTATAAAACAGGATTTTTCATCAATTTATGCATATAGGCAAGAGTTTTGAGACAATTTCTTAGACCTCTAGTTTCCTCAAAATATTTTAAGCTATTAGAAATGTTCTTGTCAAGCGTAACTATAGATTTGCTTCGTTTTTCCCTTCCAAGTTTAATCCTATTCAGCCGAAAAGGAATCAGTGGTAATTTGCTTCATCGATGCTTATCTAGCACGAGTATGTTATGGTCTTGCAAGATTTTGTTATTCCGGTAGTTCCATCCTTCGTCAGCATTGTTGTTTCTATGGCAGGTTCATATTTTTTTTTTTGTCCAGTCACTATTCTACAAGGTAGTAGGAAAAACTTAATTTCTCATTTCCTGGTGAGTTTTTTTTTGATAATAACCCAACCACGGTCAACTTTGTGAAGCAGAAAATAAGCTTTTGCAGAACACATCCTTATGAGAAGTCTAATTACCTCATTTTGAATGTACTCATGTGTCATTTCTAATTCTTGCTCCTTTCTCCAAATGCCTAGATAATTATCTCGTGTCCAATTGCTATGCACCCTTGCACGGGATGCCTGATGATGGGCATTGATGATTCAGGACACGTAGGACCTCTAGCCCTTGCGTCTTCTTCCTCTGCTTTCTCCGACGATATGGGTTGAATATTTTTGACCATTTGTTGTACTCAGCGGTATAGCTTGAGTCCTGCCCAATTTTTATCATTATTTTATATATTATATATGAATTTGAAATTATTTTATTAAAACAATAATCTAGGCAGTCGAAGATCCGTGCGTAGAAGAAAAGTATATGCAATAATGAAGTCACCAAAACACCTACTATTGCTGATGTATTCTTTTAAAAACATAACACTTTAATCTATTGTTTAATTCACTATAGTATCACATTATTGGTTTTTTATTGTTTAAAATTTCGCGAAGTTGATAGCGTCCAATATTTATTTTAATGGGTGTTTTCCCTCTATCACATAATTTAAATCAATACGTAACGAAGTGAATCCTTAAATGCCTGAATTTTAGCCGCTTACTATGCCGTCTGTACAATTTAAGGACATTATGGGACAAAATAGGTTTCCCTTTGCCTTACTGAATAAATCGCCCCGCTTCCAATTCTATACTAAATATGTGAATTTCTGCGGGAAAAGCGAATCCAGTGGCAAAATATTACAAACATATAAAGTCGATATTTGCAATTACATCACATGAAACAAAATAGTATCATGTCAAAATATGCGCTATAACAATGAATAAATTAAAATTATTTTGGGCACGATAGCAGAATTTTGTTCTCACATTTTTGGCTCGTTACCAGCCTTTCTGTGTAGGTTTAGGGACCAATAATCGCTGAAATATTATAAAAAAAACAATATGAATTGTAATAGTTGTTTGGAGTTTCACGTCCTTTAATCCGCTACCAGTTTGTTCATTTTGAAGCTTGACATAACCTCTTTTGTTGTTGATGGTCGCTTGACAGGCCGCACATTTCATGCTCTGTTCCGATTGTTTGATATTTGTGTTTCATTTTAGCTTGTGAGCAACAATACATTATGATAAATGTAATGTCTAAGTTTTACGTCGTTCTGTTAGTGCATAATTTTCATTGTGAATGTCCCTTTACTTTTGTATTCCTCAGTCTGCTGATTGTTTGATGAGTTAACTTAACCGTAGGGTGGCAATCGTTACGTTGCATTTGTTTTAAATTAGCATTGTGTATTTTTATGTCATATCGGACGATGAGTGAAAATGACGCAGTCCTTGGAATTTAAAGTTACTCTCATTCGTATTTTCAGGATATGAAAAAAAAAAAAAAAAAAAAACATTATCCAGGTAACTCACTATAACCAAGATTGGAATTCGTGATTTCTTGAGGCAGCATGCTGCCCCCACACTACAGAGGTGAATAGCATATTATTTCTGAAAACTACATTATGGTAGAATCAGCAAAATAATCAAAGGACCTCAGTATCTCTTCTGGGTGACAGGTTTCTAAAGTTTTATAAAAATGATAATTCAGATTTTACTGTTCTTTTAAAATTTCACCTAATACTTTTGGGTCATCCATATGCACTTAAAGGTGCAGCAGGGATTCAAAAAACGCGGGTTACTTGCAGCAGTTGCGTACAGTGACTCTGCCTACCAGGGTCTAGATCAATTGGTGGAGCACTTCTTGAGAATGTCTTTTATTCAGGCCGCGTACATGGTGCAGGGATTTACTTGTTGAACGGAACAATATTTTCTTTGCTTTTATTCAAAACAATTTCAAATTTGAAAGATAGCCTTCTTTATTTTAAAACGGATGTTCCTCTATAATTTAACGACTGTATTCCAGACAAAATTTCTCCATTCCCATCGAAAATATTCGCTTTGCTACGTATCTTTACCTTGCATGCAATGTGCTTTCTTTCTAGCTTGAAATAAGAAGTTCCTGACAATGACTTCCTCAATTCCCTGAAAAAACCAACTATCTCGTCGAAAATAATATCTGATCTATTCTCCGATGTAATATTACTTCGAAGTACAAACGTTTTTACAACATTTATCTTCTTGCTTGACTAGGAATGCTATTCTACAGACTTGATCTCTCCAGGATCTCTTTCCCCGACGAAGTCAGAAAGAGAAGCGTAAACATTTTCCTTGGTTACAGAAAAAATTTCCTTGGTTACTGTAAACATTTTCCGTTACTAAAACAGGTTATCAGCACAAAATTAAACAATTGATCACCATCATGAAAAATTGACTGACGAAAACAAAACCGCAACGTAATTCTATCTTCTCAAAAAAGTAGCCAAAATGACGGGAAAAGAGGCATTCTCACAAAGAAGGCTATCAAAAATACTAATAAAACATGGCTATTGGTCCGCAATACTGATCTTGCTTCAAAGGCATCCGAATCTGAGTTTGATATATACTTACAGTACGAAATTTTACCATTATGTAATAAAAATATGATGAGAATTATTTACTTAATTTAATGATTTCAAAACCAAAAACGTAAAAGTAAACGTTTACAAAGGTCAGCTGAAAAGTAATTTGCTGTAAATTTTGACTTTAAAATAGCGCGTATGTTTTCTTTTTATTGTATTTTTTTCAGCAATAACTATGAGTGTTTTATTTGTGATAGAAACGTATAATTTGAACATAGTCTGCAAACCTTTTTTCTTTCTTTTGTTTTGATGTCTCTAAATAGCTTTTAGTGAATATGTATTGTGAAAAGTCAGCACATCTGTATTTACGCTTTTGTAGCTTTGAATGTGCACGACTTTTATATGTGAAGGTAAGTAAAAAAGAAACCTGAAGAACTCAATTATTTTTGTTACATTTAAACCTTGCCTTGATTAAAAACTGAGTGCTAGTAAAATGTGTTTTCTCTGTTACCAGCAGGAGCACCCATCCTATATAAAAGTATTTACAACATTTAAGAGATTGTACAGAAAGTAAATGTTGACAACATGTTTAATGTACCAAAATGCATACTAAACTGCTTCACAACACGTATTAAATACCACTTCTGTGAAAGGTCAGACCAGATGAAATCTGTCACGCAAAATTTATGATAAATGACAGTGTCATAAGATAAGGCTTCATTAAGAGGGGGGGTGGATTCAATGTCCCCTCGAAACCAGAAGAGTTTTATTTAAATTCATATTAAACCATATAGGAACATTTCATTAGATAACAGTAGTACGTTTACAATGCAGAAGAACTGGTAACTGTGAAATGGTGCATGATACTGCAGCGGTGTTTTTAACGTCGTGGAAGAAAATGTTATTTTATACAGTAAAGCAAAGTGTGGCGGCAATCCATCCGGCTATTTTCTATTCTAGTTTGTGTTTGAGTTGATGGTGTAATGTGCCTCGGCGTAGCAAAGCATTTTATTTTATAATTTCTTTCTATAGCTTAACGTACTTTAACCTGGCTGGTCATATCGGACAATGAATGAATGAAAGAGGCGAAATGATCTCGAGGTCCATGGAGCTTAAAGTTACTCGACATCGTCTTCTCAGGATAAGGGAAAACCCCGAAAGAAAACCTAAAAAACCTTATCCGGGTAAGCCGCCCTTAGCGAGATTCGAACTCGCGACCTGTTGAATGTGAGACAGACACGCTACCACCACACGGACTCTATTATTTTTTTTTACAGGAGTCTATTTTCAGGTAGTTCAGGATCGGAACTATTGAAGATGAGTTGAAAATAATAATTTTTATTACAGTTTCCAAACTTTTAACGTTGTAATTCATAATAAAGTAATACACATTTCTAAACACTATAATTTACTTTGGATTTATTATTTTACTCATTAATCCTCTTTTATGTTTGCTGTTTTGTATACAGTCCTAAATTCATTGGATTTGCCAGGATTCCTGCCACACAATTTACAACTCAAGGTTGACTCGGTGATAATTATACTACGCAATATCAATTAACCGAAATTATGCAGCGGAACAAAACTCACTGTTAAAAAAATTATGAAAAACTTGATTTAAGTTACCTACTATAACATAGGAAGATTCAAAGGTGAGGATATACTTATTCCAAGAATGCCACTAATGTCAACCGACTTTCTTTTTGAATTTAATCGCTTCTTGCATTCGTAATGACAACAAATCCCAAGGTCAATCGTTAGAAGTGTGTGTAATATACCTTGAATTGTGTTTTTTGAATGTTTTTTCTCCGGAAGGAAAATTGTACATTACAAGGCATTACAATAGTGTTGTCAAATTATTTAATTGTAATTTTATTTCATTGCATGGCCGTACTGTAAACGGAAGATTTTGTCTGAGTTTTTTTCGTTAAGTACACCACCCGTGCGAAGCCGGGGCGGGCAGCTAGTGTAAGCTTTCTGAAATCAAAAACATTTCTCATTTTTTTTTCGTTACATTAATATTATTACTTCTTCCATAACAAAAAGGACACGAAAAAGACTTTATGGTTTTTTAAAATATTAACATTCGTACTACTTTATAACTCATTCATTTAACATACAATAACATTCACACAACAAAATGGCTTTAAATATTTTTACTTTCTTTTTACTTAAATTGCTTTAGCCTTTCTCAGGGCTTTAGGATTATTTTTGTTACAGTACTGTTTAAGTGTAGATTTAGTAGTGGAACCCCCCTCCAGAACATAACGAACGCTCCAGAATTGTGATAATAGCACGAACCGTGTACCTGCAAAGGGAGCTTCCGTGTATAAACGTTAATAAAGCTACAGGCCATGATTTTAATTACGTAGAGTAGTTCATGTGCTAGGGCAATCCACGTTTCCCCGTTCCTTAATATTAACTGCCACTCTTAGTTTACGCACTTTTTTGTGTTAGGAAGTTCCCGTAAGTAGGTTTACTTTTCTTTGTTGACATTTATTTTTTACTTTTTTTTTTCTTTTAATAAAATACAGTCCCGGAGGCTTGTGAGGACTCCGGGTTTGTATTTCTTTTTCCTCTTTTTCCTTTTTTTTTCCATGTTCCTGGCATTTCTTTTGTTGTTCAACTTTATTTACCTGTTTTGCTTTCATTACACATATATACACACATTTACACACTCAATCATCTATGTCCAATGCGGGACTCGAACACACCATGCCCTGCACATTCAGCCAAACACGTTTCTCTCTGCAAGCAGCAACAAACTGATTATGAGCATGTAAAATGGCTTGTGTATGTAGATCAGAAATGATTTTTTTTCGATTCATAGTTGCTTATGCAAGATTAGACCAAGAAACAAAAGAAAAAATCTGATGCGTTACACGCACATGACTTTCTCTTGCTCCTCAATAAACTTCTTACAAAAGATTGTTCTTCTTTCTGCACTATGCTAATCGAGATAAACATTAGCAGAATGTTCTTATTACTTAATGCCTTATAAGTAGAAGGGAACTAAAGGAATGCACCAGGCTAAAGTGATAGTCAAATACTTTAAAAGCTATCGTTATGCGATTGAGATTGAAAATCGCTTCTTGGCTTGGCCAGGAGTACAACAAAAGAAAAACGGACACCTCCTGCCTGGGAAAAGTATAAGTACCTTACAATTGAAGTCAATAATAAGGAATATCTTGGAAATGGTTACTTCCACAACAAAAACATAAAGGACATAAATTGTGTTTTGACTAGATCTACATTTTTGTGTAGTAAGGTTTTGTCTATCTCTACGGTTTGGTAGTGAAGCAAAATTCGACAAAATTCATCCAGATCTTCAGCGGCTATTCCCAGAAAATTCAAGGTATACATTTTATTTGGGATGTAAATAGCTCTAATATACAGGATTTTAATAAAAATTGTTAGAGCCATGTTTGAGAAAATCAACATTTTCGAAATTTTTCCATGTAAAGGATAGCTTGTGGTGGGGAGATTTTCTTCAAAATCTTCGTGTTGCATCCTTTGGAAGATGCTTAATCTAAATGCCAAGTTTGACATTTAACAGTCTTTTCGTTTTTGAGCTATGCTGTCCACAGACAGACAGACAGACAGACAAATGGACAGGCAGACAGAGAGAGAGAGACACACACGGACCTTTTTCTAAAAATGCTTTTTTCGGACTCAAGGGACCCCAAAACAATTCCTAGTGAAATCTCGACGTCAAATTTTTGGGTGAAATACAATGCCCTCTCTATCCACTCTGTACATTGTAATGCGCGCTAGAGAAAGTAAAAGGAATGATCTATTCACTACCTATTCAGTTACAAAATACTCTTACTAAAGCTTACTGTTCTATATACTTCATGCTAATCAAGACACAATCTAGCAGAAATTGTATATTGCTTAGTACCTTTGTAAGTAGATGGGATGCAAGGGAGTACGCTAGGCTAAAGTGATAGTCAAATATTTTAAAAACTGGTTGCGATGTGATTGAACTTTGGTTCTCCTTAATTGGCCAGGAGTAAAAGAAAAGAAAAAGCAAATACAGATTCCTGTTTGAGAAAAGTATAATTATTTTAAAACTGAAACCAATAGGAAGTAATATCTCGGAAATGGTCAACTATAAAACAAAAACAAAAAATCTGATGTGTACCATTCACATGACTTTTTCTACATCTCTGCAACAAATTATTCTTAAAAAGCTTATACTTCTATTTACTTCATGCTAATCAGTAAAAAATTAGCAGAAATAGCCATATTACTTGCTTCCTTGTAAGTAGAAGCGAAATAAGGGAGTACCATAGGTTAAAGTGATAATCAAAAGCTGGTAGCTATGTCACTGAAGTTCGCTTGTTTGTATGGACAGCAGTTGACAAATTCCTGTATGAGAAAAGTATAAGTTTTTCAGAGCAGAAACCAAAAATAAGGAATGTCTCAAAAACGACGAACTCAACGACAAAAATGTATATAACATAAAATGTGTGTTTTAACGTGCTCTACATTTTTGTGTAGTAAGTTTTTGTCCAACTCTTACGGTTTAGCAATTATTTAAAATTTAGTAAAAGTCATCCAGAATAAAGTAGTCTTCATAGGCTATTCCCAGAAAATTCAAGATATACATTGTATTTGTCAGGTAAATATATTAGTATACGAAATTTTAATTAAAACCTTTAGAGCCATTTTTGACAAAATCAAAATTTTCGAAAAAAGTTTCATGTAAAGGGTAGTTGGGGGTGGGGGATTTTTCTCAAAATCTTTATGTCGCATCCCTGGAAGATACTAAACTTAAATACCAAGTTTGGTATTTTACCTACCTTTCGTTTTTGAGTTATCGTGTTCACAGACACACGGACACACACCCACACGGACCTTTTTCCGAAAATACTTTTTTAGATATAGGGGACCCTAAAACATATATCTCCGGTGAAATCTCGGTATCGAATTTTTGGGTGGAGTGCAATACCTTTTCTATACACTATGAACATAGTACGTATAGAGAAAGTAAAAAGTATGACAAATATTGTGGATTTTAACGAGATCTCTCACAGATTTTGTCTCTTATCCTACGGTTTACCTGTTATGAAAACGTCACCGTGAATGAAGAGATCTTCAGAGGCTATTTCTAGAAAATGAAAGATACACCTTTTACGTATTTGTCATCTAAATAATATATTCAATATAGGGTCTTTTAATAAAAATCGTTGGTCATTGTTTTTAAAAACAACACCTTGAGTTTTATTTCATATAAAGGGTAGTTCAGTTGTAGGATTTTCTTGGAAATTACTAAACATGAGTACTAGTCTGATATTTAGCAAACTTTTCGTTTTTGAGCTATGCTATCCACATAAACAGACATACACCCTAAATATATGCGTAAGCTTTCACGGCCGGTGTCTATGGTTTTAAAATTTAAAATTTTCGGGCTGTTTTGCCGTGGTCTGTAGGTTAAAATATGTTTAGTTAAAATATTTCTACCTAACGTTTCGTCCCTGTGCAGTGCAGTGCCTCTGAAGATGTCCCCCACAGACAGGGACGAAACGTTAGGTAGAAATATTTTAACTAAACATATTTTAACCTACAGACCACGGCAAAACAACCCGAAAATTTTAAATTTTAAAACCGTGCAGTGCCTCTGAAGATGTCCCCCACAGACAGGGACGAAACGTTAGGTAGAAATATTTTAACTAAACATATTTTAACCTACAGACCACGGCAAAACAGCCCGAACATTTTAAATTTTAAAACCAGACATACACTCTACTTTTTCTATAATTACCTTTCGGATCCAGGAGGTCATCAATACATGTATTTCCGTTCAAAACTTGGTATCGTATTTTTGGAATACAATACCTTCTCCACCTACTGTGTATGTTCATAGTGCGTGTTACAGAAAGTAAAAATGAAATAAGGCATCTAACCGTAGACTTAAATGATACAATGATAGCATATAGAAGACAACGGAATAAACGTTTGCAAATGGAAGAAAATTGAATAACATATTCCTACCAAAGTTTAGGACCAAAAAACCCTAGGGTAAAAACCTTATACTGCGTTGAAGAAGGACAGTCAAACCAGGATACACAATGAGACCCCTCCCTATTCTCTCCAACTTACCAGTGCCCTTAAATGCTATTTCCTAAAATCTTGACCCAGTGACATGTGAGTTTCCGCGTACATGCGCTTCCCTTCTCCCCTGTTTGACAAATTTGCATCTCTGAATTGCGATATGCAAAACATATGCAGTACAATTTCAGGAGATAAAAGTGGAAGGTATATACACTGTCATAATAGACACTCATGCTCAACTCATCCTGAGCTGCTTGGAGGATTTTTTAAAAATATTAGTATCACATTCTTGGAAGGCACTGAACTAAAATACCAGGTTTGGTATTTTTCGTTTTTTAGTTATGCTGCCCACAGACACACACTGTATGTTTCTAAACATGCTTTTTTTGGAATCGGGGATCTCAAAGCATGTATTTCGGGTGAAATTTCGTACACTCTGTACACAATATGCGTTTGTACATACGTTCTAGAGAAAGTAATAGCACCACAATAATCTAATATCACTCTCTTTTGAAGTGTTGTTAAATTATTGGTGTTTTAAATATATACTATCATGTATTTCACTTTTTTATGTAAAAGAAAAATACATTTCCGGGGGTTTGTCAGGTCTCCGGTGCTGTATTCCGTTTTTCTCCATTTTTTCCAGTTTCCTATATTTCCTTAGTAGACCTTATTATTCTTAACGTTTTCCTTTTATATTTACATACACAAACATAGACACATTTACAAACATAGATATACCCATGCCCAAGGCGGGACTCGAACCCACAATCCTGTGCACCACGAAGCGCCAAAGCGAGACACTTTAGCGAGCGCGGCCCCGGGAGCGGCAGATTGGAATAGTGGGAATAGTCAAGTAATGAAAAATACATCTATTACAAATATGCATTAATTTTATTTGGTAACGACCAGGCCTTATGCCTAGGAGTAGGGATGACCTGCATTAGAATTCAACAAAATTTAGTGATATTTTAAAAACATATTATGAATATTTTGTGCTAAGACAAAGGAATTAGAGAAGGAGAGCAAAAATATAAGATTAGCTAAAATAGTTATTGAGGGCAAAACTGTAGAGCAAGTAAATGACTCTAAATATCCTTGGTGTAATCTAAATATCGATAGAATATTACTTGAGTCAGAGGAATATATATATATGTATTTTAAATAAGGCTCACCTTTATTCAAAACTTTTCAACACAGTTTCAAATTTGAAAGATAGTCTTCTTTCTTTTAAAACTGAAAATCGTAGCCCTTTGAGAGACTGCCAAGGCAAGCTTTATCTTGCCACCCTGTTGGAAAGCATGTACTGGGTCGAACAAGAACAGTGTGGAGAGAGACAGCAATGATCAGTTCATTGCGGGAAGAAGAACTCAGAAGTGCTGAAAATTAGGTGTTTTGAAGTCAGCGAATGTGCTTACAAGACATGTGGGGCGGTTATAGCGTTGTTATATATGTAGTCAATACTGTTTTCTGTACTCTATATAGGTAAAAATTCTTATGTGTTTCATTCACATGACTTTCTTTACATCTCAGTAACAAAATATTTTAGACAGCTTATGCTTCTTTTTACTTCATGCTAATCGAGAAAGAATTAACAGAAATACTCTTATTACTTGCCTCCATGCAAGTAGAAGGGAAATAAGGGAGTAGCTTAGGCTAAAGTATTATTCAAAAGCTGATTGCTATTTGACTGAAGTTCCTTTGTTTGAATGAACAGGAGTTGGCAAATTACCGTATGAGAAAAGTATACGATTTTTAAAGCTGAAACCAATAAAAAGGAATATTTCAAAAACGAGCCACTCCACGAAATATATTTACATATATAACATAAATTGTGTGTTTTAACGAGCCCTACATTTTCTGTTAAGTAAGTTTTTGTCTGTCTCTTACGGTTTACCAGTTATTCAAAATCCGTAAAATTCACCCAGAATAAATTAGTCATCTGAGGCTATTCCCAGAAAATTCAAGATATATATTTTATTTTCAGGTAAATATCTTTAATAAACCATATTTTAATCAAAATCGTTAGAGCCATTTATGAAAACTCAAAATTTTCGAAAAAAAGTTCCATGTAAAGGGTAGTTTGGTATTTAACGAACACTTCGTTTTTGAGCTATGCTATCCAAAGGCACACATACGGATCTCTTTCAAAAATGTTTGTTTTTATTCAGGCGGAACCAAAACATGTATTTCCGGAGAAATTTCGGTATGGAATTTTTGGGTGCATTACAATACCTTCTCTATACACTATATACATAGTACGTGTAGAGAAAGTAAAAAAATCTTACGGTTGTGGAAAAGTATAACTTCATGTATAACTGAGCATTTCAATCAAAACCGGTAGCAACTGGGATTCAATAATAACACCACAATTATTAAAACAAAAACTACTAGATATTGGTTTAATTGTTTTTTTCACACAAGCCGTGGATAGGTAGAGTCAGACTGAAAAATTGAATGCCATAGCCTGGATTTGAACCACGGATCTCCCGGTCTCTAGCCGGTGGCTCTTCTACTGAGTTACCATGGCAATATGCCGGCATAGCATTGAATTGTGAAAAAACAATTTAACCAATACCCATTGACCATAATAGTTGGCTATACTATGAATCCTGGGACTTAAAGTACTTACAACATTGTAAGTCTCCATTGGGGTTGTCATGTCAAAGTAATTAGAGATTACCTTGTGGTTTACTGGGAAACATAAAAGTTAGTTGAAAAATGCAATTGTAAAAAGTACTATTAGTTTTTAGCTATGCTGTTCCACAGGCACACACACACAGACAAACACACACGGACATTTTTCTAAAAAAAAAGATGTATTCAGGGGGGTTTCAAAACATGTATTTCCGGTGAAATCTCGGTATCGAGTTTTTGGATGCCATACCTTCTCTATACACTATGTACTGACCGAGTGGTTAGACCAATCGTCTCTCACCTAGACGGCCCGGGATAGATCTCAACCACCACATTTGAGATTTGTGCTGGACAAAGCGGCGCAGGGGCAGGTTTTGCCCGACTTCTCGAGTCTCCCCCGCCATCGCATTCCACCGGAGCTCCATCTTTATTTGATGTATCACCAGTGTCATCTTCTGTAGTGCCACAAGTAGTAAAAGCGGGCGCTAAACACTATCAAACAGTACATGTAGAGAAAGTAAAAAAAAAATACGATTGCGGAAATGTATATCTTCACTTATAACTGAGCATATCAATCAAAATTGAATTAATATCTATAAAAATATAAACTCAAAGAGGATATTTATGAGCGGTTAAGTAACAAAAGAGGGTTATACTTTGGCTTGTGAGTACGTCACTTCTACAGTGTTTACTTTTGCCTTTTCATATCATCAACCACGCGTTTGTACATCTTCCCAAATCTCTGTTGGATTTACCTGGAAAGCGCGCCAGACAGGTCTGCATAGCAGATGTCCCAAAGGCTTCTGTTTCACACACATTTCAGTGAGTGCTTTGATGTCCTGGGCACATTATCTTAGACGAGAATCATACATAGCATATCAAACGCGTTGATCCCTTGCTTTTGATTGCCAACTGCGAATTACAGCCATCTCTTCGATCGCACACAGCGACCCAAACGCGTTGATGTAGTCATTTTGTCCGCTTCGTGTAGAGACAGACACACTGCACCTATCTGTGTGTATTTTACTGATGCTCACACAAAATGAAATAAAAGGATCCTGCCTATAAACAGCAACGATAATATCCTTTAGTGTTAACCTTTTTCGATGGATTCTTCTTCATTTGAATTGAGACCACGTCCTTGTGCAGAATATTCTCGAATCGCCGTCCAGTTTGTTTGAATAAGCAACCCAAATGACAAAACAACCTCTTAAGTAGAACTCTTCTTTCCCTTCCAGTTCTTTTATTTAAGCTTCTTCGTATTCTTAACACTGTCTCTACATTCGAGGTAGAAAGACCGCGCCGTGGCCGAGTGGTTGGTTAACCATTCGCCTCTCACCTAGACCGTATGTGAGATTTGTGGTGGACAAAGCGGTTTTCTCCAGGTTCTACGGTTTCCCCTACCATCGCATTCCACCTGTGCTTCATCTTTATTCTATGTATCACCAGTGTCATCGCCTGAGGCGCCACAAGTAGTACAAGCGGGAGTTAAACACTACAAAAAAATTCGATGCAGGGTATTTAGCTTTGATTGATTAACCGATACACTGTTTTTGTTATTAACTGCATTAGTATTAAGGTGAATGTTCATAATCCTGAATAATACTAATTTAGTGTCTCATGTAACCACATAATAATAATAATAATAATAATAATAATAATAATAATAATAATAATTGAATTACGAATGAAATTACTCCACGTAAATAATCGTTTCCTTGCTTTCTATTACCTCTGCACCAGTGAACTACCTAAGGAGGAAGGGATGAAGTGAAGGGGAACCACAAAAGGCTACTGGTCTTAGGCAGACAGGCCCCAAAAATCGCGAAATTCCATAAAGCTCTAATCTCGAAAACTCGTCCCACTGCTGAATGAGTGGGCGAGGAATGATCCGTCGACCAAGGAGTGCTATAGCGTCTATGGAGAATACTATTTTCTTTGAGTAAATATCCTCGACATATGTCCGGCACCGCCGTGTATCACAAAAACTAGAAGTATCTGTACGTTGGAATGATATGGAAGGGGCATAAAACGCAAATAAACGAAAATAAATCGTGGTAGATGAGAAACCACCGCCAGAACTCGCTTGCCACGAAGAACCCAAAATTAGAGTTAGCGGTCAACGGGAATGAACCCACATTCTTCCCAATGCGAGTCTGACACATTACCGTGGGGCCATCTCGCTCTCTATGTTTTGGTTTTTTGATTCGATGCTAATTTAGAATCTAAATCGTATAGAGAAATTTACTGCAGCTGAGTCAAATGTATCCGAAAGAGAGGGGGGGATCACTTGAAAGAAATTTAATGTGCAGACATCAATCGATGCGACGGTGCAATATAATTACTATAGTCATTTTCGCTATAATTATAAGGTAAAAAACCGAAATTTATGAAAGTCACCAACACATTTACGATACCCAAGTAGAGTCAATAGAGTTTAGGCTTCTTTTTCATCGGCGTTTTAGAATACATGTCTAACGTATGATGAGCCGAGACTTGGGTAGAAATTAGTAACCAGTATACAAGCTGTAAGAGATACACGTACAGATCTTTTTATAGGTATTTAGAAACAGTGTAATGAATAGCATTATATCAATATTTGCTTCATTTACTTATTAAGAGTAATATGTTTTCAGGTTGGTTAGTGCTTCTAAGTAGGTGCGGCACACGCAATGCATACGTGTTTATTTTCCCTGAGACCGCGGGTCGAAGGCGTATACTTGAATGGGCGGGTGTCACTTTAACAGGTGTATCGGATCTGAGTTTGAGTGCTTTCTACAAGGTCAATGACTCTATCCTAGCAGATGGTCTACTGAGGTGCAAAAATGAGAAAGAAAAACGGATAGTCTATTCTGAAAGGCGTTATGCATTTTGCTGCGCAATTAAGACCACAGAAAAAAAAAAAGTATACACCGAAATGAACACACAGTAGAGTACCATTTATCAAAATATTTATACCCCTAACACCCTGCACTTAATTTGACGTGTAAATAACCATTTAAGTAACCATGAAATCATAAATTGTTCCACAATTGACTTCAATAGATGTTCAATCTCTTGGTTAGCGTTAATAGAATTTGCTGCGCCATTCCTTACATATAGGTGGTATATAGATAATTTATATTTTGCTGAACATTAATGTTTCTGACCTGAATATCGTACTGCATATGCTTTATTACTAGTTCATAATACCCCAACTAAAAGCAAACATTAGAACTCATAAATGGTGGCTATTAAAAACGACGCTTAATAAAATGATATGATGTCCATTATATTACCGCTGCGTAATTTTTCACGACTATATGCATTTGCTTTTCTCTACAAACAAACAGCATAAGCTCATATTTACTCTAACCTTCCGACTGCTTAGTATAAACATCTTCCAGCAAATATTAAACACGCCTAGTAAATATACATAATTTATTAATCATATTCTTGTCAGTCCAAGCTTGAAAAAAATGTCAGGGAAACTTGCGGCAAATGTCAGCAATATCTTGTCTATGACAATTGCGGTTAAGAACTCTTATTACCACTTTGATGAACTGCTTGGAAAATACTTTCAAGCACAGCTTCTAAAATGTTTATGCGAACATTTTGGCCAACGCTGATTGCACGCCATAAAATATTGAAATAGCTCTGAAATAAAAGGAGTTTTATTTTTTACGGTCTTTAACTGCTGTGGTTTTCAGCGCCCCATTCTGCATTGGGCGTGAAAGACTGCCTCTTTTACAGATTTGAGGTTCTTTTACGTGCCGTACCTAAACCTAGCTAAGTAAAAAGAAATACTTATAAATGTTATAACTTATTCCAATGGATATAAACTTTAACTTTAATGTTATTATTATATTAAAGACTTTAAGTTAAAAAAATCTGATGCGTACCATTCACATGACTTTCTCCATATCCCTGCAACAAATAATTCTTAAAAAGCTTATACTTCTATTTACTTTATGCTAATCAGAAAAAATTAGCAGAAATAGTCTTATTACTCGCTTCCTTGTAAGTAGAAGCGAAATAAGGGACAACCGTAATTTAAAGTGATAGTCAAAAGCTGGTTGCTATGTCAATGAAGTTCCTTTGTTTATATGGATAGGAGTTGACAAGTTCCTGTATGAGAAAAGTGTACGTTTTTCATAGCAGAAACCAAAAATAAGGAATGTCACAAAAACTACGAACTCCACGAAAAAAATGTATATAACATAAATTGTGTGTTTTAATGTGCTCTACATTTTTTGTTTAGTAAGTTTTTGTCCATTTCTTACGGTTTAGCAGCTATTCAAAATTTAGTAAAATTCATCCAGAATAAACTACTCTTAAGAGGCTATCCCCAGAAAATTCAAGACATACATTTCATTTGTCAGGTAAATATGTTTAATATCCGAAATTTTAATCAAAATCGTTAGAGCCATATTTGAGAAAATCAAATTCTTCGAAAAAAGTTCCATGTAAAGGGTAGTTGCGGGTGGGGGGATTTTTCTCAAAATCTTCGTGTCGCATCCCTGGAAGATACTAAACTTAAATACCAAGTTTGGTATTTTACCGACTTTTCGTTTTTGAGTTATCGTGTTCACGGACACACACACACGGACCTTTTTGTGAAAATCCTTTTTTTTGGATATTGGGGACCCTAAAACATATTTCCGGTGAAATCTTGGTATCGAATTTTTGGGTGGAGTGCAATACTTTCTATATACACTATATTCATAGTGCGTATGGAGAAAGTAAAAAACCTAATATCCTTCAAAGCTATAAAGAATATTCATATTTAAGTCTTAGTACAATTAATACACAATTAGAATTGTGTCTACGACACGGGACCAATGGCTTTACTGCCCTTCCTAAGGAAGCCAAGCTAAAGATTTTTACGGCCGAAAAAATTTGTAGTAAATACTACGATTTTTTTTTTTTTTTTTTTTTTTTTTGCGATAGTTTTACGGGGAAGCGATCGCAGGTAAAAAGAAGCTCATGCGCCAGTTATTCCGTTGCGTTGCCAACCAAAGAGCGTTTTTTCTTTTGAGGCCCTCAGCCATTGTGGTGAATAGGTAATCTAATTTAACTTGAACTAGATGAATTAGTACACGAAAACAACGCACACGCATGTGTGTAGACTCTGGGATCTACTGACAGAATGAACTCTTGGCGATGAAGTTACAAGATACCTAGTTGTATAGGTACTTCATGTCTTCATGTTGTCGCTCTGCTTTGTTTCTCAAATTTCACGACACATAAGAAAGATAAAAATAATTTTGGAATGGTATATTTAGTTGTATGCAATACTGTAGCTAAGTAGTAGAAAAAGTTAAAAAGACGCAGAAGAAAACTAGGCCCCGTTTCTTTTAGGATTTCTGAATACATAGGTATACGCTTATTTTTGACTGCGTCCAACAAAATATACAGTAAAACATTTAATCAACATTTGAACTATTTTGATATGCCACTAAACAAAGTATTCTATGTAACTGTAGTAAAATGTTTTATTTTATTTCTCACTTTCTCTATACGTACTATGTACATAGTGCATAGAGAAGGTATTATATTACACCCAAAAATGCAATACGGAGAGTTCACTGGAAATATATATTTTGAAACCCCCTGAATCAAGAAAAGCGATTTTTAGAAAAATGTCCGTGTGTGTCTGTCTGTCTCTGCATGTGTGTCTGTGGGTAGCATAGCTCAAAACCGAAAAGACCATTAAAAACCAAACCTGGTATTTAAATCTGGTGTCTTCCAAGAATGCGACCCGAAGATTTTCAAGAAAATTCCCCCACCGCAAACTACCCTTTACATGGAACTTTTTTCAAAATTTCGATTTTGATTAAAATAGTGTATATTTAAGATATTCACTTGAGAAATAAAATGTATATCTTGAATTTTCTGGGAATAGCCTCTGAAGAGATTATGCATTTAATTCTGGATGAATTTTATGGATTTTTGCATAACTGCTAAACCGTAAGAGATGGACAAAAGCTTGCCACACAGAAAATGTAGAGCACATTAAAACACACAATTTATGCTATATACATTTTTGTGGAGTTGATCATTTTTAAGGTATTCCTTGTTATTGGTTTAAGCTTTGAAAAACTTATACTTTTCTCATAACGGAATTTGTCAACTCCTGTCCATACAAACAAAGGAACTTCAGTCACATATCAACCAACTTTTGACTATCGTTTTAACCTATGATACTTCCTTATTTCGCTTCTACTTACAAGAAAGCAGGTAATAAGACTATTTCTGCTAATTTTTTCTGATTAGCATAAAGTAAATAGAAGCCTAAGCTTTATAACAATAACCTGTATCAGAGATGTAGAGAAAGTCATGTGAATGGAACATATCAGGCTTTTTTTTCAGGATTTGTTTCGAATTCTCTTGCTGAAAAAAGTTTCCTGTGTAAATAAATAGTCCAGTATGGTAGAACCTCGCTTAACCGACCTAAAGGGGGAGAGACGATTCGCATAACTAATTTTTTCCGGATAATCCATGGTAATGATTTTAAGCTGAAAAACGATTAAATAATTTGTAATCTTTGTGGTTTACCGGGGAAAACGAGACTCAGTTGGGTAATTTAATTCAGTATCGGCACGATGCCATGGTAGCCCGGTGGTTAAGCAACTGGACAGAAAATAGGATCCATAGTTCAAATCTCAGCTATGGCAATTAGTATTTTCCTTCTGCGTTTCAAGGATTAGGTCAATGCAACCTGTTCCGCTTTTCTTTTTTTTTTTTCTTTCTTTTTTTTTTTTAGCGTCTTGGTGTTTGTATATGTTGATTATTTTGTGTAGTCTTGTTTTGTTAATTCATACTAAATGTTTTTCCATTAGTTTTATACTCCTCTATTTTGCTTTTTATGACAAAAATTTCCTGATCCTGTTTTATTAAATCATTCTGGAGTGTTGTTCATACGTGTGCACCATTTTACTGATCTTAAAAGAAAATGTTATAATCAATGACGCAAGATAATCGTAAAAATCAAATATATTTCTTATATACTATCGTTTCCTTGGTCACATCGTTTAAATATATACATAAGTATTTTTGTTGTAATTCTTTAAAATGAAAAAGTTACAAACTATGCACATAACCAGTAATCCTTCTTGGAATCTCAAAATGGCAGAGAAATGGCGGTAGCCGGTTAGTAAACTGTTTTAGGTTAATTTTCTATTGCAGATGTGCGTTATTTGAGGTTATGTGGTGCATGAGCTAGCTAAAGGTAATTTCATTAGAACATGAAGATCCCTCCGTCACCATCACACTGCAATTGCAGTTATCTTAATACATTTAATCAAGTATTATTTTGGGTTACACAAAGCTACCATCAAATAAAAACGTATCACCTGTCCAAACAGATCTGCTTGCTCTTTAGTTATGTCATTGCTAGCCTTAAAATGGCTGTTTTGACATAGCAGAAGATAAAAGAAAGAGGTGAAAACATTATGAGTAAAGGAAAGAAAGAGATTCAGAATGTTACTTTGTGACTTTCTCTTTAATATAATTCATTACCTATTTCAGCGTTTACCCGCCACACTATGAAAGCGCTGCCTTTATTGTTATTATGTCAGCGATATCCTTGCTTACCCACGTTATTAACTGCATATATTATCCTTTCCGCACTATCCTTATTGTGCAGATCATTGCGCTTTGATGCAAAGGTATTATTAGAAATTGGCACTGGGAAAATTCCTGTTGATACTTCTGCTAGCCTTATTTCGTTCCCACCAAATTTTTGCCACTTATAAATTACAAAAACCATGCTTGGTTGAGCGAACAAGCCATTTTAGCAGCAATTAATAAGAATGTAGGCGATTTGAATATGAAAAATCAGAGTAAAATTTATAGACAAATACATTCATTTAATTCGATCGATGCCATTACTAATCCAAATGAACTCGTCAATTATCTAACTGAATTCCTTAATTCATTGGATTTGCCAGGATTCCACTACACAATTTACAGCTGAAGTTTGACTCGGTAATAATTATGCTACGCAATCTCAGTCAGCCGAAATTGTGCAACGGAACAACACTAGCTGTTAAAAAAAGTATGAAAAGTTTGATTTAAGCTACCCTAATCATGGGAAAGTTCAAAGCCGAGGATGTGCTTAATCCAAGAATACCACTAATACCAACTGACTTTGCTTTTGAATTTAAGCATCTTCAGTTTCCCGTTCGCCTTGCATTCGCAATGACAATAAATCTCAAGGTCAATAGTCGTGTTTTCGCATGGGCAGCTGTACGTTGCGTGCTCGAGAGTCGGTAAACCATCGGCGCTATTTATTTTATTTCCGGAAGGAAAATTGTACATTACAAGGCATTACAGTAAAGTATAGTCAAATTATTTAATTGTAATTTTATTTCATTGCATGGTCGTATTGCAAACGGAAGATTTTGTTTCAGTTTTTTCATTAGGTACACCACCCAGCTTCGCACCAACATTTCCACCAATCACCATTCTGTACACAATCATGAAACACTGGATAATCAGCAACAACATTCTGTTGACGTGTGAACCAAGGTTTCCCAGGAGAAGGTGTATATTCTACCCCAGGCTACAATTGCAATAGTTCGAACCACCTACGAATGCTCTTCTCTAAGGACATTGTCAATGCATGTAACAGTGAGTGACTGTGTAGACTAGAGACTATACTAGTACCAAGTATATCCAGTGCTCGAAATGGAAATACGAGGGCAGTCCGAAAGTGCCAGACGTTTTGCCCTATCGTGACAATGAGTAGGGCTAAAAACGCCATCTTGGTGTCATAAAGTTCCTACATCAATACACATCCAAATGTGGTAGCATGATGACTGAGCTTTCCTTACTTTGTCCCCTGCGAGTTGTCAAAATCTGCGCTGGAATAGAAAATCCCGCCACTTGTGAAGTGCACAAAACTCCGTGAAATTTGGGAAAAATTTTCCGAAAGTTCTGTAATATGAAACCACCATTTTCACGAATTTTGTCATTGACTTTCATTCCAATTCATTCAGTCACAGGCCAGGCCTACCACTGCGGTCCTCGTCGTGAACATTGATGACGGCCATTTCCAAAATCAATGCACCATTGCCTGACTCGGCTTTCACTCATTATTCCTGCCCGTAAACATCACAAATATACACAAATGCTCGTAAGTGTCCATCCTAGCTCTATAGTACCTTTAGACCAACATTTAATTATAAACACATAGCTTTTTGACAATGAGTAAAACACCATTGCCACAACAAATGATAACCTTCAGAAATAAATATATTTTGGAGGCAATGGGTGAATAGTATAACTTAGAAATACACAGAGAAAATTATTGCTGATTAAGGTTAAGCAACATCAAAAATATGTTTAAATAAAAATGTTCTTTAAGAAGTTACCCATTTCAGGTATCGAGACTGTGACATTCTTTATCCGTATGATCCCGATATAGATAACACAATTTTATTTTATTTAATAGCTTCCTTTATTGTAAGTTTCCTCGTGGACAAAGCTTAACAAGTACAAATATTAATAACATCACATATAAATGGTTGAATATAGCATAGAAATAGAGCACTAAAGGATGCTGGGTACGATCCGTGTACTATTACATTACAGCGCAAAAGGAGCCGAATTACTTTTTTTTTTCTTTTTTTTTTTTTTTTTGTAGTGTTTAGCTCCCGCTTGTAACACCGCAGAGGATGACACTAGTGATACATGAAATGAAGATGGAGCACCGGTGGAATGCGATGGCGGGGTAAACCGGGGAACCCGGAGAAAACCTGCCCCTGCGCCGCTTTGTCCACCACAAATCTCACAGGCGGTCAGTTCGGATTGAGCCCGGGTGAGAGGCGAGTGGCGTAATGACAGAATGATAGGAGGAGGATACAGATAGCAGAGGTGAAATTTCTGAGGGGAATGAAAGGATGCAGTAAAATTGAATATTTACGAAATTATGCCATACGAGAAGCATTCAATGTATTCGCGATTATTACCAACATGTTAACAGAATGGATGATGGTAAGATACCAAAGTTAGCCACCAAGTATAATCTTCGAGGGAAAAAAAGTGTAGGATGCCCGAGAATAAGATGGTCAGTCAGGGCGGACCAGCCTATTTAACCTAATCCGTGAAGTAGAATAAGAAGGAGAAGTAGAAGAAAAATAAGAAAAGTTTTCTATATAGAAGGCCAAGTACTGTTTGACTCGGGTTCTCGAAGTTCAGTTTTATTTGTGTTTTCGAATATACTTAGCCAGTTATATTTTAGTTTGGAAAGAACCAGATTTCGTTATTGGTGCCCTTACCTGGCACTTAATACGAGTACTTCACCGTGTTTAGGACATGGTGAAATGGAGTGTTATCTCTATGGAAGAAAGATGTGAGTGACATCGGATGTTCTACTATTATGTCATGTCAGAAAATCGAAAAGAACGTTATAATTCTGGCGCAGCATTATCTAAGAATACAATAACTATCTTCCATAGAAAGACTGTCCATATTGCTTGTCTTGTATAGGAAGAGCTACGGGAATCTAACGCAATTGTTGCATGATTTAGATTGGTACCTCACAATGTTAAGGGTATGCCGATTTAATATCGTCGTCATCACCACCATCATCTTTAAGATATTCTCTTTTACCTATTGGACTCTTTCGCTTCTATCAAATTGATCATGCTATCTTTAATGCTGGCCTTACAATAAAACTGATCTACTTTTTTAGTAGTTCAATTGCCGATTTTGTCATAATATGACATTCTACGAGGGTTGGAAGTTTAATAGTGACAACTATTTATTTACAACTGATGCAAAAGGGATACATGTTACCCAGTTTTACTGTTCTTCAAAGTGTTCACCAGCTTTGTGTGCAACTTCTGTCAGCGATGTGGAAGTCGTAGAATACCGTTAGCAGCGTCTGTTTTGCAGATAGTTCATATTCAGAAGACTACTGCCTGACGATTCTCTGGAACAGTTCTGAAGTGAATGCTTCGAAGTGGTTCCTTCTTCGGAACCAAGTCAAAGTCACAAGGACTTAAGTCCAATATTGCTGCTTCTTTCTCAAAACTGGTCGCAGATGGTATTCCAAAATGAGTAATAATACTGCGCATCGGCGATCATCACAATCTTGCATGAAAAGCATCATAAATCTCACATTGCTGGGGTCTCATGAACTTTAGATATTTCGATCTTCGAACTTTCTGATCTTCGACATTATTTTGCACAGCGATACTCGGCCCCATTTAGCACAAACTGTGGCTGTTGTGTTTGGTCGAAGTAGTGCTGCTCCATCCACTTTTTAGGGGACCTAAATCCTTGTGATCTTTGACGTGAATTGAAGATGAAGGTATCACTTGATGACATTCGCTTCAGAGCAGTTCCAGGGACTCGTTAGGCAGTAGACCGCTCCATTCGAACTATCAACACAACACTCTGCTAAGGGTATTCTATGACTTCCACATCTCTGCCAACAAATTGTACACAAAGCTGGTGAACACTTTGAAGAACAGTTAAACTTGGTAACATGTATCTCTTTTGCATCAGTTGTAAATAAATAGTTGCCACTATTAAAGTTCCAACCCTCGTATATACATTGTATCTCCAACTATGTAGATGTTCTGTTATTATCTGCAGAATATTACCTGATTTTATTCCTTTTTATCAAATATTGTATTTCCTGCTACGAATATAAGAAACACCACTTCTCCTAGCTTAACCCTTTCAGTCCTAGTATCCATTGGAATGGATAAGACTTTCTACAGACTATGTAATAAATTTAAAAGCTGCAATTACTATTTAGATCACTTGGGGGTGTGAACTTATGTTTTTCAAGTTTTCCAGTTTTGTGCTGCTATCTGTGGCCAAATTTAGAATTACTTTGGAGCTTTCGTTACCAGTTGGACAAGGAGGTTCACAGATAATTTTTTCAGTGAAGCATAAAAACTCAGGTCTGAAAGGGTTAATTATTATTTTTGGGAGGTTTGCGACTCGTGATTTGCAACTGTGTAACAAACTCGAAAAGCCATCACCTTATAAAACTTTAGTAATATTTACTATTTTGACGTTTTTTTTAATGCTCTTCTTATTATTCCTCAAAAATGTTACACTTTTGCGTATCTTGGAACAATCCAAAATATATAAACACGTTAACTTTTTCTACCATTTAATTACTTAACTCTAATCGGTTGGTCACCATGGTTAGCAATTTTGTTGTTGAAGATAGACGCTGTGTGTTTTAATTCAAAAACATCTTCTTGAAAAGCAATTTTGCTTACATTTTACCTACAACAACTAGAATAATCGTATAATTTATGCTATTTATTTTGAAATCTATTTATATATTTTGGTTTCACCATATACTTATGACTTAATTTATGAGCAGATTAAAAATGTTTGCCACAAAAGACACCTCTTATTACTTAAATGTTTTTTTGTTTTTCTTTTCAATTTTATTCTCTCCTTATTGTACATGGCGTATATTGATGTTAATTAGTGAGATGGTATTATTTTTAATTTCTTTAGAACGTATGTACATAGTAGATAGAGAAGATATTGCATTCCACCAAAAATTCGATATCGAGATTTCTTCGGAAATATATGTTTTGAGACCCCCTGATTAAAAAAAATTAGAAAAACGTCCTTGTGTGTGTCTGGGGCAGAAAAGTTCAAAAACGAAAGGTCGGTTAAATACCAAATTTGGTGTTAGCTTAGTATCTTCCATGGAAGCGACATCCCCAACTGCCCTCTACATGTAAAATTTTTTACAAGTTTTATTTTGTCAAAAATGGCTCTAACAATTTTGATTAAATTCCATTTGTTTAGGATATTTTCACGTCCTTGTGTGTGTCTGGGGAGAAAGGTCGGGTAATGTCGGATAGGCTGGTAATGTTGCATACCTAGGTTTCGTCATGATGGGTTCTGGCATCTTACGACAAGCACCTGAAACATATTCAGTGAGCTGAAGGAAGTATTTAACGGTGGTCGCCATATTGAGTTGTGGTGTTTTGTGGAAGCTATATTGATAAAACTGAATTCACAGAAAACAGAATTTTTAAAGGTAGGTTAACATGCTTCAATTACAACGGTGTTATAATAACAAAGTGATTTCGTCATGTTATATTCGAAAGTGCGTATTTTGCACTATCGTTTAACATATGTGAGGTACAAAATGTATTGAAATGTGAATGAGAAAATGGAAAATGAAAGAATGCCATGAATGCCGGTAATGTCGGATACCTGCCAGATGGGATGCCAACAGTCTGGTTGGATAAATGCTCAAGCTTTCATGGAATGGTTCCAGCATTTCATTACGACTAACTCACTATGAAGTTTGCGAACTTTGAGGGAATGCTTATCTTCAGGTACAACCAATTAAGATAGCAGCTGGCGGTTTGTATCCTGTGAACAGAAAAATATTTGATGATTCAGAGTTTCAAAAAGTCGAACAGAAAGATGAATCAGAAACTGTGCCAGCTCAAATTTCACTCACGGACGACACTCCACCTCCTTCCAGAACTCAAAGTGCATCCAGTCCACAACCCAGCAACAGTACCTTCTCATCCAGTGCCCATTCAGCAAAAACAATATTTTCTGAACATATATCTTCCATTCCATCACTGAAAATTAAAATATCTAACCAAGGCCGGCCTAAAAGTTCAGCTCAACTTACAACGGGATTTCCCTACAAAAGGACACTTGAAAATTCCCAGAAAGGTCAAAATGTGAAGGTACCCCCTTCAAAGGTTTCACAGAAGCAACGGAGATGTCCCAAGACAGAACAGGGGATATTTCCAGTAAGAACGAAGAAAAACGAAAGGACATCAATCACTACACAAGATGAAGAGTGCATGTATTGCAAAAGAAAGTTCTCCGACGATCGTCAGGAGGAAGAATGGATTCAGTGTATCACTTGTGAAGAATGTTACCATGAGGAATGTTCAGGTGGCGAAAAACATACTTTTATTTGTGATTACTGTTCATGAACAGAGAAAAGCAGTGCAGACATTTTCATGTGTGTTTTAGGTTTTTCATCTTCTAGGAGTTTTTAAACATGACAGTCCAATCTATAAGACAGCTTCAAAGTTCAAGGGGATTTAAAACAAGGCTAATAGTCAGCCATGTCTTAAAAGCTCACATATGTTTAAGATTTTCAGTTAAAGTGAGATTTAGTTTTGTTTGTGTATACTACAATTATATTTGGCCGGTAATCTCGGATAGTATCCGACATTACCAGCCTATAGCACGACTTAAGCATTTTGCCCATTTTCCATTAAATCTCAAATAAAATATATGCCCTTCGTGTTAAGACCTTGTATGTCTCATAGGATTGAATGCACTGCATATGCAATACATTGGGGTAAAATATGCCCTTTGTATATGTCCCTACACACTACAATTCTCAAAAATGAAAATGTTATCCGACATTACCCACCCTTACTCTATATATTCAATTTTCTGGGAATAGCCTCTGAATAGCGCTTCGTTGTCGATAACTTTTTTATAACTAGTTAGAAATAGACAAAAACTTACCTACTGCACAACATTATAGATCTTGTTAAAACACACAGTTTATATCATTAATGGTTTTAGAGTTAACCGTTTCTAAGACATTTCTTGTTATTGGGTTCAATTCTAAACTGCTTAAACTTTAAACCTATTGTCACTACTTCGTAACAGCATGTTTTGTGTCTGTGCTTCTGTTTCAAGGCATGCCTTGAGAGTGTAAATGTTCTCTAGTGCCTCTAAATGTGTGTAATGGATATAACTGTTACAGAAGCAGATGCTACACTACTGCACACTTACAACATTATTGCGACTGCTAGTAACTGCACTGTGTTAACGGGGAGGAAATAGTCCATGCACAATAAGGAGTAATTACTTATAAACATTGCAACCACTAGTATTGGATTAATTTGTTTTCCACACAAGCCATGTGCAGAACAGGAGTTGGATAGGTAGAGTCAAGACTAAAAAATTCAATGCCATAACTTTGGATCTCTAGACCTCTGGCCGGTTGCTCTGCTACTGAGCTACCATGGCAACATGTCGGTATAGCATTGAATTTGTTAACTGACTCGCATGTTTCCCGATAAACCACAAGGTGTTCTCAAATTAATTACTTTGAGATGATAACTCCAATGGCGACTTACAATGTTGTAAGCATTTAAGTGCCAGGATTCATAGTATAGCCAACTATTATGGTCAATTTGTATTGGATTAATTGTTTTTTTTAATACCTATCCAACTTATGTCCTACCCACGGCTTGTGTGAAAAAAAACCAATTAATCCGATACCAATTGACCATAATAGTTGGGTATACTATTAATCCTGGGACTTAAGTACTTACAACATTGTAGGTCGCCATTCAGGTTGTCATCTCAAAGTAATTTGAGATCACCTTGTGGTTTACCGGGAAACATACGAGTCAGTTGAGAAATTCAATTCTATGCCGGCATGGTAGCTCAGTGGCAGAGCAACCGGCTAGAGATCGGGAGGTCCATGGTTCAAATCCCGGCTATGGCATTGAATTTTTCAGTCTGACTCTACCTATCCTACTAACAGTATGTTCAACTAAATCTTAATGCTGTCTAACTGTATAATTCAAACAATTTTATGTTATATATTCCGTTGCATTTCCTATTCCTATTCCCATGAAGAAAATATTTTTATTCGTTATTATATTTATTTAAAATGTTTCCTTACTGCAAGATAATTTTAGTCGCATTTAAACACTTTAACTCCACAGAGAACTCCACTTAAGCTAATTATAGAGTCTCACTTCAGAGGAAATTATAAAGTTAAATACTACTGTTTCTTTTTAATACTTTTAGCTAGTTTTTCTGTTATTTGTTACAACTTTTATAACACATTATTTTTATTTATTATTCTAATATTATTAATTATATTCTACTTTTTGTAGATTAAATATAATTTATTTTTATTTATTTGAAGGGAGTTTAATCAACTACTTTCACCCAAAAATTCGATACCGAGGTTCAACTGCATATGCGTACGTGTTTTAGGGTACCCTGATTCGAAAAAAAAAAAAAAAAAATAGAAAAAAGGACCGGATTGTCTGTGAGCAGCATAACTCAAAACCGAAAAGCTGTTAAACACCAAACTTTATATAGAAATTCAGCATCTTCGAAAATCTCCCATGCTAAATTACCGTTGACGTTGAAAAATTTTCGAAAACTTTGATTTCTCAAAAATTGCTTTAACGATTTTGATTAAAATAGAAGACATTTGCATGCCAACAGATGTATATCCTGACCTTCCAGGGCTATAGTCTCTGAAAGCTGTTCGTTCTGGATGATTCTTTTTTTTAATTTTTACAATATTTATGTTTTTTCAAATGTAATATCGTTATGGACCTTATTTTCATCTTGGTCAAGGAAAGAAAATTTCAAGCTATCACATAGCGACCGGCTTTTAAAAGATTTGACTAACGCTGTAGCTTATTGTACGTCTTTATTGCCATTGTAAAAAGAAATAATATCGTAATAAAATTTCTTTTTATCTTGATAAGTATGAAGCAGAGGGAAAAATAAGTTTTTTTGAGAATAGAAGCATAGGCAGAAAAAGTTATTTGAATGTTGAAAATTGCATCTTTAATATAGCAAAATATATACTATGGAATGTTTATTTGTAATCAGAAGTTCAATGTAAAATTGATCTCGCTTTTCTTGAGTTAATTGCTTTCTTACTTAAGGAATTTTTAGTAAACCCAGTATAAGATCTAAAATTGTATTAGTAATGCCGCTATATTTGCGTTTCCATGGATGTGTGTTTTATGTATAGAGCAAGAAGAAAATTTCTATCCAACAGCCCGGGTTTGAACAGGGTGCATTTGCTCTAACCATTGATCTACTGTGACAATACATCGGTATGACATTCAGTCTCCAATTGATTCGTTTTTTCCATTTTTTTTCTACCATTTTTATTGTTCAGCTTGCCTTCAGAGAACACCTTAATGGAGCCTTACATCCCTAAGTATAGAGTATCTGGATAATATTAATACAGATATGCCAGCTATTGGGCAATTTTATTATTTTATTGGTAATGTTGCTATATTTATATTACTATGGGTATATATTTTTAGTTTCTCGGTGCGTACTATGTACATAGTGTATAGAGAAGGTATTGTATTATCCAAAAATTCGATACCGAGATTTCACTGCAAATACATGTTTTGTTAGAAAAATGTCCGTGTGTGTCTGTGGGCAGCATAGACCGTTAAATACCAAACTTGGTATTTAAGTTTGGCATCTTCCAAGGATGTGACACGAAGATTTTCAAGAAATTCCCCCACCCCCAACTACCGTCTACATGGAACATTTTTCGAAATTTTTTATTTTCTCAAAAATGGCTCTTAACCATTTTGATTAAAATCTCTTATATTTAAGATATTTAGGTAACAAATAAAATGTATATCTTCAATTTTCTGGGAATAGTCTCTGAAGACATGTTTATTCTAGATGAATCTTGCGGAATTTTGAATAATTCGTAAACCGTAAGAGATCGACAAAAATTGCCACTCTAAAAGTGTAGATCTGTTAAAATACACAATTTAAGTTATGACAATTTTTTTCGTCGAGTTAACCGTTTTGAGATATTCATTGTTATTAGTTTCAGCTTTAAAATACTTATTCTTTTCTCATACGGAAATTTGTCAACTCCTGTCCATAAAACAAAGGTACTTCAATTAAATAGCAACAGCTTTTAAAAGTTTTGACTCGCTTTTTAGCCTAAGGTACTTATTTCTCCACTACTCACAAGGAAGCAAGTAATTACACCCTTTCTGTCAATTTTGTCTTGATTAGCATTAAGTAAATAGAAGAATAAACTTTTTAACACAATTGATTGCAGAGATGTAGAGAAAGTCATGAGAATGGAACACATTAGATTTTTACTTTCTCTAACCCCGTATGTACAATGTACATAGGGATAGAGAAGTATTGTATTCCACCCAAAAATTCGATACCGAGATTTCACCGGAAATATATGTATCCAAAAAAAGCATTTTCACAAAATGGTCCTTGTGTGTGTGTGTGTGTGTGTGTGTGTGTGTGTGTGTGTCCGTGTGTCTGTGAACACGATAACCCAAAAACGAAAAGTCGATAAAGCACCAAACTTGGTATTTAAGTTTAGTATCTTCCAGGGATGCGACACGAAGATTTTGAGAAAAATCCTCCCACCCCAAACTACCTTTACATGGAAAATTTTTCGAAAATGTTGATTTTCTTAAAAATGGCTCTAACGATTTTGATTAAAATATCGTATATTAAAGATATTTAGCTGACAAATAATATGTATATATTGAATTTTCTGGGAATAGCTTCTAAAGACCTGTTTATTCTGCATGAAATTTGCTTAATTTGCATAACTAGTAAACCGTAAGAGATAGACAACAACTTACTATACAAAAAATGTGGGTTTTGTTAAAATACACAAGTTATGTCATATACATTTTTCTCATAGAGCTTACAGTTTTCGAGGTATTCATTTTTATTAGTTTCAGTTGTGAAGTACTTATACTTTTCTCAGACGGGAGTGTGCGGTTTTCTTTTGCTCTACTCCTCGCCAAGAGAAGAAGGGATTTGTAATGACAATCGCATAACGACAGCTTTTAAAACATTTGACTATGGATTTAGCCTAATGTATTCCCTTATTTTTTCCTACTTATAAGGAACTAAGTAATAAGAGCATTGTGCTAATGAGTACCTCGATTAGCAAGATGCACAAAGAAGAAGAATCTTATGTAAGAAGTTTGTAGAACAGCTAGAGAAAGTCATGTGAGTGTAGCACATCAGATTTGTACTATTAGAACCAGTTGAAATGCCACAGCAGGGACTTGAACATCGTGATGCTGACACTACCAACGGTACCCATTATATAACACCTTCAAATCATTTCAATTATCATGTTATATAGAGCATTATTAATACATTAATTAAATTGTCTAATACTAGTGGGATAACTATGTTGATATTATACTATTGTACTTACCAATGTAAATCGTCACTAAGGTGTTTTCTGATGGAAGACATACGCTTGGTTGACTGGGGAGAAACATGAATCAGTTGGAGGATTGAATGCCATACCGGCATGCTGTCACAGTAACTGAAAGGTTAGAGCCATCTCGTGGAGGAGATCCTGTTTAAATCGCAGCTGCAGCGTGGATTTTTCAATTGGTCTTAAAAGTTTGTATTTTAAGAACTCTTATATATGTTTTATCTAACTTCATCGTACACATTACTTCCTTGATTATTTCACCCTTAATAACTTCGCTCTACCACAACATTTATGAGAATTAAGGAGTTCGCCGTCTCCGTGAACAAATAGCTTATTTAACAATGCAGTAGCTCGTGTTACTTAACTCAAAAGCTTCTCTTCTTAATCACCCTTGATGCAGAACATAACTGCAACTGCCTCTGAGGAGGAGGCTTCACACTCCGCTGATGTTGGGGGAGATTAGTGTCAAACCAGACCATGAAGGAGTTGAGTAAGATCTGAGAGAACTCCAAACGTAATTATCTTCATGAATATTCCCACTACGTGTTGTGAAGAAGGATGGAGAAGCGTTATTTCAACGTTTGACTAAGCCTTCCACCCAAAACTTTCCTCCTACTATGTCTCAGGCACTGTGATGCGTAAACAAGCCATATTTGGCGAGGTTAATATCAGCTTGGTTATCATGCCAGGCAACCAGGTTATTTCAGATCACGGTACCCAACTGCGAGAAATTACTAGAGGAAATTAAAGCCTGACTCGGAGAATTCTCAAATTATGCCTCCTGCTTGGAAGCCTTCGCGAAAATTAGAATATCAAAACTTGATAAAGCGTAAAATGATTCTGGTTCTCAAGATATAAACGAAAATCTACATGGCGAAACAAAATATTTTACAAAGCAACTCTTATTTATGACAAAAGTACGGTATAACTCAATAATGATTCTTCCTGCTTACGCTCAACGACTTTCATCCTATGCCTTATTCTCTTCTTCTTTTTCTCACGTTTAATAATTCATTACAATATTCCATTGTAATCTTCTATCATTAGTCCAAAAGACCTCACATATTACCCTTATTCATGTACTCTAATGAGAAATTGCCTTCTTACATTCATAGTTTTCAGAGTTTGTGCTTTGTAACAAAATTTTCAGGTGCATTCAGATTGGAACAATGACTACCTACTGTTTATGTCATTTTTGGACCACGATAGACGTTTGAGGCTAGTAAAAGCATACCGTTTGCCATGTGCTTTCTATATTTAATGATCTAGTCTATTCGCATTCTTTTCAGACAGCAGATGTGATAAAGGAGAGAAGAACAGATTTGTTTAGCACGTGGTAACCCTTCCTCTCCTTCAGGCCCTTGCCAAAAAGAATACGAATGGGCTGTAAATAAACATGCTATTTGTGGACCGTTTTAACCAAGTATTGATCTTAGAATCGTTGTTAAGTAATTAAGGTGTTCATTTAAGAGAGACCTACAGCGCTGAATTTTACGTTAACATTTTTCAAGTGCCATCACAGTATGTCTGTGTATTGGGCCAACTTAATGGTGGTTTCTTGATCAATGAAATTTCTAGTTTGCGGGTTCGCCACTATACGCACATGGAGACGAAAGTACCTTAACGGTTGTTTCTTGATCAATGAAATTTCTAGTTCGCTGGTTCCCCACGATGCCTATATGGTGACGAAGGATCAACCTATCGCCCATAGATGACACCATATAATGAAATAACTACTTGCGGACGTGAAAACAAAGAATGTAGCACATGGACATTTTCTTTCAAAAATGGAGTTCTTTTACTGCAAATAAATATTATACAGAACCAACGCTTTACTTTCTTTCCGAAGGATGCTAAGGGTATTTAGTTGGAAAAGAAATTCATCACCTTCCCCAGGGTTGAACCCCTAACCTTAGGTATTAAAGACTAGCATGGTATCAACTACAACTTGGAGGCGTCTCCGAAGGCTGTCTTATCACCTACCCTGTTTAGTCTCTTCACTTCCGTATAATGTAGGGCGTCTACATGCCCCAGTTTGCTGATGATGTCCTGCTCTACAGCACAAAAAGAATCTACGCAAAATCTTCGGCCCCCTACAGAAAGACCCCCGTCTCGTCCAGGACTGTGCAGACAGTTGCTGATGTCCATCAATCTGATCAAAAGGCATGCTGTTCTTTTTACCAAGAAACACTCCCTCCCCGTAGCTCAGATATCCAATTCTGCCTATCAGGGCCAAATGGAGTAGGGAAATTCCATCCGCTACCTAGGCGTCACTCTTAATAAGAACCTAACTTTTCGTGAACACGTGTAGGGAGCGCCGAACAGAGGTAGATGGCCGCTATGTGCACTATTCTGACCTCCCAAATGCCGGTTCATTTAAAGCTACGCCTTTTCAATGCATTCATAGTCCCTCTGTTGCTTTATGACTGCGAGGTATGGAGGATGACAGCAGACACCTGGCTTCTCTGGTTACAGCGAATACAGAATAGAAGACTCCGGCCCATCTACTCTGTATGTCGACGCTTCATGGTGAGGGTACTGCATGATGTTTTTGCCCTTCCTATATGTGGCAAAAGTAATGTAATTAGGCGCCGGGCTCAAAATGTGTACGTCAAATTGGTCCAACATGAGAATGCGCTTATCAGATCACTGGGGGGACTACCTACTGAATGGCGAGGCAGACAAAGTTGGGTTCCCCGAATGGCTTGCGGGTACCCCCAGTAACAACGGCTTCAACCAAACCACCAGCAAAAATGCTGAACTAAGTATTCCCTCCCCTTGAGAGTGGTCATCTAAAAATCAACAATAACTCAAAATAAAGAACAAGATATCTTCGGAGCAGAGGAAGGGATACTGCTCCTGAAAGCTAGCAACCCTTAAAGAGTCATCAATAATGCTACCCCCTTAAAATCAACACCCTAAACTCCAATATACCAAATCTCAATCCATCCCAATATTCCTATAGTTAGGTAGGGTTGGTACAAAGCAACTCCACTAGACTCCCCATGAGTCTACCAGATCTCGCATGCACGCACGCACTACAACGTCGACATTGAGCAACCTAGCTACCGAGCAGCTGCGGGGTAGTGGAGGTGCGTGCTACCCTGGATTTCCAGGACAAATCCTTCACGCCAGCCGTATATCTGGATGTTGAAAAGGCCTTCTCAACCACCTGGCATTAGGTATTCCTCTACCAACTCATCCAGCTCGGCTTACGTAGGCAACTTATCCATATCTTATACAGTGTCCTACACCAACGCTCTTTTGTAGCAGTATTTGAGGGGAAAACATCTTCACAGAAACCCCTTTGAGGCGGAGACACCTAAGGCTGTGTTTTATCACCCACCTTCTTTAGCTTTTTCATGGATGACTTCCCTACAGTGCAGGGCGTCAACCGAACAGACCAGAACTTACGCAGAGCCTTCAACCACTCACAAAAGCACTTCCATTTAGTCCAGGACTGGTGCAGACAGAGGCGGATGTCCGTCAATCCAGGCAAAACTTATTCTAATCATCAGAACACTCCACTCCGCTGCGTTAAATACCCAACATCTCCTATCAGAGCTAAGGATAAATTGGGGACATTCCATCCGCTATTTAGGCGTTACTTTTGACTAGGGTCTAACTTTTGTAAACCTCTGCAGAGAGCGATGAACAGAGCTAGGAAAGGGGCAGTGGCCGGCCTGTACAGTAGCCGGCCTGTACCCTGTGCTGGCCTCCCAAATACCTGTTCACTTAAAGCTACGCCTTTTCAAGGTGGTCAGCATTGAGCATCAGAGGGCTCTGATGCTCTATGCTTGCGAAGTATGGGACATGGCAGAGATCCTTGTTTCTCTTGTTACAGTTAATACAGAATAGGGGGCTCCAGTCCATCTATCCTGTATGCCCTCGTTTCCCAGTGACACTGCTACACGAAACTTTGGCTCTCCTATACCTAGAGGTCGTGATTAGACACCACGCTCAAAATTTCTACACAAAATTGGCCCAACATGAGAACGCCCTTTTCAGATCTCTGGGGGACTACTTATCAACTGAACGCCGATGCAGGTAGGTCTGGGTTCTCCGTGTGGCTTGTGAGCACCGCCGGTAACGAAGGCTTCAAATCAGCCAACCAGTTTCGGGTTAAAACTAAATACTCCCTCCTCCTCGCTTGGGGGTGCTCATGAAAATTAAAACCAGCTGAAATAATTCAAATAAGACACCAGGGAGCAGTGGCAAGGATGCTGCTCCTGAAAAGGCAACGTTGAGGAGCCACCTGTAGTGCCACCTCCTTAACACCATCAAACCTAACCTCAACCTATCCCGTTTATTCCTGTGGTTAAGCCATTACAATGATAGGTTCACAGCAGCTATACCTAAGAGTCTATTAGATCTCGCACGCACTATTCCATGAAGGGCGACTGGGCGTAACGTAAGACTTAAACATTCGGAAATGACATTCTGCAACAGAATGTGCAGTACATTTAAAGTTAATATACAGACAGTCGGTATTAAATAAAAGTTCTTTTAAATTCGTGCACAACGTTTTATTTTCGAACTACATACCAAATGGCAATACACAACGAGAATATAAACATAGCTGATATAAACATGGATTGTCTAAGATGAGTGAAGTAAGTCGGCCAATAGAAAACGTACCATTTGTAAGGACCTTATTAACAACACACAGTTTCCTTCACTAACTGAAAGTTATCTTTTATTGAGCACAGTTTTCTTCACCTGATTTTAATATTTATTTGTTATGCCATAATGATACCAGCTAAAAGATATCGATGATATAAGTATCGCATGTATGTGTATGAGGACCATTTTTGTTTTACAATACTTTGAAATATATTATTGCCCTGTCACACTTCTAAATTCTTTTGGCTTCATATGTTATATCTTCTGACCTAAGAGGCTTTGTTAAGATTCATTCGTAACAGGATGCAACTGAGATACCGGACTTCCTTAGGGTTGCCCCAAGGAACTTTCCAAATGATGTTATTTCCATGGAAATTTCTATAATAATGTTGCTTCAGACAAAATGGAACAATCACGTGCTTCCACTCAATCTGACACACAAGGCGTCGGTCCGCCACATACAGGAAACAGACGTCAGATCGAACTGATATAAGCGAGCACGATAACACCGATCGGGGATAGACGATCACATTCTGGAACGAGGGCCGCGATCTTTTCGGCTCACAGAACGATGTGGTCCACGACTCCTCCTCGATATACGACAATGTTTCAGGGTAACACTCAATAAGTACTTTATGGTTGCTCCCCTTAAGATTGTAAACTGCTTAGAATTAATGAGAAGTCAAACCGATAAAATAAACCTATTGATTACGCCAAGCTTTGAGTTGCCTCTACCCTAATTAGCTACACCCATCTTAGTTGTGACATACGTACTTTCATTACTATAAATACCTCAGTTTCTAATTATTTATTGATCAATTATATTTTATATTATGTAAGCAGGATTAAATACAATTGCTATATATGACTGCCACTGTAGTTACTAAAGCGTGCAAGAATGTTTACTATTTAATTATACTTCAACCAGTACTCCTCTAAGCATTGTGCAAGCATTATTACAATCTATTAACAAGCGATATCTCACATGTAAAGTCAAATCCATTTTGTAATATTATTCTATGAATGAATACAGTTCAGAATTATAGTGTGCAAGCTTCTTCTACCTGTGCAATTCCTTCCCGTTCCTGATCTACTTCTTACTCATTTTCGAATGTTTTTACTTCCCTAGTGCAAATGTATAGCGTACATAGAAGATAGGGGCTGTTATTGTATTTCACTCAAAAATTTAATGACGGGATTTCACCAGAAATATATGTTTCTAGAGTCCCTGAATCCAAAATATGAAACAAACGTAAAAAATCTTATGTGTACCATTCACATGACTTTCTCTACATCTCTGCAACAAATTACTCTTAAAACGTTTATACATATATTAACTTCATGCTAATCAGACTAAAATATCAGAAATAGTCTTATTACTTGGTTCCTTGTTGCTATATTTGTTTTGTTCCTGGTTGCTATGTCACTGAAGTTCCTTTGTTTGTATGGAAGCAGTTGACAAATTCCTATATGAGAAAAGTATACGTCTTCATAGCAGAAACCAAAAACAACGAATGACTCAAAAACGCTGACTCAACGAAATAAATGTATATAACATAAATTGTGTGTTTTAACGTGCTCTACATTTTTCGTGCAGTAAGTTTTTGTCCATCTCTTACGGTTTAGCAGTTATTCAAAATTCCGTAAAATTCATCCAGAATAAAGTACATTTTATTTGTCAGGTAAATATCTTTAATATGCGAAATTTTAATCAAAATCGTTAGTCACTTTTAAGAAAATCACAATTTTCGAAAAGAGTTCCATGTAAAGGCCAGTTTGGGATTGGAGGATTTTTTTCAAAATCTTCGTGTCGCATCCCTGGAAGTTACTAAACTTAAATACCAAGTTTGGTATTTTACCGACTTTTTATTTTTGAGTTATCGTGTTCACAGACAAACGGGCACGAGGACACACGGACACACTGACATCGGACATACGGACACAGACCTTTTTGTGAAAATGCATTTTTTGGATACAGGGGACCCTAAAACATATATTTCCGTTGAAATATAGGTATCGAACTTTTGTGTGGAGTGCAATAACTTCTCTATACACTATGTACGTAGTGCGTATAGAGAAAGTAAAAAAGGTCAGTATGTGTGTCTGTAGACCGCATAATCAAAAACGAAAAGTCCGTTAAATACCAAACTTAGTATCTCCCAAGATAGCGACACAGACCTTTAAGACAATCCCCTACCACAAACTATCCGTTACATGGAAAAAACGTTCGAAAAGTTTGTTTTCTCAAAATTGGCTCTAACAATTTTGATCAAAGTACCGTATACTAAAGAAATTTGCATGATAAAGATATATCTTGAATCCCTGAGGATAGCTTCTAAAATCCCGTTCATTCAGGATGAATTTTACTGTATTTTGCATAACTGGTATACCGTAACAAATAGACATAAACTACTACATAAAAAATGTATATCTTGTTAAAACGTACAATTTATGTCATATAAATTTTCGTTGTAATGTTTAACGTTTCCAAGATAATCTTTGTTATTGGTTTCAATTGTAATGTACCTATGTAACTTTTCTCAAACCAGGTCACCTTTCTTTTCACTCCTCTTATATTTTACTGTCAATGCAAAGCGAACCAAATTTCAATTGTTCATCCGCTTTTAAAAGTCTTTACTATCACTTTATTAATGTATTCACATATTTCCATTCTATTTACAACGAAGCAAGTAATTGACCATTTCTACTAATGTTTAACTCGATTAAATGACGTAGATAAAAGAATAATCTTTTGTAAGAAAGGTTTGTTTATGGAGCAGCTAAAGAAAGTCATATGAACACATGAGTTTTTTTTTTCCTTTATTAGGATAATTATGGTCGTTCATGTATTGACGAAGGGAGTGGAGGACGAGCGGGTTGTAGTAGCGGCAACGGTCATTAGCGTTTCTTAATATAGAACAATTTATGTGGTAGTATATAAATAATTATATCTCATAAAAGTTCATGTATCATTTTTATTTTCAAATCCACTATATATAATATAACTATATACTATAGTTTAAAATATTTAACTAGGGCTTTAGTCTAGTGTGTTCCCTAATTTTGCTTGTGTTCACAAGGAAGCAAGCTTAGAGATCATTTCTGCTAATGTTTATCTCAATTAACATGATATGGATAAAAGAATAATCCTTTGCCAGGAAAGCTTGTTAGTGGAGCAGCTAGAGAAAGTCATGTGAATGGAAGAGATCAGATTTTTTAAAACGAATTTGGATTATGAGTTGCGATTTTTTATATCTGTTTTGTTTTCTAATTTATAACAGTTATAATCCTAAATATGTTTGCATCAACTGTTAACTCAGCAGCAAGTGGCTTGTTCTGTTTGCTTGAATAAAGTGTTAGCTCAGCAGCAAGTGGCTTGTTCTGTTTGCTTGAATAAAGTGTTAGCTCAGCAGCAAGTGGCTAGTTCTCTTTGCTTGCATAAAGTGTTAACTCAGCAGCAAGTGGCTTGTTCTGTTTGCTTGAATAAAGTGTTAACTCAGCAGCAAATGATTTGTTCTGTTTGCTTGCATAAAGTGTTAACTCAGCAGCAAGTGGTTTGTTCTGTTTGCTTGCATAAAGTGTTAACTCAGCAGCAAGTGGCTTGTTTTGTTTGCTTGCATAAAGTGTTAACTCGGCAGCAAATGGCTAGTTCTGTTTGCTTGCATCAAGTGTTAACTCAGTAGCAGGTAACTTTCCCCATTTACTTGCAGAAACACTAACCTACTGCCAAGCGACTTTCTTTACCTGCTTGTAGAAGACTTTACTTTTCAGAACTGACTTACTTCTCTTACTTGCAATAACTTGAACAAAATTTCACTAGTGTAAATAAGATATTCTAAGTACTTACACTTGTCAATTATGTTTTTCAAATGGGAAGCGTTCCACGCTGCAGCGAATGAGCTGTGTTATCGTGCTCTGCGTTGCCAGGTCGCTACCCCCACTCTTTTCATATTTCCCTCTCACTCGCACATTGAGCACGCAAATATGCCTGACGACATAATGTTTATTCAGGTGCATCATGAAAACTATTTGAGCTAAAATATGTTGTTTTTACGGTTCTGCTACGAACATTACTTCCTATCTTCTTTGTGTATTATTTTTTTTTTCAAAAAAATGGTATATTATGTCAATGCACTCCGTTTGGCTGCCACCCTGGTGGCGCTCAAGGACAAACCTCATCCCATTTGAAATCACTGGAAGTGTCTCAAGTTTGCCTGTTGTGCTATCGTATATGTCAATATGTTGTTTATATTTCTCTGTAATTAATTGCTTACTGAGGGTATTTTATTCGCTGTGTACCAGGCAGCTCAACTAGCAATAATAGGATACTTAAGGTATTTGCCGTTTTACTAAGCAATAGCTAGAATCCAATTCTTCTCTCACTGAAAATGTATGAGCTTAGATAAATGACTTAGAAACGGCGAGAACTGGTCAATAATTTAGCATGGGAACGGAAGGAAATGTCGGAACCTTAGCAATAAATTTAGCATCTAAGATATATAGTTGTAGATAGTGTCTTAAGCAAGACTCGAGCTGGAGTAGCAGAAGTTTCAGATCAATGCAAAGAATTCTCTTTTCCTTTAGAGTGATATCTTTCCTATCAATATCCTTGACTCGTAGTCCGCTATGCTTGAAACAAGTTTCTCTTTTGTCTTTTAAAGTCACTTGAGCGTAAAGGTTAACTATATTATAATATTTTTTATAGTAAAAGTAAAAAACCGTAATTGTTTTGGTCAAACTTTATTCTTCTACTAAGAAAAAATAATCCTAAACTAATATTTATAAAATTAAATATAAAATTAAGAAAATATAGGACAAACATATAAAACAATTAATTAGAAGTTTAAGGTTTTATGTATTTGACTACAAAATTTGTGACTGTGCACATCGTTTTGCAGATAATGTATAGTGTATTGGTAATTCCTTGTGAGGTAGCACTTTTCAGTTGTAATGGAATTGTTAGATATGTCAAGAAAACTCTTTCTTTGACGTAATCCGACCAAAAGTCGTCTTATGGAGATCTGATATTGCTGGAAATGATCCATTGATTAACCGATCACCAACTATAGATCCTCAAGCTTTCTGACGTCATTCTTCATTGTTATGAACTGAATATGTGCAATCTCTAAAAGTATAAAATCCTAAATTGTCTTAGAACTTAAGACAAACTCCTAGTATTGCGCCAACTGTATTCCAACATTGAATTATTGACTCATGGCTGAAAAATTACAAATCATTAATATTTTATTCAACAAAATAGCAGCTAGGAAATGTAAAAAGAAACAGATGGAAACCACATCATGAAGTTTCACCAATACATTCATATTTTCAGGTTTGCCTAACTCAGATATTACAATACTTATAACAATTTAAACTTTTTAAGTGTCTCTTGTCTGGGGAATCAATAGAACGAATACCAGAAAAATATGTGTAACATTAGTTCAGCATTTAAGCTACTAAATTAATACTACTTAAGCCCGATTTTCAAGTTGCAGATAATAATGAAATTTTTAAAGAATTGGAAAGTAATTGTACAATACGTAAGGTACGAAGAATAACATTAACTGTTTGGGAGCACTTATTAACGTTCAATGAAATTTTATTGCAGAGTTGTCCTTTATATTATTTAAAATTGCTCAGATTTGTCTATTTTTTCGAATGTATCACATGGAATAAATATCTATGCTGGTTTACACAGATAGACTAAGATTGGGCTTCCACTAGTTTCCCAAAATGTTCAACCTACTAAAATGTATAAGCTATTTTAAATAAAATAAAATAAAACGATAACAAGCGGTATATTGGGAATGGTTAACTACAAAACAAACAAAATGTGTAGGACATAAATTGTGTGTTTTAATGATCAACATTTTTTTTTTTTTTTTTTTTTTTTTTTTGGCAGCAAGATTCTCTCTTTCTTACAGTTAACTATTTATGCAAAAGTCACTCAGAATGAAGAGGACTTTGGAAGTTGTTTCCATAAAATTCAAGATACACCTTTTTAAATGTCATAAATCGTCTTAAACAAATAATATTTTGACCAAAATCGAATTTTTAGAGTCAATATTTTCGAAAATTTGTAGTTTCAGATGGAAATATTTTCTTCAAAATATCTGTGCTGTATCCTTAGAAGGTGCTGAACTTGATATTTAAGTTTGGTATTAAAAGATATTTTTCGTTTTTCAGTTGTCTTTTATATATATATATATACACACACACACACACACAGGGATCATATTCTAAAAATGTTTTTTGTTTTGTACAGAGAGTGTAAAAAAGTCTACTACTGGTGAAATATTGGTATCGATTTTTTGGAGGGTACATAATAGAGAAAGTTAAAAAAAAGAGAAAAATACTGATTATTTCCATTCACTTGACTTCCTCTTCTTATTATCCAGCGCACTATTCTCAGAAAGGGTTATTCCTCTATCTAAATCATGCTAATTGTGTCATTAACAAAAATTGTGTCAAAACTTATTTCAGAAAATAAGAAAATAATTTGATTCAAAAGATAGCAAAATCTTTCAAGAACTGGTTCGTTTTTGATGAACTTTTGAGTTCAGTTTTTTTCTCTTTGTACGCTCAGGTTTTAAAAAAAGAAGACAATAAGAAAAGGAAGAAAAATAAAAGAGAAACAATTGGCGACATAGTACTTGAGAAGAGGATAGGTATTGGAAATAGTAAACCAATAAGAAAGAAAATCCCAAAAATGATTCCATAAGGAATTACCTGATATAAATTCAGTAATTTAATATATATATATATATATATATATTAAATTATATATATATAATTTTGACTAGTATTTTGTGTATCTCTTACGGTTTATCAGTTAAACATAACTCATACAGAATGAAGAGGTTATTCCTAAATTTGAAAGATTTGAGTTTTATTTGACAGAAAATATACTTATATGTTTAATTTAATTATTTTCACACAAGCCTTGTGTAAAAAACAGGAGTTGGATAGGTAAAGTCAGACTGAAAAATGCAGTGCTATAGCCGGGATTTGAACCACGGATCTCCCGGCTATGGCATGGAATGTCCAACTCCGGTCTTACACAAGGCTTGTGTGAAAAAACAATTAAATTAAAACTAATTGACCATAATAGTTGGCTATATATGAAGCCCGGGACTTAAAGTGCTTACATCATTGTAAGTCGCCATTGGGGTTGTCATCTCAAAATAATTAGAGATCATCTTGTGGTTTACAGGGAAACATGCGAGTCAGTTGAGAAATGTAATAGTGTGCCAGTATAGTGTCATGGTAGCTCAGTTGTATAACAACCGGCTGGATACCGGGAGATCCGTGGTTCAAATCTCGGCTATGGCATTGAATTTTTCAGTCTGAGTCTACTTATCAAAATACTTATATTTTAATAAAAAGGATTACATACAATTTTTTGAGAAAATCACACATACACACACACACACACAGGGTGTTAATGGACTATACCGAAATATTTTCACAGAATATGTAGATTTTTTGAAATAAGTAATCTGAGAAGGAGATTTATGACCTATTTATTGAAATTTCGAAGAAATGGCTATAAGTATCTGAAGTGCTGGTACGCAACGTACAGCGGCCGTTCGTCTGGTACGAAAAAAAAAACATAATAAAAAACATTTACTGTATGACAGGAATCGAACTCATGATCTTTAAAAAGAGCAGCTTCCCGCGTTACGCATTAAGCCACCAGAGCAGTTGAAAAACTGTCTCCAGAGTAGGCTACCTAACTCAAGAACGTAGTTAATGAGTGCTCAGTGTCGCACTGTGATTAATTCAAGATTTTATAGATTTTTGTGACATTAAATCTTGAGAACGCTAGTAACGAGCTGCTAAAAATCGATATTTGTATACTCGGGCAGCAGTTTTAAAGATATTCTAAGCCATTTTTTCAACCTACTTTGCTTTAACACAGACTTATCAGCACCTGATACCCACACGTTTAACGCTATGTAGTTGCGTTATGTTTATCCGAGGACAATGCATCGCCGATCTCAAATTATTTATATTAGTCACGTGCACAATAACGCTAATTATTTCGGTGTAGTTCATCAACATCTTATGTGTGTGTGTATGTGTGTGTATATATATATATACAGGGTTATTACAAAAGAAATAGACAACTTCAACTGCCTCTAAAACAAAACTATTAGAGATGGCAACCTAATTATTATGGAGGTATGTTGAGAAACTCTCAAAGTTTTGTTTGTTACTATTGGTAAGGCTGTAGTGTTTTTTTGTTGTTGCAGAAGCTGAAATGGCGGAAAATCCTGTGGAAAAGGCATATTATGTGTTGGAATTTGCTAGAACGCAATCAGCAACTGTTGTCCAACGACATTTTAGAACACGGTACCAAAAAACGCCACCGACTAGACAGTCAATCTACGACTGGTATAGAAAATTCGAGACAACGGGATGTTTATGCAAAGGGAAGAGCTCGGGAAGACCAAGAGTTTCGGAAGAAAACGTTGAACGTGTTCGTTCTGCGTACATAAGAAGCCCACAGAAATCGACATCTAGGGCAATCATGCAATTACAAATTCCACAGCAAACTGTATGGAAAATCTTGCGGAAGCGACTGCACATGATGCCCTACAGATTACAGATGTTGCAGTTTCTGAGTGAAGAAGATAAGGTCATACGGCGTGACTTTTGCATCGACATGATGAAGACGATGCTGGTTTTTGTGAGCGCATCATTTCATTTTTGTGGTAACGTGTTCTAAAATGTCGTTGGACAACAGTTGCTGATTGCGTTCTAGCAAATTCCAACACGCAATATGCCTTTTCCACAGGATTTTCCGCCATTTCAGCTTCTGCAACAACAAACAAAACACTACAGCGTTACCAATAGTAACAAACAAAACTTTGAGAGTTTCTCAACATACCTCCAAAATAATTAGGTTGCTATCTCTAATGGTTTTTGTTTTACAGGCAGTTGAAGTTGTCTATTTCTTTTGTAGTAACCCTGTATATATCGTACTGAACCGACATTTCATTTTTGAGTTATGCTATTCACACATGAGTTTTGTTTTTTCTTTCTGAAATGCATTTTGTTTTACTTTGGATGCTCAAAACGTTTATTTTTGGTGAAATCTCGCTATCGATTTATTGGATGAAATACAATAGGTGCTTCCCCTACTTAATATACTGATAGAAAAAGTAAACACGAAAAAAATTACACAATTAACAATTTAACTTTCGGCAGAATTCAGAGATCGTTAATAACATAAACGGAGAAGCCAATGCAATTTCATTACTACTGTATGGCTGTGAGTTTTGAATTCTATATAGAAGGGAAGACACACCCTAAATGAGACTTTTGAGAGGTGTGGCCGGCTGTACACTCTTTCTCATGAAACGAGGATAAAATGAAGATTATTAAGAAATTATTGAATATTTTAAGCGCATGAATAAAATAAAGGCTTTAGAAATATTTGGAAAGAACGTGGGTAAAGCTATACGATGGTTCTACCACACATACGGACACACACACACACACACACACGGCGATCCATGTTGAAAACATTAAGTTGTTCAGATGTGAAAGTTGCCATATTGCCGAAATTTTGACTTCTTCTTGAGATCATTGGGGTTTTAGCTTCACAGATCCCTTGGCTACACCCTGACCGCAACTGCTACACTCCTCAATTTACAAAAAATATCCCTCGGCTATGGTTTGTGGCTTATGGACCTCCACGTTGGGCTACGCTTTGCAGCTTAGGGCCCTAAAGGTTTATAACATACCAGTAAGTAACTAATGACGAAATAACAAAAATGTTCACATATAGAAGTAGTGCCAAGTGGTGGAACCATCGTATACTAATAATAGAACGCGAGCCCGCCTGGGTAGTGTGGTGTTAGCGTGTCTGCCTGACATTCAAAGGTCGCGAGTTCGAATCTCGCTTAGGGTGAGTTACCCGGATAAGGTTTTTTTCCGGGTTTTCCCTTATTCAGAGAAGACGAATGTCGAGTAACTTTAAGCTCCATGGACCCCGAGATCATTTGAGCATCATTTCACCAATTTCATTCATCGTCCGAAATGACCAACCAGGTTAAAGGACGTTAAAATAAAAAAAAAAAAAATATAGAACGTGTTCAAGGAATGAAAGAACATTCCATTCCAAATATTATGTCGAATTTATAAGTCAGAAATTATAATAGCAGGTTAGAACTACGTACAAGGTATGGATTCCATATATTCTTTAAAATCTGTGAAACATTTTTAAAACCATTTACAAGCCTAAAAAGATGAATCCGTGAATGTTGACGACGATAGCTGTCAATTCACATCTAAGTATTGAATGAATGGGGAGAAAGTTTTCTTAAAAAAAAGAAAGGAAAAGAAAAAATAGTTGCTATCTTCTCTTTCCTAGGATAATAAGATTTCCTCCAAGGACTTTCAAGACAGGAGTAAATAAAATACATTTTTTTTATTTTCATAATTTTATTACAAAAACGTTATAAACATTCACAAGCATAAACAAAAACAACAGTACAAAAATGAAACACGCAGGCAACAACATTGATGACTATTGTGGTGTGAGGTTGGTGAAACTGGAGATGGTAGCGCAATGAAGTGAGGCGGCACCTGAAAATAAAAAAAGAAGAGCGATTGCTGAATCTGTGACGTATCAGAAGTGGGTCACTGTCTCAGGAACTTGTACGTGTCAGCACGTGCTGTTTCTGCGGTTTGCTTTAGATTTCACGTCAGTGTCATCTGATACCGATCACCTAGTTAATTCCAAACCCTTGACCACAACAGTTTCCGGTAAAACCTCTCAGGTAATGTGAGATTTTGCCGCCTAAACAATTGCCGGTAGAAATTGGAAATGCTGCTATTGTAATTTAATATAAAGCTATAACTTCTCTGAATGAAAACCAAAACATAACTAACAATGCTTTTAGTCTGTATTCTTTGTATCTAATATATATATCACAATAACCGACGTGTGCTTTGAATACGTTTTATTTCTTAAATGTCCGATAAAACTTAAAATAATCTAATGTGTTCCATTAATCTGATGTGTTCCATTCGCATAATGTTTTACAACTGTTCTATATATAAACTGTCCTTACAAAAGATCATTCCTTTATCTACATCATGCTAATCGAGATAAACATTGGCAGAATTGGTCTTGTTACTTGTTTCCTTGTAAGTAGAAGAGAAATAAGAGAATTCAGTATGTTAACGCGATAGTCAAATATTTTAAACGCTGGCTTCTGTATGAACAGATTGAGTTTCGGTTCGCTTTGCATGGTCCCGTTTGAGAACAGTTAGGTAGTTTAAAACTGAAATAAATATCAAGGAGTATCTCAGAAACGATCAACTGTACAAGAAAATATGTATTTCACATAAATGATACAACATTTTACAGAACTCGTTTAGAAAAATGAGGTCTTCAGAGACTATTCCCAGAAAATTCAAAATATATATTTTATTTATGACGTAGATACTTAAAATATACAGTATTTTAATCAAAATATTTAGAGCTATTTTTGAGAAAAACAACATTTTCAGAAATATTTCCCTGTAAAGGGTGTTATACTGTGGGGAGGGGGATATTTTTAAAAATCTTCGCGTCAGATTTGGTTTTAATAGTCCTTTCCTTTTTTAACTATGCTGTCTACAGACACACATTGACCTTTTTCTAAAAAAAAATTTTTTGGACTCGGGGTTCTCAATATATATTTCGAGTGAAATCTTGACATCAAATTTTGGGTGGAATGCAAATAATATAATTTATTTTATTGAATGGGAATTAGTTAGATTGAGATCTTCATCTATTGTTATGACTTTATTACTGCATTGAATATCTTTGTTATTTATAAGTTTTGTAATATTAATTTCTTCTCTGGCTACTATGTACATTGTATGTGTATCTGTGCTAGAGAAAGTAATATGTTGAAATAAAGTACTATCACTCCTGCAGTTGATTAGTGCAACCCATTAAATAAAAACAGTGAAATATACAGGCATAACCAAGGAGAAATATAATATGTAACTTTCAAACTGTATTGAGAGGGTCAGTAAATAAAGCACGGGTTAAAAATAAAGGGTTACCATATTACAATAATTTACCAGAAAATTTAGAAATATGAAAGATGATAACTAGAAACTGAAAGAAATAAAAAAAATCTGATGTGTTCCATTCACATGACTTTCTCTATATCACTGCAACAAATTATTCTATTTACTTCATCTAATGCAGCAAAAATTAGCAGAAATAGTATTATTACTTGCTTCCTTGTTAGTAGAAGCGAAATAAGGGACTACTATAGGTTAAAGTGATAGTCAAAAGCTGGTTGCTCTGCGACTGAAGTTCCTTTGTATGGACACGAGTTCACAAAGTCCTGTATGAGAGAAGTTTTTTTTTATAGCTCAAACCAAAAACCAGGAATATCTCAAAAGCAATCAACTCCACGAAAAAAATGTATATAACATAAATTGTGTATTTTAAGGTGCTCTACATTTGTTGTGTGGTAAGTTTTTGTCCGTTTCTTACGGTTTAGCAGTTATGCAAAATTCCGTAAAATTGACCCAGGATAAAGTAGTCTTCAGAGGCTATTCCCAGAAAATTCAAAATATACATTTTATTTTTCAGGTAAATATCTTTAATATGCGATATTTCAATCAAAATAGTTAAGAGACATTTTTTAGAAACTCAAAATTTTGGAAAAAAGTTCCATGTAAAGGATAGTTGGGGGTGGGGGGATTTTTCTCAAAATCTTCGTGTCGCATTCCTGGAAGATACTAAACTTAAATACCAAGTTTAGTATTTTACCGACTTTTCGTTTTTGAGTTATCATGTTCACAGACACACGGACACATGGACACGCACACACACGGTCCTTTTTCTGAAAATACTTTTTGTTTTTTGATACAGGGGATCCTAAAGCATATATTTCCGGTGAAATCTCGGTGTCGAATTTTTTGGTGGAGTGCAATACCTTCTCTATACACTATGTACATAACACGTATAGAGAAAGTAATATGTATCTGACAGATGCAACTCTCCTAATTCTGTGGTAGAATGCAAAAATTATAATGCGATATAAGTTTTACACTTTGAACATGGAACAAATTACTTTGTATAAACCATTAAAGCTCCAAAAACATGTATTGCATAGTCGGTTAACTGATATCCAACTAAATTCAATATGTAAGCACATAAACCATACTACACGAGTCACTGATGGCAGATAAACCGCCGTCTCGTGATTGGCCTTCACATGTCAGGAGACTCTACGAGGACCGGGGCTTGGTTTGTTATCTACGACGTCATAGCGTAAAATGCATAAATAGTTCAGCCTAATATTCTTCCATCCTGGCTTTAATGCTTGGAAATTGGCAACCTCTGTTCAAGAAAATTCAACAAAACCGTTGAGGAGCGGGCAGCAACTTTCTGGACGTATAGTCAGTTGGAAAAGTAAAACTGCAATTATCAATTCAGTTCCTTTGACATCATTTAAAAATAACCGTGTTTTTTTAATCTTATTTCTTGTTTGCAATTTACCCAACAAAAAGTGAGTTGTTGTAGCCTGAGTACAAAATCTTGTAAGATGTGTATAAAATATTACCACAACTGTTTAAGACAATTAACTTTTTTTTCTCAAGTGATAGATCCAAAATATCAATATATGGATTTCATAGTTTTAAACAAATAAATGCAATGTAAGAAAGGATATGTCTGTAGAAGAACGGCTATACCATATTATGCATTATTTAAATATTCCTGAAAACACAATGGCACAAAAGTAAAGTAAAATCGATATTATAAGCTGCCATATGATCAAAACTTACGATAGAATTTAGGGAAATAAAAGCACAAATAAGACAGGAGAATACATAGACGAAAACATTATTCATAGGAAAAGACCTGCTTTGGTGGGCCTTTATTGTCTAGTGATCATTTTAGTTAGCCCTATAACAGGCCAAATTTGGAAGAAGAATCATAATAAAAATTTTTGTATGTTATGTGATATGCATTTGCATGAATAAATGTAAAATATCCACATTCAAGTACCAAACTTTTGACCTCTCCCAGACGGCATCTTTTCTCTTAATTGATGGTTTGAAAAACAATTAAAAAATATACAAAAGAAATAATGAACGGTGTTATCGTTGGGGTTGGGCACATAACGTCCCGATGAAAGGATTTGTAAGCATGGTATGGCCATCAAATTATAATGTAATTCAGCCTTCAACATGCATGCATCTTAAAACTGGATAATAACTACGAGCTTTACATATACGGAAGGTTTTATCAGCGTCATGGAGACGAAGTTTAAAGTTATTGTTATTATCGAACGGAAATAACCAATTCAGTATTAAGAAAGTGATAGTGTACCATAAAAATAAAACGTTTTTTAAGTTTAATGTTATATTTTTATGAGGTAAAATATCGTGCCAATTGTGGCTAGAATTACACTCATAAAAAAGAGGTCACACTTGTGGACAGTGGAGCGACATTTTGTGAGTACCAACATAAACAGTTCCATCCCATTAGAGGCCACATTGTGTGCACGTCATAGTATATGCCTCTCTCTTTCTCACTCTCTCTCTCTCTCTCTCTCTCTCTCTCTCTTGGACCTCTTCTTGGAGGGTACGGCGAACATTTTCAGAGAAATTCTCCACCTTAGAAATATTTCCGAATCAAACCTTCACAGCTTTCATTGCAAGTACAGTCTGAGCTAAAATTGGAGTAGGTTATGAAACAATACATCAAAACAGGTACCAAACTCATTAGAGAGGGGCTGGATTAGTCTGGGAGCATGGTGGATGAGAAAAAATACTGACGAGAATAGTATGAGAATCTGCCCCATTTGCGAGGAGGAAGAGTAGTGGACTCATATCTTGCCAAGATGTAGGGGTCCGGAGGAATGGAGGGAAAAGTATTTACCGTGATCCTTTACCACCCCAAATGTAGGGTTAGGAGCATGTTGGACACTACTGACAGGCACGGAAGACTCGGACGGACTAGGTAAATTTCAGCTTAAGGCTGAGATCTGAGAAGACTGATAATAGAGAAGAGGGGGGGGGGGATAAGAAGAGTTAAACAAAAGTTAATATTTTACATTCATATATTTTATGGCATACTTTTCGGTCGTTGTGATGTTAGTATTATGCGTATATATTTTCCTTACGGGTATTTGTCTATTATAATAGGGTACATTAATGCATCTAATAAGGTTTACTCTTTGTTGTAAATTTAAGTTATTGTATTTGAATATCTTTGTTCTTTTATTGTCGTGTTTACTTTTTTAATTCTTTGTTGTTTTTTTATGAGTGCTTATTATTTTGTGTATTGCAAAAGCACGTATAATCTGTGGCTCTGTGGATGAAGCTCTATGTATGATATTGTTATTTCAATAAATACACTTACTCATTCATTCAACTGAACTATCGAACATGTTATCGACAAACTGATTCTGAAATAAAATGTAATATAATTGGCATTCTATCAGCTTGTACTTGACCATTAATCCCGGCGTGCTTATTTACGCATAAGAAGGCTAACTCAGATTTTGGAAATCGAAAGTATGAAGGTTATTTATCCCCTTCCATAATCAAATACTAGCAAACGAATGGTGGTATAACTAAACCAAAGAAAAAGTATGGAAAGCACAAGTGATAATACTTTAGGTGTTGATCCGTTGTTGCTTTGCCATGCATATGCAAAGTGTATTGTGTAGGTTAGGGTCATAAATACAAGGTTGTCAGGGCTGTAAAAGCAGATAGCCCACATTTCCCCATCCCCCTCCCTTCCCCGCCTGTTGCCATCCACCTGATTTACGGTCCATGCTGTACGCGACTAGCGTCCACAAAATGAAGAAAACCGAAGCACATTTCTGTTTGGGGTTCATAACACGAATAAATCAAAAACTTTCCGGCATCTTACTTACTTTAAACTTGAGCAGCGGATAGTCTATAGGGGATACTATCGAATGCATAAACCTTATGGTTGAGGAAATGGAAGGCTTTCAGCTTTTCTTGACTTTGGTCTCTGTGGACATCTTATCATGTGCCATGCAAGTCTACAAAGGAAAGTGCAACACGGAAAGGATAGACCCCTCCAAGGGAGAGTAATAAGTGACTACAATGTTTTCTTCCTGAAATAATGACATATAAATCGACAGGATGAAGTCTATTTTATAGAGGTCATAAAATTGCAAAGCTGAATTAAGATTCAAAAATTCAATGTCTCCGCCGGATCTCAGTTGCCCATCTTTGGTTATTTGTGTTGATGCTCTTAGTGCTTGAGCTACCGTAACGATATACGCTTGCATGCATTAAGTCTTCTTGTTTGCTTCAAGTATCCCGTTAAAAATTCAAACTGCTCTTAAGGCTACACATAGATGAAACTTCAAAATTTTATATTTATAAAAATATGCTCTTTAAACTTATACTACATGTAGCATACAAAATTAAAAGCATGTGCACATATTTTCATTACAGTATCTAGGATAGTTTTAAGATTATTAATTTTTAAATTGATTATTTCAAGGAAAACAAAAATCGTTCGCACGATGAAAAAATTAAGATTTTACAAATATAAATATATATTTTCACTCTAAGAAATATTTAATGATAAATGTTAGATTAGTTTTTATTGATTTTTTAGTCTTTGAGAATAATTATAAACTTATAAAAACAATATCTTTTACTAATTTTACCGTGTTTTTAGGTATGCTGATTAATATTTCTCCAATGAAAATCGATAAAGGAAAACAATTCCCAATATTTTAATACTTATAGCTTTGGGAGTATTGTATAAAATTTGATGAAAATTTAAAAAAAGAACTTGCATCGTGTGGAACATTTTGAATACATAAAAACCTAGAAAAAACAGAAAGAGAGAAAAAGAGCTTTGAAATTCCAAAAGGCTATCTGAGCTTGTATGCGGCAAATTTTACAGCTCGTAAAGAATTTACTTAAACGATCAGTAATAGACATCACAAAGAGATTATAGAGATTATAATACTAGATAATTAATGTCTGGTAATAGACATAAAAAAGGAATTTTCGAATGTTTTGTTAATTTTTCACCTAAGCGTAACCTTAAAACCTTAAATATTAAAGGTATATTTCGAAGGTAACTTACAAAGTTGCCAGTGCTTAAATTTCTTTGAAGTTATGGTTAATCTATTTTAGAGTTATTCGGGTTTTATAGTTCTTAGGTTAAAATTAATGCTTGTACAGAAAAATAAAGAAAGAAATAACGGATAAGATATGAACATTCAAACGTATATTGTAATCAGAGAGGCAAGGATTCATGTATATGAGAATAACAACATTATATTTGAAAAAAGGAGAAGAAATGAAGTAAAACGTTGTATTATGTGAGGGATAGAACATTATTGTTTATTGTTTAACTGATTGAAAAAATATTAGAATTAGAGCAAAGAATTTGGGGAGACAATTGTGGGCAGTATACTAGAACAGAGGATAGCAATAAAATGTTGAACGGGAAAGCAAAGAGGAAAATTGAAATAATTGATAAAATACTGTGAAAAGTAAAACACAAATATTTAAAAAAAAGAGATAGATATACAGAGAGAAAAGGAGAGAAAACAGAGAAAATGGACAGTAATAAGAAAAACAAAAAAGAGCGATACTCAATAACATCCTGGTGCTAGGTGGATGCAACATTTAAGGGATAAGTAGAATAGTTATGCAGGAATTCAACATTCCTAAATATTCCCACTTGTATGCACTTATTCCAACCTGTTGTATTTATGTAGTGCATGCGATATTTTCATTAAAATATGGAATTAGGTTCTTGGTAACTACGTCTATTGTTATTACTCTGAGGAAATGCTTTTACTAGTGCTTGTATTGAATAATAATTGATAAACATCAGAAAAGCATACACTTTGACATTATTGATCAAAGCATAGGAAAGCATTGGGTGTTATAGCACGTTGAATTATTTATGATCCCTATGATGCTTTTTGCAGCATACAGTGATTCAAACAATCGAAATAAACAATAGTATTAATTATTTTAGACACAAGGATGTAATTTCTTCTATGAAATGAGGGGTAACGGTTTTTTTTCATGACAAAACGAAATTAAAATAAATATTATAAAGGAGTTAGCATTTTCATGCTCATATATAACAAGATTATTTATGTTGCCATATGTGTTTAAATAAACATTGGAACAGTTTACTAAAGATGGCGATGACAATTCTACGGTCAGAGAGTAATTGCTTCACTTACTTGTTTCAATAAACACTATATAATTAAAAATCTGATGTGTTCCATTTACATGACTTTCTCTACATCTCTGCAACAAATTATTGTTAAAAAGCTCATGCTTTATTTACTTCAAGCTATTCGAGAAAAAATTAGCAGAAATAGTCTTAGTACTTGCTTCCTTGTAAGTAGAAGCGAAATAAGGGAGTGCCGTAAGTTAAAGTGATAGTCAAAAGCTGGTTGCTAATGAGACTGTAGTTCCTTTGTTTGTATGGACAGCAGTTGACAACTTCCTGTATGAGAAATGTATAAGTTTTTCCAAGCGGAAACCAATAACAAGGAATATCTTAAAAACGATCAGCTCCACGAAAAAAATGTATATAACATAAATTGTGTGTTTTAATGTGCTCTACATTTTCTGTGCGTTAAGTTTTTGTCCATCTCTTACGGTTTAGCGGTTATGCAAAATTCGGCAAAACTCTTCCAGAATAAAGAGGTCTTCAGAAACTATTCCCAGAAAATTCAAGTTATACATTTTATTCGGGGTGCAAATAGTTTTAATACACGTGATTTTAATCAAAATCATTAGAGCCATTTTTAAGAAAATAAAAATTTTCGAAAATTTTTCCAAGTAAAGGGTAGTTTGTGGTGGGGGGATTTCCTTGAAAATCCTTGGAAGACAGGAGTTTGTTATTTAACAGTCTTTTCATTTTTGAGCTATGCTGCCACAGACACACACGCACCCACACACACACACACGGTATTGTATTGCACCCAAAAATTCGATACCGAGATTTCATCAGAAACATATGTTTTGAGACCCCTGAATCCATAAAAGAATTTTTAGAAATATGTCCGTGTGTGTGTATCTGTCTGTCTGTGTGTCTGTGTAACTGTGGGTAGAATAGCTCAAAAACGAAATGGCCGTTAAATATCAAACTTGGTATTTAAGTTTGGTATCGTCCAAGGATGTGACACGGATATTTTCAAGAAAAATCCCACCACCCCAAACTACCTTTTACATGGGAAAAATTCGAAATTTTTTATTTTCTTAAAAATGGCTGCAATGTTTTTGATTAAAATATTGTACATTAAAGATATTTACCTGACAAATAAAATATTTATCTTGAATTTTCTGGGAATAGCCTCTGAAGACTACTTTATTCTGGGTGAATTTTACGAAATTTTGCATAAATGCTAAACCGTAAGAGATGAACGAAAACAAAAGAACAAAAAATAAGGAGCACATAAAAACACAAGTTATGTTATATACACGAGTTGATCGCTTTGGAGATATTCCTTGTTTTTGGTTTCAGCTTTGAAAAAGATCTTTTCTCATACAAGAATGTGTCAACTCTTGTCCGTACAAACAAAGGAACTTAGCAACCAGCTTTTGCCTATCACTTTAACCTATGGTACTCCCTTATTTTGCTTTTACTAACAAGGAAGCAAGTAATAAGACTAGTTCTGCTAATTTGCTTCTCAATTAGATGAAGTAAATAGAATAATTTGTTGCAGACATGTAGAGAAAGTCATGTGAATGGAACACATAAGATTTTTTAAAATGGTGGTTGAATCTTTATTCAACATTACTTGATATTCTTAATCTAAGGACAGTAAAGCTTCGAATATTTTGGGCCTACCATCAGCAACATTTATAATATCCATATTTATAGAGAGTGGACATAAAAATTGCTTCTCATTTTGTAGGTATTGTTGGGATTTATGAAAGAAACCGTGGTCGTTAGGTAATTAAAATTAAATATAAATGTATAAAAATAACGTAAACATGATAAACATAGAACTTTTATCATCATGGAGAGTGTTCTGCAAATTACTTTACAATGCTCCAAAGCTCCAAAGGATTCCACGATAATATTCAAATACTATCGTTTTCAGCCATATCAATACAGGAATAATTTCTGTTATATTACTTTACTCCTATCATAAGAACTTCTAAATGGATAATTTTTGCTAAATTGGTTCATGTGCCAAGTAGGTGCAAATATATAATTTTGTGATTTGTATACCTCATTACTACAATAAATAAGTTTCTATTATAATTATTGTTCTAATATCGTCTTATTGGAACAGGAAAGATAGCTGCAAAATCTTAGGTTTCAGTGCATAATTGTGAACCTGGTGGCAGTCAAAAGCATAACTAATAATACATCAGAAAATAGACAATTATGGTTGACTTTCTCCACCAGAATGTATAAAGTAGTCAGAGAAAGTATTGTATTTCACCCAAGTTTCACCAGAAATACCGATTTGAAAACTCCGAAGCCCAAAAAAATTATTTTTAGAAAACTTGTGCACGCTCGCGTCTTAGTAGACACCACTTCTCAAACATCGAAATGTCATTAAACAACAAACTTGGTATTTGAGTTTATAATCTTTCAAGGATGCGATTGTGAAGAAGATACCACCCAACACAAACTACCCTTTACTTGGAAAATGTTTTAAACATTTCTATTTTCTCAAAAATGGCTCTAATGATTTCGATTAAATACTGTGTATTAAAGATATTTACATGGCAAATAAAATGTACATCTAGAATTATCTGGGAATAGCCTCTGAAGACCTTTTCATTTTGGATGACTTTTGCATAACTGGTAAACAAAAAATTATTACACAAAAAATATTCATCTCGATTAAACACATAATACGTAATATACTTTTTATAGGACTCCCCATTTCCGAGATATTGCATTTTATTTGTTACGATTTTAAAATACTGTTCTCAACGGTATTGACATGCTATTTTCCTTGTTTTGCTGCTGGCTATGGAAAGAGAGCCAAAATTCAGCGACGTAGCATCAGCTTAATGCATTCTCTTATTTTACGTCTACTTACAAAAGACTCATACGATCCCGGGGAATATGCAGCTTAAAGTTACTCGAAATATGTCTTCTCATAATAAGGGAACCCCTCGGAAAAATCCTTATCCGGGTAACTCGCCCTAATCGAGATTTGAACTCGGGACCTATTGAATGTGAGTCAAACACGCTATTCCCACCCATCAGATTTTAATTTTAATCTTGATTGGCATGAAGCAAATAGAAAAGGCTTTTGTAAGAAATGTTTGTTACTGAATAGGTAGAGAAAGCATGTGAATGGAACATATCAGTTTTTCAAACTTACGTGTCTTGAGCCATTCAAAGCAAATATAAGTGGATGCACCTTGCTGCAGACTTTTTTGCCGCAATATCACCATAATAATAGATATAAATGTAAGTAACACAATTCAGATGTAAGAGCATAAAATAAGGTATGCAAGCCTTGTTCCAGCGCAGACGCTTTTGTGCAAGAATATGGAGTACCTTCCTTTTATTTTCCTATTTGTTTCTTTTGTTCCCTCTTTTGCATCAACGGATTTGGCAGCAGCTGCTGTGAAAAGTGTAGAGGCAAGCTCGTGACCCGAGTAACGGTAGAGAAACGGAAGAGCATGTAAAAGTTGTTATGGAAATGATAGTGGGCGAAGAAAATTAACATCTTTTCCTAGCAATCTTGTTGTTGGTAACACTACCTTCTGTGCTGGAATATGATTTAGGTAAGCGATCTTACTCCGCAAGCCTTTGTATTTACTAAACTGTTCCGTTCTGGTAAACGCCGTTATCCGTGTTGCTATGGTGTTCTGTTCTCTATAAAAAGGAAATTTTATTCTCTCTGTGGTATGATGGAAAGACATAGAAGATCAGGCAATGTGACTTATATCCCCTTTGTAACCATTTGGTGGCTGAAACCATTTCGTCAATGGATATAAGCACACTTTTTCTACCCGAGTATCACTTTTTTCAAATTCTGAGTATCTATTCATAAAAAAAGTAAACAGACGAACACTGTGAGCAAAATTTTTAATTTCTATATTTTTGTATAAATTTTTCTGAAAATTTTATTGTTTATGTACTGTTTTTATGTTAATATGAATACACATTGTATAAATTCTTTGTAAGATATAAAATATGTTATAAATTGTATTATGTAAATATTATTTCACAGTTAAAAATTTTGAAAAATATGGTTGGCATTTTTGAATTAGAGCTTTAAACTACACTGAAAAACTTTGCGTGGTATTATTTCAATAAGTTGATTACTGTACAATTTTTGCAGAATTCAAGGCTATTTAACAACAAAGGAAATGTATTGAAATTAAATACAACGACTTGACTAATTTCAATTCAAATATGCACTCCTTACGACTTATCTTTTGCGTTTTAAAGAAAAGAAATGTTGACTTATTTTGTTTAGTTTTATAATAACCAGAACTTTCTCAAGACAGTTTTTAACTGATGAGTTACTTCCCAGAAGGAAATAACATTTATGACAAGTACAAAGTCTACAAAAGCATGCTTGTAACTCAATGCTTGCCAAAACTGAAACTTTCTATAATATAAAAGGTAAAATGGAAATAATAACATCCAAGAATAATATGTCTTAAGTTGAAACAACTTATCAACAGGCATTGGCATTTCTAAGCTTTAAAGCCAGGGTGATAGGAAATAAAGCTGAACTATTACTGGTATTTTAACGAGCACGTCGCAGGTAACAAACCACCTCCCATCCCTCGTACAGAATATTAGCCATTGCGGTGAACACGTGCCAAACCGTGTATAGCTGCTTCTCAGTGAACCTTAGGCACTATTGTTTACGTTCTTTTTATTGGTATATGATCGAGTGTAGATGATTTGAAGCCAACCTCTTAAGAATTTCTAAGCTACTTATCAATATACTGAAAGATCAGACTTAACATATTTATATCATATTTCTAATATAGAAAAATGAAAGTCTAAAACAATAAATATGATATTTTTTAAATTGATTTCTCACAGAAACCGTGTGTAGGACAGGATTTGGATAGTAGAGTCAGAAGAAAGATTCAATGCCATATCCGGGATTTGAACCACGGTCCCTAGCCAGTTGCTCTACCACTGAACTACCATGGTAACATGCCGGCATAGCATTGAATTTCTCAACTGACTCGCATGTTTCCCGGTAAACCACAAGGTGATCTCAAATTATTTTTGAGATGACAACCCCAATGGCGACTTATAATATTGAAAATACTTTAACTACCAGCCAACTATTGTGGACAATTGTGAGAATTTTAATAGTTTTCAGACTGAAAAAACCAAAGCCATAGACGGGATTGAACAGTGGATCTCGCAGTCTCTAGCCGAAATCTGTGAGTCAGTTGAGAAATTCAATTCCATGCCGGGATGTTGACATAGTAAATCGGTGGTAGAACAACCGGGAGATACGTGGTTCAAATCCCGGCTATGGCAATTACTTTTTCAATCTAACTTTATCTATCCAATAAATGTGATCTTTTAAATATTGTTGGCATTTTTCAAATACTCCAAGGTAGTAAAGGCGGGCGTTTAACACTATAAAAAAAATACTCCAAGTGAACAAACTCACAAAGCTGAATAATGCTTCTAACAAAGATGAATGTACTCACCAGGTGATTTTAATGATGGTAATGGTGACCTGGATGTTTGGAGAGATAATGGTGCACATACTTGACGACGGGTACCTTGACGGGGAACGGCTTAGGTACTGGTACTGGAATATGTTTCTCGTGGTACGTCGCTACGGGTTTCTCCACGGGGTAAGGCACTGGCTTCTCAACCCTAACAGGAACTGGCTTCTCCACGGGAACGTGGACGGTCTTGAAAACTGGTACTTCAATACGCTCAGTGATCTGCGGGAAAAAATAAAAACATCAGATTCTGTTTTATTGCAGCTTGTAGTGTAATGCTAAATTGAATACAGCTTGTTTGCCTTAAAGCTTCAAAAACTAGAGTAGAGAAAATGTTGTACTGTTATTATAACGTGTATGAGATTAATAAACTTCTAATTAATAATCAATGAAGGGTTAACATCCCTAATTAACAGTGAAAATCTCCTAAATATAGAACTAAGATTGCAGCTTATAGAATCAAGACAATGCACTGCTTGTGCATGCTTTTTCCGATACTAAAACCATATCACATTTTATCTGCCAATTAAAATACAAAACTAATGTAAATAAACAAAAATCCATTTTAGGGGAAATTAATTCTAGTTTTCCTTAACAAAAATCTCGGCATTTTTAAATACATCCTTTAAATTAGTAGCAACCTCTGATAGCTCAATGGTTCCTTAAGTCAGGTTTATTTATCAGCTTTATTTTACTAAAATTATAATTATCCAAAATATTATTATATTTACGCTACTGGCTACATCATCGCTTGAAACTTAACATGACTAGTGAAAAAAGTTTTATAAAGCATATTAAGTGTGAATAGCTGTGCTCTTATCACTTGAGCTACCTCGACGCATCGTATGCTCCCGGGATGCTTAAATCTTTGAGAGACTTTAATGCGGTTGCGAGTATAATAGCTTGTAGAAGCTCTGCCGTTGAGTATTAACTTGCCACCCTATAACTATCCTATAAACGGCTAGCATAAAAGTGTAATTACTAATGAGCTAGCCTAATAAATTTGATCCTTTTTGTAAAATTGATATATTCTTAATCCTGAGGGCTTGTTTTTTACTTTCTCTACCACGTACCTAGTAAGTAGAAAAGCTATTGCATTCCACCCAAACTTTCGATATCAACATTTTACTGGAAATGCATTGCTTTGGTGTGGTCTGAATCTAGACAAAAGGCATTGTTAGAAAAAGGTGTGTATGTGTGAACAGCATAACTCATAAACTAAAAGTCGGTTAAACACCAAACTTGATATTATTCCAAAGAAGCGAAAAGAAGATTAAAAAAAAAAAAAAAACCTATAACCACGCTTTACTTTGAAACATTTTCAAAAATGTTTATTTTCTCAAAAATGACAAGTAATTTTTATTAAAATACCATTTGATTAAAATATTTTCATGACAAATAAAAACTATATCTTGAACTATCTGGGAATGGCCTCTGAAGTCCTGTTAACTTTGAATGCTTTTACATAACTGGCAAGAGACAAAATCTTTAAACACAAAAGTGTAGATCTTGTTAAAACGCGCAATTTATGTGAAGTTTACCATTTCTTAGATATTCCACGTTACTGGCTTAAATTTTCCAAATAGGTATTCCATTTCTTTTAAATCCTAACAATACAAAGAGAACATAATTTCAATCCATTAATAAACAAATTTAAGGATTTGACTACCGCTGTAGCTTAGGACATGCTATTATTATGCATGTACCTAATAGGAAATAAGAAATAAGAGCATTTCTATTAATGTTTACATAATAGCATTAATTAGATATAAAAATAAGCCTTTGTAAAAATTGTTTTTGCACAATAGGTGGAGAAAGTCATGTGAAAGGAACACATCAGAGTTTTTGGTCTTTACTTTCTAGGGTAAACGTTCTCTTTGAAAGCGCATAGAAAGGAGGAAGTGTAGCATTTTACTTCACTTGATAAGTGTGCAAGTCGTTCAGCTGCTCATTAAATGCAATACATTACATTAATTTTTCTTTAACGCTTACCGTGTGCGGAAAGGTGGAATCAGAGTGAAAAATTTAATCCCATAAATCTGTGCTGTTACTCTCACCAACTGAGCTACAATGGAAACATACGGTAAGACATTAAATTCCAATTAGCTTGCATGTTTTTCGCTAAATCACAAGAGGCACCAATGTGACCCTTGAACTTTGCAGGAGTTCTTTAAATCCCAGTAAATCTTCTGACATGGGGCTGTCGCTTTTAAGCACACTTAAGCGAGTCATTTGATAATTTAAGGTGCACCGGCACGATGTCAAGAAATCTCAGTTGATGAGACTAACGGCTATAGCAATATATTTTAAGATTGATTCCACCTTTCCAAGATAAAAATTAACTTGAAGTGATGCCTATCATTGGTCAACTATTTTAATATAGCTTATTCTAATGCTACATTCACAATGAGATGCAAACGTACAGGTAACGTAAGCGCAAGTCTCTGCACACGTGATATTTAATGTAGTTATTCGCATAGAAACACGCAACGCAATGCAACGCAACACAGCACAAGGGTTTGCAAACTTAAACTCTATCTTTGCGTTGCGTGCTTATTTTCTCAATGCATTGCCTATGAATTCAATAACAAACGATCGCACTGCAAGATTTTACAGGGCCTGCCAGTAATTTTATAACATATTTATTTGTAAAAGAGTGAATACATTTTCTTATATGGTGTTGTTGGTTATGTTATTCAATTTGAAACTTGCGGAGCGCTTGGGAGATATTTACATGTAATTTACAGATCTAGAAACCCGCGCCAACTTCTTGCGTTACGCTTACGACTACGTAGTGAATCGTTTTTCCTCGTGCTAGCGCTTATGCTACGTTACGTTTGCGCTTGCATAAGATCTCGGTTTCAAACCCGGCGGAGGACGATGGATTTTTTCTGGCGTAAAAATCCTTAGCATGGCTTCCTTTGGAAAGGAAAAGACCCCGTTGGTCCTATATCGTAGATGTAGTCCGATAAAGAGGAATTTGAGCAAAATTAAGCGGTCTTTCACGCCCAGTATAGAATGGGACGCTGAGAATCACAGCAGTTAAAAACCGTCCATGATTAAAACTTCAGTTTGTTTTCCATTATGAAGTAACATTAACCACTTTTACTGAGAACATTATGTTCTGGAAATTAAACAAAAGAATAAACAAAAAGTATAATTGTAGATATAAACGTGTTTGAAAACACGAACGTAAAAATGTCCAGGTTGTTGAAATTAAACGAAAACAAAATGTTACCTTGACGGGCACAGGGTACGGCTGAGGTACTGGCACTGGTACTGGGTGTTGAATTGGAATGGGCACAGCTTTTGGTACTGGTATCTTAACAATCTTGACATCCTCATGGTAGCCGCCGCCATAAGCTACGGAGTCGTCGCCGCCGTCACCCTCAGCGCCGTACCCTGTAGCATCCCATCCACCCTCTCCACCACCTCCTGTCACGATACCTCTTTTCACCACATAACGGTATTCCTCTGCAGCGGACACCACCACCAGGAAGCCAATCGCGAGGAATACCTGCACAAAATCAGGGATCGGTTTTATAATATAACACTGCAATATCAGTTGGTGTGGCAATTGGAAGTTTCAAATTATAGCTTCAATAGTTATTTTGGTTAATATGTTTACTTGTTTTACACCGTCTATGTACATAGTGTATAGAGGAAGTATTATACCACCCAAAAATTTGATACCGAAATTTCACCACAAACATAGCTTTTTTTTTTTAAAAAGTCCGTGTTTGTGTGTTTGTAGACAGCATAGAACAAAAACTACAAGACCGATAAATAAAAACTTCGTATTTAAGTTTGGTATCTTCCAGGGTGTGACACGAAGATTTAAACAAAAAATTATATGAAACATTTTTAAAATCTTGTTTTTCTCAAAAATGACTCCAATGATTTTGATTAAAATCTGTTATATTTAATGAATTGGCATAAAAAATATACATCTTGAATTTTCTGGGAATAACTTCTAAAATTCAGTTCATTCTGGATGAATTTTGCTGAAGTTTGCCAAAACTGTAAGGGATACACAAAAACTTACTACACAAAAATATATATCTCGTTAAAGCACACAATCTATGTAATATACATTTTTACTATAGAGTTGACCGTTTCCGAAATATTCCTTTTTATTCGTTTCAATTGTAAACTGCGTATCTTCTTAAACGTGGTCACCCTTGGCTTCTTCTCTCTTTTGTTTTTCTGCAAACGCAAAACAAATCGAATTTCAATTGTTCACATATAGATCGGCATTTAAAAAAATTGATTATCGCTTCAACCTTATTTCCCTTGTGCTTATAAGGAACTAAGTAGTAAGACCAATTTTGTTAATATTGATCTCGTTTAGTATGATATAGATAGAAGAATAGTATTTTGTAAGAATAGTTTGATGGCAGAACAGTTAGAGAAAGTCATGTGAATGCAACACATGAGAATGTTGTGTTTAAAATCACGTGTTTTCAAAATATCTGCTCTTAAAATTTTAATGACATAATGCAAACATCTTAATGAATATTCTATAAACTGCGTATGATGAAACTAAATGAAGCGTTTTTTTTTTATTTTTTTTTATTTTTTATTTTTTTTTTATTTCTTCCTGTACCGGATTACAACATTTAGTGTACTCTTGTCAAAAAGCTAATGCATTTTTTTTCTCATGACATGTTTTATTTTTTATTCATGACCATGCAATGTACCAAATTTCAAAAACTTAGTTTTATTAGGAAAAGTTTTCTGAAATCCAGTGAAATTTTCAGCCTCTTTGCATAAAAGCTATATGGGTAGACGACTTTTGATTGCAGCAAAAATTGGAAAAAAAATAGAGAAAATGAAAGAAAATGAAGCTTTAAGTTCATGCGGAGGACATTTAAAGGATGCAAGATTTTCAATGGCCCAATTTATTAAGATTAAAACTGTGGGCACAAAACTTCAGAAATGCGTACAAACAAGATTCTTATCAAGTGCAAAGTTACTAAAAATTTTTAACAGATTTTAATAAAATTTTAACCATAATTTTAATTAAATTTATTTTAATTTTCAAACATGGCAGAAGTACACCGAGGGCTTTGTTAACATAAAAAACTTAAAACCTAGAGAGGGAGAGAGAGAGAGAGAGAGAGAGAGAGACAAAGAGAGAAGGCACGAGTAGCGGAAGTTAAATCAAACAATAATACAGACACATACTACAATTTAACACATCAAGTGTTCATTCTTCATTTCCAAGGGTGTTCAACTAAGGTGTGGTTCTGTTTGGTTATTAATTATTAATTTAACTCAAGCAACGTCATATCGTTACAGCGTTTCAAATGGATACAATGTAATTGAAATAGGTTACTCTTTTTCACTTATAAATTAGAATATGTAATTGAGTCAAATTAGAAGAATTTCCTTCTGTTCTAACTACCAAAGTATTGCATTCACCCAAATTTCTTTCTCGGTATTCATCGGAAACGTATACTTTGAAGATTTCTATATCTCAATAAAGTATATTAGTTAAAATTTCATGTGTGCATGAGACAAAACAAAATTTGATCAATATGTGCTTGGTATTTCAATAAGTATCTTCCAAAGGTAGGAAAGTTTCGGAATTTATCCCAGCAGATGTCTTGTTAGATAGACATATTAATTAAACAAATACATGTATCAGTAACTTTATGGGAAGTTATACAAGTGTTTAATATTTTAAAGGTCAAATAGACCTAGTTTATGAACATCTTCACTCAAGCCAATCCTAAAGAAAAATAATGAAAACCTGAATGAAATAACCGTTAGTTAATATATAGGAAATTAATATTAATGGCGCAAAATATACTTTCTCTAAACGTACTATGTACTTAGTGTATAAAGAATGTACTGTATTATACCCAAAAATTTGATACTGAGATTTCACCGGAAATATAGTTTTGAGACCCCCTGAATCCAAAAAAATTAGAAAAATGTCCGTGTGTGTGTGCGCATAGCTCAACAACAAAAAGACTATTTAATACCAAACTTGGTATTTAAGTTCGGTATTTTCCAAGGATACGACACTAAGATTTTCAAGAAAGTCCCCCTACCCTCAAATACCCTTTATATGGAAAATACTTAGAAAATTTTGCTTTTTTTTAAAAATGGCTTCAACGATTTTGATTAAAATCTATTATATTTAAGATATTTCATGACAAATAAAATGTAAGCCTTCAATTTCCTGGGAATAACCTTTTAAGATATATTTATCCTGGATGAACCTTGCGAAATTTTGGATAGCTGGTAAACCATAAGAGATAGGCAAAAACTTACTTAACAAAAATGCAGATCTCGTTAAAACACACAGTTTATGTTATATATATTTTTTTTGTAGAGTTGACCGTTTTTGAGATCTTCCTTATTAGTTTCATCTTTAAAATATTTATACTTTTCTCATACGGGACTTTGACTATCGATTTAGCCTATACTACTCCCTTATTTCCTTTCTACTTACAACGAAGCAAGTAATAAGTCCCTTTCTGCTAATTTTTTTCTCGATTAGCATTAAGTAAATAGAAGAATAAGCTTTTTAACAATAATTTATTGTAAAGATGTAGAAAAAAGCATGTGAATGGGACACATCATATTTTTTATTGATAAAATAATGAAACAATTCATGAGTGAGTGTCCTTAAATGGAATTAAATTTAATATCTATAAAGTAACCTTATTGTTTATTTTATTGATGACAGTGTAGTTTAATAAAGTAAAAAGCTTATGCTTGGAAGAGCAGAAGCGCTCTAGTGCAATATTAAGAGTGTATGTGACGATGGATATACTTACATATTGTGCCATTGTGAAGAGTTGAGTTCTGGTTGTAGGTGTTTGTTTGTGTTTGTGAGACTGCAATGTTCTGCTATAGGATGTGGTCCAGGTTATATATCTCGCTTCTACCTCCCTCCCTTACCGCTTTCATTACTTTCACTAGGTCCACCCATCCGCTGGTCGACGGAGGTGAAGGGCATCCGCAAAACTTATTACGACTTGCTTTCCTTTTCCCATCTTCATAGACCGTAGGAATAATTAGCAGCAATTCCTTTGTTGTAGATAGGAGAGGCATATAAGTCTATGTTAGGGTATAGTTTATAAGACGTTGGTCTTTCTACACATTTAATTGTTATTATTAAAATATTTTATAGAAAAAAACTTTATACATTTTAAAACTATTAGTAGGTTCGTTAAATGTTTTAGTTCCCTAACAATGACAGAAGTCTTCCTTATAAACTTTACCTCTGCAAAATGAAGTAAAATATAAAATATTGCTAATAATTAAAATTCATTTTTAAAATAATAGCATTTAATGACGAAGAAAATTCAGTAGGTATATGAAATCTATTGACTTCCCTTCAATGTTTATAGGCATGAATCTATAGTTCTTAAATTAGAGCATTTGAAACACAGGCTGGTGAATGTTTGAATGCAATTAACAGGAAAAAAGTAAATCTCTTTATAGAAATACTTATGTTTGTATTTCTTATTAATCATAATTTGATCTAATTATTGCTGTCATCATATTCCCTAAAACACATACTCGGTTCTGCATAAGTAACTTACAAGGGACTTTTTTTACGTAGTATAGTTTTACGTCCTTTAACCGGGTAGGTCATATTAGACGTATTAACGAGATCTGCTAAATAATGCTCAAATGAGCTCGAGATCATTGGAGCTTAAAGCTATTTGAATTCAACGCCAGTTTCCTCTCAAGATCGGAAATCAATTATACTGAATTTTAACTCTTTTAACTCTTACACTATGACAATTTATAATAAATTTTCTTCAGTCCCCTTTGTGTATTAGATTTTAGTCCTATATGCTCCCAGGTGATCGAATTATAAATTACAGTTTTCCTCTTTATAACAATTTTAGAATAACCCGCTTCTGTAGCGTCGGTCACACTTCTAGAGGTCCCGAGTTTGAATCTCGGCTAGGGTGAGTTACCTAAATAAGGGTATCTCTATATACCCCGAGCCCATTTTAACATGAACGCATCATCCAGTACCAGACTAAAGGACGTTAAACTTTAAAAAGATAAAAAAATAGGTGTGCTTTCTCTATCACGTATACAGTATGCTAACTAAAAATCTCTGGTCCATGTAAAAGTTTGTTGATTGGGGATTTAAAAAACTTTGTTCAAAAGTGGAACATAAGCGTAACATTTAAGACAGAGTCTCTAAGACTTCCAAAACACGTTTCTCAGCGTGTAGGAAGTTCACGAATTCCTCTGGGCAAAAACTCTTTTGGTGTGTGCGCAACCACTCGAGCATCGTCCGGCGTGCTTCTTCATCGCAACTCTTAAGTCTGCCGTCCCATGGTCTCTTTGTTCAAAGATGTGATAACCATTTGAGGCGAGATCTGGTGAGAATGGTGGATGTGAAAGCATAATTAAGTAAAGGGCAGTGATGGTTGCATGCAACCGGGAGGGATTTTCATTTTCTGTTTCGGAGGCCAAGATTGACTAACCCAATTGCAAGAACTTTCACGTAAATTTTGACGATAATTTAGCCTAAAAATGGTTCGGTGATTGTTTTTATTTTAGTAGAGGAATAATAGCCAGCAGCATAATTATTTCTCATGACCTGGGGGGGGGGGGAGAGGAAGAGATTGAACCACTTGCTCCCGGTTGCGACTGTGGACATAGGCCAGGCATTGTCATGTACAAAATGATACCTGTAACCACATGTCGACGTCGCTGTAATCTGGCTGCAGGCCGAAGATGGTCTTTACTTTCTCTAGCCCGTATGTATAATGTACAAAGTGGATACAGAAAATATTGTATTGCACGCAAAAATTCGATATCGAGATTTCACTGGAAATACATCTTTTAGGACCTCCTGAATCCAAAAACTGAATTTTCAGAAAAATGTCCGTGTGTGTGTGTGTGTGTGTGTGTGTGTGTGTGTGTGTGCCTGCCTGTGGGTAGCATAGCTCAAAGACGAAAAGACTGTTAAATACCAAACTTGGTATTTAATTTCAGTATCTTCCAACGATGTACACAAAGATTTTTAAAAAAAATCCCCCTACCCATAACTACCCTTTATATGGAAAAAAATTGGAAATTTTGACTTTCTCAAAAATGACTATCAATTTTGATTAAAATCCTTATATTTAAGACATTTATATGACAAATAAAATGTACATGTTCAATTTTCTGGGATTAGCCACTGAAAACATGTTTATTCTGGATGAATTATGTAGAATTTTGATAACTGGTGAACCAGTAGAGATAGACAAAAACTTACTTGACAAAACTCTGTTATAATACACAATTATGTTATAAACATTTTTGTGTGAAGTTGACGTTTTTGAGATATTCCTGGTTATTAGTTTAGCTTTAAAATACTAAAACTTTTCTCATACGGGAATTTGTCAGCTCTTGGCAATACAAACAAAGGTAGTTCAATCACATAGCAACCAGCTTTTAAAAAATGTGACTATCACTTTAGCCTATGATACTCCCTTATTTTGCTTCCACTTACCAGGAAGCAAGCAATAAGACTATTTCTGCTATTTTTTTTTTTTTTCTGGATTAGAATTAAGTAAGTAGAAGAATAATCTTTTAAACAATACTTTATTGTAGAGATGTAGAGAAAGTCAAATGAATGGAACTGATCAGATTTTTTTAAACATATTTGGCGTAACTAATTAGCCATAAAATTAGTTATGAGTAAACACTTGCATAGAACACATGTTCATAGCGGGATTCGAAACCGCAGCCCTTTCGCGGCAGAGGTAACGCTAAACGCGCCAACGACGTCAGGTAGCGGAGAGCTTATCCTAGAGAAGTCACGCCGTTTCTATCCACTCGTACGGTTGCTGCAACAAATTTGTATTACCAGCCCGCCTCAGAAGTGTGAGGTAGCGTATCTATGCCACTTCAAGAGGTCGCCAGTTCGAATCTCGCTTATGGTAAGTTACCCAAAAAGGGTTTTTTCGGAGTGTTCTTTTATCTTGAGAAGGCGAATGTAAGTTTAAGTTCCATGGACCTTGAGCATTGAGGATAATTTCATTCACCGCCCGATATACCACCCAGGTTAAACGACGTTAAGCTACAAAAAAATAAATAAATAAATAAAAATAAAGGTCGCGTTACTTCACTTTCATTCGCCGATGGATTTCAATAGGTTTTGTACTTCACTGCTCAGACAGTACATGATAGAACGAAGGTTGGGTATCTTTTTAAAGAATTGATAACAGTGTTGCCAACTTACAAAGCATTAGCACGAAGATTCGAATGCTCTTTGTAGTAGTGTAGCATAGGTATGTATTTCTATGTATTTCGATTTAGAGCTGCAAATAATTATTTAAACCAAAGAAAAAATATCTGATGTGCTGCATTCACATGATTTTCTCTACAGCTTTGTAACAAATTATTGTTAAAAAGCTTGTTCTTCTATCTATTCCATGCTAATCGAGATAGAAGCGGAAATGATTTTATTACTTAGTTCCTTATACGTAGAAGAGAAATAAAGAGAAATAAACCGACAGTCAAATGCTTTAAAATATGGATGCTATATAATAGAAATCCGATTCTTTGCGTAGTCAGGTGTTGACAAGATCGTGTATGACAAAAGTATGAGTATTTCAAAACTGAAATAAATAACAAGGAATATCTTAAATACAGTCAAATCAGAAAAAATGAATATAACATAAATTCTGTGTTTTCACGAGCTCTTCATTTTTTGTGTGGTAAGTTTTTGTCTATCTCTTTAGGTTTACCAGTTATGTAAAATTCAAAATTCAACAAAAATCATCCAGAATAGAGATATCTTCAGGGGCTATTCCCAGAAAATTCAAGATATGCAATTTATTTGTCATTACATATCTTTAATATACGATATTATAATCAAAATCGTTAGAGCCATTTATGAGAAAATCAAAATTTTCGAACATTTTGCCATGTTACGATAGTTGGGGGTGGGGTAATTTTCTTGAAAATCTTTGGAGGCATCCTTGAAAAATACTGAACTTAAATACCAAGTTTGGTATTTAACGGACTTTTCGTTTGCTGTCGAAACACACACACACATGCGCGCACACACGGACCATTTTCTAGAACTTTTTTGGGGGGGATTCAGGAGGTCCTAAATCATGTATTGCCGGTGAAATCTCGGTATCGAATTTTGGGTGCAATACAATACCTTCTCTATACACTATGTATATATTACGTGTAGAGAAAGTATAAAAGTGAAAAACTGGAAGTTCCTTTTGAGTCGACGTAAGTAATAAAATACAATTGCATTTACAGGGCAACGTATAACAACGTGCATCTAACATAAAATGTAGCCTAATTTTACTTTGGTAAAATAAAATAAGCATGACTCATCGATGCAATCCATGCAACATACAGCTCCAAAATTAAGGGTCCCAAATGAAGATCGCACTCGTCCCCAAAGCAGGATCTAGACTTAAATTTCGACTAGGGAGTAGCCCTCATAAGGTTCTTTCTGGGTTTTCTATTATTCTGAGTGACCAATTCAAGTGACCTTTAAGCTCTATATACTTCGGGCTCATTTGAGCATCGGTTCACTAATTTCATTCATCGTCCGGTATTATGTACCAGTTTAAAGAGCGCTAAGGTGTAAAAATAAATAGTAAAATAAAAAAATACATAAAAGCGGGCTTCGTGTTCAAAATATTTTTAAGGTATCTCGTAATAAAACTTCCATAACACACTTAGTTAAGGTCTTTCCTTATTATTGCTGCCATGCATATGAGAATTATTACGGAACAAGAAATAGTATACCTTTGTACGTGGTTGAATGAGAGGGGCGCTTTGTGTCGTTAGTATAGTTAAACAATTCGCAATCAGCTGAAAGTCTTGTTCGACCACTTTGTTCGTGCCTCGGCCGCAGTTTTATAATTCTTATCCCGTGATTGATACTACGAGGCGCGTTCAATAAGTCCTCAGAAAACGATAAAAAACAGATTATTGTATATATTTTTCAACATAATCTCCTTTTAGCTCGATACACTTTTCCCAGTGTTTCTCCAACTGCTTTAAGCCTTCCAAAAAGTAGGATTTCGGAAGGTCATCAAAATAGGCATGTGTTTGGGAGATGCCCTCTTCATTAGACGTGAATAGTTTTCCGACGAGCCATTCTTTCAAGTTTGGAAATAAAAAAGATCATTGGGGGCCAAATCTGATGAATACGGTGGATGATTTTGGAATTCGAACCTTAATTCCACAGTTTTTGCTATTGAAATTGTGCAGGTCTTGATGAGGGTTTTTTTTTTCTTCTTGAATTCTCCGTTCAACCAGTGCAATAAATGCATAATACTCTCCATTTATCGTTTTTCCTTTTTAAATAATCAATGTAGATGATTCCGAATGCATCCCAAAATTACCGAGGTCATTACCTTATCTGCGAGTTCACCACCTTTGCCTTCTTCGCAACCGATCTACCTGTAAAACCCCACTATTTCGACTCTACTTTTGTCTCTGCAGTGTAATAATGTGTCTAGATTTCATCCACAGCTATGTATGACGCAGGAACTCGTCAGGGCTGTGACGGCAAAGTGCCAAACCAGCTTCCGAACCGATCACTGATTGCTGTTATTCTCCGTTGATAGTAAACACGACATCCATCTTTCCAAGACCTATGTCAGACCTAATTTTTGGTGCAAAATTGAGAACACTGTACCTTGTAATATGCCTATAGCCTCCACTATTTCGCGAGCTTTGATTCGTCGATTACTCAAAACCATATCCCGAATTTTGTGAATCATTCTGGAGGAAGTCACCATTTTCATCATTTATGGATGTACGGCCACGTGTAAATTCATTTATTTAATTGATTGTTGCAAACGTAGGATCAGATGTGCCATGATCTTCATGTAACTCGGTTTATGTCTCTTTCGATGTTAAGTCTTTTAAATAGGAATGTTTTGTCACCGCGCGTAACTTTTTTTTTCCATTTTTCTGAAGAAGTACAAGATTGTTGGTTTAATCACCTATGGAAAAGAAACCACGTGTTGGATATAACTGCAATCCAATAAGAGACGTTACTAATTACAAACTCTTTACGACACTACGAGTGTAACTTCTTGGATTTTAAAAGGACTAACTGAACGATCCTCATATATTATAATAAAATTACAATTATTACAATGACATTGATATTGGAGTTATTTGTGTTAAATTAATAATTATATAATGGAGAAATAATGGAGATATAGAGTAGTAATTAATTAAAATCAGCGAATAATGTAATTATATGGTTAGTAACTTAGTTTGGAGGTAAGTAATTATCTCACAGTAAAGAGTAGCCAGGGTAATTAGGGTAATTAGTGGTTATACATTTAGTTGAATTAGAAATGTTCATATCCATAATAAGAGTCCTCCTGCTCTATAAACGTCAGAGTAGCAATGACATCAACAGAAAGACAAAATGTCTCTTTTTTTTTTTTGTTGCTGGTGTGACTTCATAATTTCCAATCTTGAAATTTCAAAATTTATGGTTGGAAAACTAAACAGTAACGAAATGTACGGAACGTAACCATAATTTAAAGCTCATAGACATGTAGATAATACTTATTTTTATACATTTACACTTTGATTTTAGCAATAAAACTTCGAGATATAAATTTTAAAATTACAAATAATCAAAAAAGCCAAATCCCGCGAGGCTCATCACCAGGCAGAGGGATTTGAGAAAGTGAACAGTTTAGTGCTGATACGGACATTCCTACCTTTTTCTTTTTTCATGACAGCCAGTTTCGTTATCACCGTTCTATTCATTTCCTGTGTAAAAACTAATGGAGAACAATGACCATATGACTAAAGGAAAGAAGAAATATACATTAAAATCATCACCATGATTAGTATCAATTATGGCAGAATTTGGTAGGGAAAAATTCAGCACAAATGGCAAATCCATCAACTACAGCTACAGATTGAGTTTTAAAGCTCAATATTATGGCAAAACATATGTTCTGTTGACATAATCTCTTTTACGAAGGTATTTACGGATATACGTGGAGTAAAGCAAATAATTTCACCAGAGATTGCTTTCAGATCTCGTCTATAATAAGAATCATTTCAGTAAGATTATATTTGAAATAACATACATTTACACTAAAAATTCCAGAAGATCTTTAGGGAACAGAACAGGTTTAAGAAACGCTGGAAACGGTTAAAGAAAAAACGACAAAGAAGAATGTATAAATGTACAAAGAGAGGATCGTGTTCTAAGGCAGGGAATCCCACGAAGGTCTGATGGTTTGTGTTCTGTTTCCTTCTAATATGTATGTCAAGTGATGTGAAACGCTGTTTTTCAAAATGTAAAATTGCAAGCTATTTGTGTGCCTTTTACGTAAAAATAGGTTTTGTGCACTCTAAATCTCACAATGTGAAACTAAAGCCAATGTTACTGATTTATCTGTGCGTTAACACCTTCATTACCTAATGAAGCAGATATATTGCACACTACGGATAGCTAAACATACGTTTGTTTGCTTCCAATACTCCTTGATGTGATCTAGCTGCTTTCGAAGCAGAATGTAGAGCCTTCAACAGTTCATCACATTTATTCACCGGGAATACTGCAAGATCGCACTTTCCCTCGTCTCCAACTCTCGGTGCCTTCCTAACTTGATGGTTTAGGGCATAAACCTCAATCTTATCAACACAAGGAGGTTAGCAAACTTATAGTTTCTGTACTAAACTTTATAGACAGTTTAAGATTTGTACCTCTGAGACCTAATGATACAACCTTTTTGTAGAAACGCACAATTTAAGGAGAAAGCCCAAGACCGAAATCTATGCATTTGCAAAGGCAGGATTTAGATGAACCTTCAAATTAAAAGAATTAAGCCCAACTTCATTCATTTATATAATATTTTTCACCTTTAAAACAAAGATATTAAGGAAAGGATCGTGTTCGTTACAAATAGAAAAAACT